>JAHAQQ010000024.1:0-378673 GCA_019190355.1 Penicillium palitans
TGAAGCATGTGAAGCATGCAAACAAAGGAAAGAATAAGCGAGCGTAATGTATGCAGAGCATACAGATCGTGACATAAGGAAACTGATAATACTATTTAACCTAAATTCGTTCTTAACGAAGACGAAAGAACAGAGATTAACGAATAAAGGGAGATAGGACTTCCTGACTATACGCTAGAGCTAATTAGTAATAGTAAAGACAGCGAAGATAGTATAAACGATAAAGCCGATAACGTTAATTCAGATAATATAGATACCGCTATAGAGGAGGTAGAGCTAGATTATTCTATACATCACTAATTACTAGTGATTCCGTTTAGTTAATAACGTCCCTAAAGAGAACGTAAGCGACAAAGAGATAATGATTTGTATACTTATATATAATAGAGATAGATTAGTAGAGCATTTTTAGCAGCTATTAAAATATCAAATTCTACTACTATCTATTAGAAATCATACTCTAGATATAGTACTGCAAATCCACTGTTTTTATCCGAATACTAAGCCTAAAGTATTATTATCTTAATTCTTTGAGTAATTAAAATACCTAAAAGAACAGTGGCATTCTGCATAAGTTATATAGGTCACGTTTTTCTATATGTTTGCACTGTTTACAGTCCCATGGGAGTCCTATCAAAGTTTCATGGGAGCGGACTGGACCCCTTGGTCCCATTCTTGGCACTCCCATGGGAGTTGGCAAGGTCTAGTAGCTGTCATCGTTGCATATATAGATCGGTGCTGTATTCATAAAGGATCTCACCTACTAAGAAGAACTTGCTCTTAGCAAGGATTAGTCTCTGTGTAGAGAATACCATTACCTTGCTCCTCCCCCACCAATATTCCTTCCTGACCAACAGGACTAGCCTGAAAACTAGTATTCTTTACAGTGTCGTACCCCCATATAAGGGCGCTCGCCCTTACTCGCCCGCGAGCGTGCGCGACTGCCATCATATTTTCACCCAAACCACCCAAATCGCGCGCACTCAATCTAATGGATAATAAGTGCTGCTTTAAATCACCTAGGGCGCAGTTCAGCTTTAGCACGTTTTGTCGAGTACCATGCAACATACATGGTAGGAATTACCGAGTCAATACAAACCGGAAAATCAATGGACCGTCATGATAACGGTACCATACAAAAGCACATACATTGCTTAATCAGCGATGTCCGCACAGATTGGAAAAACAGCGGAATTTGTCAATTTAGTTTAGTAGAGGATTTTACACATGTCAATTTTACATACATTGTTCGTACACGTCGATTTCTGTCACGTTTAACTTCTAGGGCTTAAGTACGGCTGAGCGGACGGGAACCCCTGTTTTCCACACCCTATGGTCGTATGTATTATGTTCTGTATGGAAGAGGAACATAGGATGCAGATGGTTAGGTTGTGACTTGCGGAACTGTTAGTGAATAAGAAGGTTATGCAGGAATGAATGTATTGATGAACTCTGGAGAGGAGAGAAAGAGAGAGAGAGAAGCTCTCGACTGACTGTCTCGAAGTCCTGGGGAAACGGAGTCACGTGACATGCATGTGACATGCATGTGATTGGTCACGTGATCCTCCAACAGGAACGAAGGGTGAGCGTGGACTACATGTAGTTACCAGCGTACCTACCTTGATCAAGATGTTGCTGACTAAGGCTAAACAAATGGAGCAAACATAGTGGACAAGTTCTATCGACCCCTGGAGGCCGTGATCGATGTGTGACTGGCTATTGGGTCAGCCAGTTGGTCTGATGAGGGCCATGACTCGCCTTGCCCCCAAAATGCGAATCTTGTACGAGGTACTCGCTAATCGTTTTAGGCCCTAAGGGAATGCAGATGAGCCTTCCAGAAGATACTTAAAACAGTCTGTATACGCTGTCTCCGGCTAGCGAAAACCCGCAGCAGATACATTATGTCTCGAAACTATAGACGTGATACGCGTGCTCATACGCGTGGAGATGACAATCTCAAATTTGATGTCGCTGCACCGCCACGGTGGTCTTTCACCCCTGGCGACACCATCATCGGCAATCTCGTGCGCCGCGCACATATTGTCACCTCTGAAGCTACAGTGACGCTTACACTATCGAGTCGCATACACACCCACCTGACACCTGGGGGTAAAGAGAAACAGGTGTCAGATAACTGGCACATACTTTATCCACGGGAGGAAGTGATATTCCGTGGACCTCTGCACCTGCCGGAGGGAAGCAACGAATCACTCAGCTGCCCTTTCTCGCTGCAAATACCTACCAAGCCAGTTGATATCCTGGGGAAGAAGTTTGCACAAGCTGGTAGCTTCCTCGCGCTCGATGGAGACCAGACCATTCATCACCCACTGCCAGGAACTTTCAGCACATTAGGCAGCGACTCCAGCCTCGCGTCCGGGTGTTTTATCGAGTATTATCTGAGCGCCAAATTAAAGTATAACTTTGGATCGCCCCAAGTTTGTTCCGCTACTTGGAAGGTGGACATCAGGCATCCGGTCGTGGTAGTCGAGAAGAGCCAGCTCGAGCGGGTCGCTCGCTTATCCATCGAGGGTCAAGTTCAAAGTCAGCGGCTGCTGCCCGCCACGAGCGATGCAAAGCTATCCCTAAAGCAAAAAACACAGAAGGTTTTCGGGTCATCTAAAGTCCCCAAGTTCTACTACCAGGTCGACCTCACATCCCCCCGCATCCTAAAACTCGGTGACGCCCATAATCTTCCTCTCGTGCTACACATCGCGCCTCTCGATGATAAGACTAGTGACTCACTTAAGGGTACCACACAGGAAGCTCGGATCAACTGGATCAAATTGTCCCTGGTCTGCTACACGGACATCATCGTCACAGGTTGCCATCCTGTTCACAAGGATAGGCATCGGTTCTCACTTAACCTTCATCTCGAAAAGGTATTTGACAGTCTAGAATCTCCATTGACATTTCCTCTCGGACACCAAAACGTATCCATCAATATCGGGGACATGTTCCAGCTTGTTCTACACTCAACCGGCCTGACTTCTTCGGATTTGCGTCTCCATGATCTGACCCCCATCTATCCTGACTTTGTCACATATAACATCAAGCACACTCATGCTATAGACTGGAAGATCTCGATCACAATTGCTGGAGAGACTCAAGTATTTAACAAGAGTGTGCCTTTGAAGGTGCTCAAAGAACCAAAAATATGCGAATATCCTGCTTGACGAACCCCCACATTGTACGCTTGTTTATCATTCTGAGCGGGAACGATTATTTTGTGCAAACTGGCTACAGGGGATCGACGGGGCCCGGGGGTGGAATTTGCTTTTTTGGTCTACACTCATGCCGAAGGGTTACTGGGTAACTCAGCAACCCATCGGCGTGAAAACACCACGATTTTCAAGATTTATGACCATGCCAAACCGTGACCATTTCACCTGCCCTTCCTTTTAGACCTTATCGGATATTGGATGGAGTCTGCTCCCGATTTAGCGCCACCGATCATTGTGTGTGCCCGTGCGTGTTTATATATAGTCCGTATTTGAACTAAACCCGAATCTAAACCACGAATAATAAGATTAGAAATATACATAGAACCCAAGGTGCCAGGCTGATATGAAGAATCATTCGTGACCAAAGTTAAAAATGGTGAACTATGTAAAGGAATCTCGTGTAAGTCAATAAACCTTTGGAAATCAAGCACTCTACTCGTGTAGGGCATGGAGCTGGGAAGTTCCGGGAGAATCGAACCATTTAAGCTCAGGGAGACCCGAAATTTCCAACACTATTAGATTGAAACTAGACTCCCTAAATCCCCTAAATCCTTAATCCTAATAGGGCCTTAATAGAGAATATAGCCCTGTAGAGGTGAAATGAAATGGGTGTCTTCCTTCTGATTGGCTAGACATTCTGTCTTAGGTAAGTCCTGTGTTTCGCCCGGGCGGGCGCCCCAGGCGGGCGAATCTCCCTCAGCGTTTTTGGAGTCTCCCTCCGCTGAAACCCGCTGACGGTAAAATCTTAAACGCCCTTGACCCAATCAAAGGCGATTCTTCGGCCATTCCTCGCTGCTCCCGGTCCCCTTACCGGCGAAACTAATAGACCCTAAACTGAGCTTATCCCGTTGCGGACCGTAACGGCGATCGTACCTGTGTTAGTATACGGGTATGATCTTATTTAGGTATGATCTTATTTAGGTATGATCTTATTTATCTCAAGATAATCACGGCACTTACCAGCCACGTGTACCAAGGCTGGGCGCCAAGAACCCGTAAGGTTGCTCCATTCGGGTTTCACAAACTTGTTAAACTTTTTCTATATGTAGCAGTTAGCCCCTGAGGGCACACTAGTTCTAAAGTTTATATGCTACCGAACGCTAATAAAGTTCATTCGCTACGTTTGTTTGGATGAGGCATCGGTAAGCGGGAGAAAGGCTAATGACATGATAATGTCAGAATCAAATTCGGCTCCGCCGAGAGTAGATCGGAAACGGGATATGCACTGAATACGAGGTGGGACACAATTACGAACTATAGCCCTGATCCGCAGACGTAAAAGATTATGATGGCCCCTATAACTTAGGAGCGCTCACTTGTGAACTGTGGTTAAAACAATCCATAGGGCGAAATAGTTAAGCTTGTTTGACCAAATCATATTTGACAGGGAAGGGCAGAGGAGCCAAGAAGCTTTAGAACATTAGAATCGCTGCAAGAGAAAAAGAAGATCTAGAAGACTACGCACTGACTGTTTCAAATCGAACCACTGGAGGATTATTGTTCAATTAAGGAATGCCGGCATATTCGGCATATCCGACATCAATATAACAGAGACTTAGAGCCTGCAATACACGACTCTATTATGTTAATATCCGTTCGTCGAGACCCCAATGGCCCCTTTGAAGCTCAAACGGAGGCAGAAGTTCCGGGTCCATGTCTCAAATAAAAGTGGGCCCAAAGTTAAAGCATGTGTTGCTCCGTTTCAAGTCGTGATTCCATTCGTGAGCCATGAAACAAAATAAAATGATCCTCGAAGTGAGTCTGCTCTAGGTTGTCAGGGGCCTAGTTGGTTGATTCCTTGATCGACACACGGAAAAATTGATAATGGGTTCATGGCCCAAATCTTTGGTGATTTTCCTCGCTTGGTCACCCATATCGTGTCAAATTCACCGCCATCACATCTCATTGCTTTCAAGAGGATGTAACGATTACTGGGTTATCAATCCCATACGATGTTTTCTCTCGTCGGTGATCGGAAGTCAGTCTTAGAGGGCACATGGGCCCTTGGGGCCGTCGCAATCATCGTGGTGGTGCTCCGGATATTTGCAAAAGCCAGGCTTCGCCATATGGGATCAGACGATGTCACAATGATTGCATCCCTGGTAAGTTCATGCTAAAGACTGGAGGAAAATGATGATATAAGTCTATTATTCTAACCCTTATTACAGGGTTTCGCCCTCGCCTCATCGATACTCTTCACAATCGCAGTCCTTGACTACGGCTTTGCATCCGGTCGTCCTGGAATCGACGAGGCCACCGCTCTTAAATACTATACCATAACCGAGGTTTGCAGCGTCACAAGCACATGCCTAGGTCGAATCGCATTTATCCTTTACCTGCTGCCAGTTCTTTCAACGAGGAGATTCTTCAAAATCAGCCTATGGATACTCTTTGGGATACAAATAGTGGCAAACGCTGTGATGATTATCCTTATCTTATCCCAATGCCACGATATCCGTGGGGTTTGGGATATCAAATACGCCACGAACTGCACGGAAGACTATATTCAGCTCCGTTTTGGTTACTTCCTCTGCTGTATGTCTATCCGATGCCAATAGCTCAGCTGCAGCTGGCAAACTCACAATTCCCTGGGTTCTTAACTAACAATATTATTCATAGTCTGCAACTCCGCAGCAGACTTGCTGCTAGCAGTCCTTCCGTCCTATATTTTCTGGGATCTTAAGTTAAAGCCGATGATCAAGTTCAGCCTTATGATACTCACAAGCTTGGGTCTTGTGTAAGTACCTTCCTTGAAATGGTTACAGTGACACCCTTCTCTAGCCAACTTTACTAACAAGGACATTTTTGCCCCTTGTATAGCGCAACAGTCGGTGCCATAATGAAGGCTGTATATCTCAAACAGATCTTAACCTGGGATGGTACAGCCAATGCGATAGATCTTACCTGCTGGGCTATGATCGAATGCTATCTTGTCATTATCACCGCATCGGTTCCCTGCCTTCGTTCGCTGGCTATTTCTTCGGTGCGCCAGTTGTTCGCAAGCGACAAGTCCAGCAGTTTTCCTTTCACCTCATCATACAGGAATAAAACAACAAACATTCAACGCGGGACGAATCGCGTACAAACCAATCCCGAGGCCTCTGGAAGTAGGCAGAATTTCTTTTCGGGTGCACGGGGCGAAGATATGGAGATGGGGACTACTAGGACTTCTGTAAATGCCAATGACAGTGATGATGGAGTGGGGGCGACTGGGGATGGAATTGCGAAGACGGTGGATATCAGTGTTACTTGGGAGCAGGGACATCGCAGAGATCGTATTTCCTAGCACGTTGTACAAGAGATATACATAAGCAGATTTATATTCTACAGTAATCTATATAAGGTTATTATGTTATAATGTTGCAAGGATAATATATTATGAAGTCATCTTATGTACATAATTGAGATTAGGTACATTTTGTATGGTGTCCCTATACAAAAAGTACCTAGGATATCAAATTCATAATATCCATTTTTAACCATCTAACTTGCGACTACTAAGGTATGGTATAAATATGATTACATCGCCCTGGCACTAATATCAATTCTAAGTAATTAATATGAAAATGTAAGAAATAATTCAAAAGCACCACACATAAAGATTTCATGTAACTAGAACTTCGCTATTCTATTACTTTAAAATATATCTTGCCTACATATATTACATATGTAATGCTGGATTAATTAAAGCCCCTTTAAAATAACCCCACATTCTACCTGAATTTACCGACCCAATTATCGTAAAACTAAACAAAACAAAGTGGGTGCACATGTTGTACACTGATCGATAAGGAAGGTGGGGTATTTGGGTGAGTTGACGGTGCCAAGGTGAGATGGTGAGAGGGCTACCTACATATGCATGTAAGCCCCGTCTTTCTCCAGGGCTCATCGCACTTCCATGCTTCAGAATTTCACTTCGAGTGGTACTGGAGACTAAACAATGGGGACAAAGTCATGGCATTTGAAGAAAGAAGATGTAACCAGGAGGTTCCCAAGAATTTCCAGAGGACTCGGTTATGGCAGCCCCGATCCCAGCAATGGCGAGAAGCCGGCGAAAAAGCAACCACAAAGTCCAATATCAATCACTCACCAAGATAAGGTGGTGTCAATTCACAACGCTCTTTGGCACACCGCATACGGACGCCTTGAAAGCGATCAAAAGAAGCTGAAATATGTTAAGGCGTATGAGGAACTGGTCTTTGGCGAGTTCTTGGAATCTTCCACAGTCAGCCCCGCGGATCAGACTCATGCCAGTCATGGGGCCACTCAGTCTTCGCCTTGGACAGAGCAGCAGCTACAATCCATGATTGAGAAGGGCTTGGCCAAAATGGAAGAAAATAAGAAACGGGTTGACTTGGCTGCTGATGTCTCGGATCTTACGAACAAGCTGAAGGGCATCCCTGATCTCGTTTTGAAAAGTATCCCCCACGTGGCTTTGCCCTGGGCGATCATATCTTCCAGTCTTGATGTGAGTTGGTGGGATAGTCCAGGATCGACATTGTAAGCTGACAGTAACCTCGTCGCAGCTTTTGACAAATCCAATCCAATTGATGAAGCAGATTTACGACGGAACCAAATATGTCGCGGAAAGGATTCAATGGTACTCCAACATGACGGACAATGTCCTGCGGGATACCAGCACACAAGGGAACGAGCAGCTTGAAAAGGCCCAACAGCAACTAGAAAGCGGAATGCTGAGTCTCTACGAGTCTTTGATCTTCTATCAAATAAAGAGCGTGTGTTTCTACTACAAAAACCAGGGATATGTCTTTGTCCGTGCTTTCTTCAACCTGGATGACTGGGATGGAAGTATCGATGGAATCAAAGCACAAGAAACGCCATAAAAATGGACTCGCTAGGTTATAAACTTAAGAGGGTCATGGATAGGGTCAGTGAGGGGTCGACTGAGAAGGTTGGTGATGCAGCCGATAAGGATCGCCGGAAGTTCATGGATTCGTTGAACGTTAAGAACCCGAATTGGAGAATAAATAATCTTCAAGAGCTGAAGAATGAACTCATTCTTGGATGCTATCGATGGGTCCTGAGCATGGAACAGTATCGGGAATTCATCGATTGGGATACCCAAGATGCTCCACGCTTGTTATGGGTGAACGGCCAGGCGGGAACTGGGAAGACGATGCTCTTGATGGGAATTATCCAAGAGCTGCGTGCATTTTCAAAAACCCTACAGAACCCGACCGATCTCACAATTCTACATTTCTTTTGCCGGGAAAAGAGCGACGATCCCACCCAAGCCAACCAGGCTAAAGTGGCACTCAAGAGCGTATTGTGGATGCTACTAGATCAGCACCCGCAACTTATGCAGCATCTAGACGAGAATGCGAAGGAAGAGTTCAAAAATGACGGCGAATATACGGTGACGTTGGCGTCTGAGTTGATCCAAACCATGCTCCGGGATGGTGGGCTCGGCCATGTCATTCTCCTTGTCGATGCACTGGATGAATGTGAATATGGACCCAGGAAATCCTTGATCAACTTCATCCATTCCACACTTGCCAACACCTCAAACGTGAGGGTCCTTGTCTCAAGTCGACCACTACACGAAATTCACATAGCCATCAATGGGCACAAAGCACAGGTGCCAAAGAGAATCATCCAAGTGGACTATATCATACTTAGAGAGCCTATCAGCAAATTTATTGAGTGGAGCATTGATCAAATTCCGTCTGAAGACGAGACTATCCCACGGACAGTCAAGAAACTGCTTCAGGAGCGACCAGGGAATACTTTCTTATGGAGTGCATTGGTTTGCCAAGAGCTCAGTCACTGTGGACTCCACGCGTATGATGATATTCTCTCGGAAATTCCCGACGGACTCATGGGTTTGAAGTACAAAAAGCAAGCCCAAAACTGCAAAAGAGTGCTGACCTTGGCAACACTTTCACTTCGTCCGTTGACATTAGGTGAAATGGCATATCTCGCCGAGCTAAATGAAAACATAATCGAGTCTGTTATCCGTGATTGCTGATCATTCTTGAGACTCCATGGAGACAAAATCTACATTTTTCATCAGTCTGCTCAAGACTATCTCGAGGATCATTTTGAAAGGTTAAAAAATGGGTTTTATAACTCTGGAGACCATTCTCGAGAGGAAATCCATTACAAAATCTTTGATCGGACCTTGATGAGTCTAGGCACCTTGAAAAAGGATATATTCAATCTAGGCCAAGGAGGATTGGCATTGGAAGATATAGAATGCCCAGGTCTAGATCCCTTGAAAACAGCTCGTTATTCATGTCGATTCTGGGTGCACCATTTGGAGCAAAGTCAACGTGCATCACTTGCTGCCGAGGCTATCTATGTCTTCCTGTCCCAGCATTTTCTTCACTGGGTGGAAGCCATGAGCCTGATGAGAATGGCACCAGAAATTGTTGGAGTTATTGACACCTTGCATTCGTTGATGATAGAAGTACGTTATTGTTGAGAATATTGAGAAGTACCCGATTTGTGGAACTAACTTCGAAAGGAACATTCTCCATTGATCCTTTTCCTCCGGGACGCCAGACGCTTTGTGCTGAAAAATTCTTACATAACCATAAACGCACCTCTCCAGCTTTATAGCTCTGCGCTCATCTTTGCACCGCAGTCGAGTATTGTCAGAAAAATGTTCAGTGGAGAGTTTCCTAGTTGGATTACTAGGTTCCCTGAGGCCGAAAGAAGCTGGAATGCAGTCTTGCTATCCCTTGACCATCAGAGCGATGTAGGACAAGTATCCATTTCATCGGATGGCCAGCAAGTGGCATCTAGCGCACGACTTGATCCTATACGAATCTGGGATATGAGAACAGGCCATGTAAAGAGGATTTTTAAACTAGAGTCCTCCGCACATGTAATTTCCACGGCGCTCTCTCCAGACAACCAATTTCTTGCCTCAGGGCTATGGAACGGGGAGGTCCGGCTCCGGGACATCACTTTAGAAACCGAACCACGGGTCTTCAGCCATTCATCCGCTGTGGAAAAGTGGCTTTCTCTCCGGATAGCAAGACCTTTGCCTCGACCACACAAACCGGCGATCTATGGGTGTGGAATGTCAATGGATCTGATTCAATGCCTTCATTGAAAATGCAACTCTCTTGGGAGAATCAAGTTGTCGCGTTTTCCCCGTGTGGCAAACATCTCATGGCAGAAGCCCCCAGCTATGGCCTTGAGATACGAAGCACCCGCAGTTGGGAGGTTATGCATACCCTCATCGGACACTCGTCGAGTCTCTGTGATGTAGCCTTCTCCGCCTGTGGGGGTGAAGTTGGCTCGGCATCTTGTGACGGCACAGTACGTGTATGGGATACCGAAAACTGGGAATTACTACATACTCTTCAGCACAAGGAGCCAGTACTCAGCGTCGCATTTTCAAGGCATAGGGATGTCGTCGCATCGGGGTGTTGGGATAATAACATTCGACTATGGAGCGCAGATACAGGACAGCTTCAACATGTCCTCACGGAACATGGTGGTGCGCCCCTTTCTTTGGAATTCTCGCCAGTCGAGGATCTGCTTGTATCGGACTCGGGTGATGGAACGGTCAAGATTTGGGATATCACCCATGTAATGGCCCTGGAGTCTATCCCCCTCGAAAGTGAAATGCAAGCATTCGATAGCTGTGAGGATTCGGTCAGCCGAATTTGTATGTCCCAGGACTGCACTCGAGTGGCAGCTGGATCACTCAAAGGAGCTGTCAGACTGTGGGACGTACGGACAGGAGACCTCCTGTACACTTGGAGGGAAGCCCTCTTCTGTTCCAATTTAGGGTTTGGCGTTTTTCCTTCTGAACACCTATTAGTGTCTTCGATGTTTCCTCATTCCAGTCATGTGTGGAATACGGAAAGCGGAGAGTATGAGGGGAAAATACACCCACTTTTCATGTTGAGGAATCAAAAGAATGAGAATCCTGAGTTGGACTATTCTTCGGATGGATGGGTTAGGAGACGTGAGGATGGACAAAGGGTCTTGTGGCTGCCGTCTCAGTATCGGGCTAACGGAGATGAACACATCATATATGAAAAGATGCTGATATGCGGAAGTGCTCATGGGTTGGTTTATTTCTTTGAATTCCAGCTTGATGGAAACCTAGTTTGACTACCAACCCATTACCGATAGAAGAAAGAATGGTAGATGTTCATGAACGATATCTCTCGAACCATACGTGATTTGTAAGTACATACGGGACTGTTAGAAAGGTTCTATATGTGTGTCATCGTACAACCGATAAACCGGGTTTTAATGTGTTTTTCGTGTAGAGGTATGGACCTGGCTGTAAGTTCGAAGGATTGCCTTGGCCCTTCTCCATCTGAAGCCAGCGGTTACCGAGTGATTCCAGATCCTGTCGGCAGCTGGGTAATACTGTATGTGTTGTCATGCCTCTGGTTATAATCAACCCCGTCAGAAATGATTCTTTCGGCTGGAAGTCGCTGCTAAATAGTCGGTCAAGGTACTCGTCCAACCATTTTTGGCTAAGGGGCGTTCCATCGTCGGCCTCCACTATTGTCACCAGTAACGGCCCGGTGTCCCCAGTATCTTCGGCCAATTTAAACTAAAACGACCAACTGTCAGTTTTGCCGGGGCAATGGGTCCAAAGGGAATAGGCATTTGCTACCGGAATGTGCCCCATCGCAACATATCGCAAGTCTGCGATGGAAAAATACACATCCAGAGATCCACCTTCAATCGACCAGCTTTGACTCAGCATGCTCATTTTATCGAGCCCTCCCCCAATCGACCGTCTATTACTGGTCTTATGCCTGGCTGAAAAGCATGGCAAGCGTCGCAACATTGTGTCCATTGCCCTTCTGCTCCTTTTTGCTTGGCTCCAAAGTATGACACTTGATTCAACAAGTGGAAGGAAAGGATGAAATACGCGTCAGACGAAATGGTATTATCCACGGGAAAAATATGTGTGATATAAACCACAGTTAAATGTTGGCTGAGGGGTTAACAGGGTTGCGAAAGCCGGCTTTGTTTGCCTTGCCTTTCAGGTTACAACTAGGTAGTTATATTAGCAGTCTCAGTTTCTCAGAGAATCAGGATCCTTCTCTCTCTCCAACCCTCTTTTTCACTTGCATCAGTCCTCTTTCTACTGCACTGTTGGCATCGGCTTTTACTACCATAACGTTGGCTGCGTGCCCATCTTATGATATCCCCCCGTGTGCGTTCTGTTCTAACATTCGACATCAATTGTCAACTCCTACATGGTTCTGCTTCATAACAGGTAATAACACTATGAGTATAGAGGTGTCGATTTACTATCCCCATGGTCACCGAGCGTATACGTTCGAGGAAGGCTACCATTACTGGGTCAGAAATTCCATCCAGGCTCTTCTATCGTCCTGCGCGATTCTTCCAAAGTGGAGAGAGAGTCAACACCGTCATGCAATATGCCTGTTCCCTTGTCGTACGTACTCTCTTTCGCTGGCATCAGAATGCAGAAAACTTGTCGGCATACCGTACAACAAAGCCGAGGAGTTCTTATACTCGAATCAAATTTAGCCGATGCATCCATGAAGGTAGCATATAAAACTGGCATATTTGTGGAGTAATTACAAAACCTCTCGATTCTACTGGCCTGCCTTTACATCGAGCTGCACATAAATTGTCTCAATGGTGTATCCATTTACAATTTCGTCGTCATTTATCTTCTTATTAATCATACATCTACTCTTATCTCTGTCCGTGAGTCCATATTCTTAGATACAGATCAATAACAGGAGTTGATGCTTATATATCGCACAGGTAGCCATGTCAACGTCCTAACAACTTCGGGGGAGGGAGCGCTATCCCCCTAGAGATCCATCGATCCGCATTTCCTGACATCAGTATATACGCAAAGTGCTTCAAGATATAAAGGCCATATCTTCTACCCAATCTGTGATTCGACAGTCTCAGCTACCAACCAATAACAAGTTTTGACTATCCCCATAGTTCGCAAATCTGACCCTGCACGCGTTAACAACTTCGGAGAGGTTGTCCCGGGCATTTATAGATCGGGCTCTCCAGGCCTGGATAGCCTTATATAACCTGAGGGATATCAAACCAAGTATGTACCTACACTGTCCTTCCAACTACCTAATCCTCGAATAACGAAAACATATAGCAAGCTCGTCTAAGCAATAACAACGCTTAACGTGTATCTATTCCACAGATTCCGATGACAGACATCACACCGAGCAACTTCAGGGAGCTCGTGGCATGCACCAAGTATGCACGCAAAGTATACTATATACGTGAAGAGTATAATGTTGTGCTTATCCACTGCAACCAGGGAAAGGTAAGCTTCCCCATTTCCAATAACACATGTGCTGGTCTATCTACTAATTACTCATATAGCACCGAACCGGGTGCCTTGTCGCCTGTTTCCGTGAGCTTCAAGGGTGGGAACACTCGGCCATTATTGATGAATACCGGCTCTACGCCGGCCAAAAGGCCCGACAGCTCGAGTTTATTCGACTCTATGAGCTAGGAGCCATCAGCCAGATAGCCTATGAAGCAAACGTCGCTGGGTGGGACCGAGGCCAATAGATACAACTCGTGCGCCGCTATCGAACCTTCATATGCAGAAGTTTTGGCCAAGTTTTGGTCATGAAGGACAATTATGGAAGACTGTCGATTGATATTTTGGACTAAACATGAACGCTGAATTTGGTTCCGGACTTAAGGTCGTTCTGTTCCTGGCAATGGATTTTTAGGGTTAGCTTTTGGTTCTTTTTTGGTTCTTTTTGTTTTCTATTCAGGGTTCATTGGATCTCGTGACTAAAGTAGTGACTTCATGGATGGTCGGAGCCTACATAGTACCACTCCTGAACGAACTACTCTTTTGAAAACTGGCTATTATATAGTCCATTATAAACGGTTAAGGGCCCTGTTGTGATTATTTAATTGCGACACCCATAGATGGTGGATGGATATTTCAACGTGCACATTCACTGTTGATTTAACATGGTATCTCCAGGGAAAAACAAATTCTACTTCTTGATACTCGAGCTCACTTAAGGTTCATGATTGTTATTTAGGTGTATTATATATCACACCAAAGGTATCATAAATAAACTAAAGGTCATCAGCCATTATAATGTCCGTATCGTATGTGTCTATATCTTCTCCAGGATCATAATCTGTCACATAGTTTCCCGGATAATCCGTCAATTCGCCATAATCCAAGAGAAGCATAGTATCATGATCATGGTATGAAGTCTGAGAAGACCCAATTGTTGCGAACAACGTGTCAAGGGATGTCTGAGTGGAGTCCCCGAGGTCTGTGAAGCTTGTCTCACTAAAATTGTCCAAAAGCTGGTCCTCGGGTTCGCTATTCAACAGATAAACGTCACATTCTGTATTCTCGTTGTGATATTGTGTTTGGAAAGAACGATTCTGTCCCGGATTTCCGCTGTCGGGTTGTTGTTGAACTGTAGACATGAGACGCACCGGCTCGTCTGACCTAGTCACTCCGTTTGGTAAACTCTCCGTAGAGAAAATCGAAGCTCGTCTTTTGATTGGTTTCATCTTGGGGACATTTTCCTGGGCGACACGCCAAAGTGATGAGAGGATTTCAGTCCTGCAACTTGGAAGTTGAGGTTGCATTGTCAAACCATTCATGCTGTGGGAGCGACTGAGCTCTAGATAATCCGCTAATTTAGCTTTGGTAGATTGATGTTTGTTTCCTGCTAGCATGGATGATATGGCTTTGGTGATTATTGGAATTGTCACTCCTCGTTGGTTGATTGCCTGGGCGAAATTAGTACTTGAGCTGCATGACTGAGACAGAGAACTCACAGCCCGATATTCGGGATTGGACACGGCGGGGGAGATATCGCCAAGGCTCTTGATCGTGTCCTGTTGTGAGACACGAATCACGCGATCTTTGATCGAGTTGGAAATCACCAGTCTTCGAATTCCAAGGTCAAGCAGTCGAAATAGTTCCTCCCATGATGGATCTGATCCGTCTCCAGATATGCAGGCAGTCTGGGGTCCAAGAACTTCAGAGGAATCCTCGTCGTGCGTTGGATGTAGCATTGGGTCTTCTGCCATTCTATCTAGCACTGGAGAACTGGCGCCAACGAATGGTTGCTGTCCAAGAAGACCACTCTCCAAGTTGGAACAGTCCTGGGATTGTGATATGTCCTTAGCGTGAAAACGATACTCAAGCCGAATGTCAATCGAAGCCAAGGTAGCTACCGGTACGCCGGGGGGAGGACACGTGTCTGGGGGATTGATTATTGAACTAGGCAAAGTCCGACCCGTTGTGTGGTTCCGTACTCGGCACTCTCTGCGCAGACCAAGTTTGAGGCAGTGGAAACCAGAAGTGTCAATGCAATATCCACGTGCACTTGTCTTGAGCTCAACAGAGAATCCCAGATCCGACCAGATCTGGAGCAAGGAACAGTTAGTCTCTGATTTGGCAAACATTCTGTTACACAAACCTCCATATCACAGAGTTTGCTGTTCAGTCTCGAGACGAATACCGTCATTCTATTTCCGTCCCAATTTCCCCCGACGAAGAAGCGCAGCTCCAACTCTGGTGCCTCTGTTATCCACACACTTTCAAGATTCGACAATTCCGAGAGGTCAATTGGTATTCGAAGGGTTTCGTGGCTTGGTGGTTGGGTGAAATGAGCCGATGCGGCCAGGTGAAGCTGCAACTTTGAATCTCGGATTCGCAGAGTGGAGTGACCCAAGTCGAGCTGTTGCGCCATTTTGAAGGAAGATCATCATAAAGGCATTATACCATTCTTTCTTGACCCGAGGCAATCGTTTAAATGAGCGATTTGGGGGTTCGTGGGGTGCTGGATCGGGAAAGGAATCGCTGGACTGGGTAGGCCCATGACCGTACAGTACATGGACGGGGCACATGACTTCCAGGACTTTTGCCTGGGGAATACGTGTACTCAATTCTTAAAGATCAGTTTACTCTTACTGTTTATATCATTTGGGGCTTTATGTATATTTGTGGCATAGGCTTAGCTGAAAAGTTAGATTCTTGTTATAGATCTTGGATAAAATGGAGACTGTTGTTAAGCTCTAATCATGGCTTAATAGCAACACATCTCAGACCAACATGTGTGATCCATTGACTACCATCTTCTCCTGTGGTACCGTAGCGCAGCATTCGGCAGATCTGTTCCATGGCACTGTTCTTCTTCTCCTCGCTACCCAAAAGATCCAGCATCTGAGCGCCGATCAGTCTCATGAATCCTTCCAGTCCACCATTCTCAGAGGTTGTCAGCTCCAGCTTCTTCATGGAAAGTTCAATCATCTTAACCTGAAATCCAACGCTCTCGGGAATTTTCTTCATGTAGATGTCAGAGGGATAAAACCAAGGGCACATAGCCTCCGCTGTCTCGATTGGGACTCCATGGTTGATCAGAGCGAACATAAATGCTGTGACCTTTTCCGGTGCATTTCCATGTCCGACATCTCAAAGAAGAACGTGCCCCCGGACTTCATAGATTGAAAGATATTCTCCAATGTGGAGATACGGGTAGATGGGTCTTTCAAGATCCAATGGAATGCAGCATTGGAGACACTAAAATTGTATCAGCAAGGCTCCACCAGCAAGTGTAAACACGAATACTCACACTTTGTCCCAGTTCCCATTCATGACCTCTGCATCTTCTTCAAGGTGCCGGCAACCGACAACGCGGAAATCCGTAGCTGCTCCACCGTATTCCAATGTCTTGGCCGTGTTAATCATGGACGGAGAAGAGTCGACGCCCATAACATAGTTGACCGAGGGAGTAAAAATGCCATCGCCGCATCCAATATCGAGAACTCTATCCGCACGATCGAATTCTATGCTCTGGACGAGGGTGTCGGCAAAATGGGGAGCGAAAGGAGCCAGCTGCGTAGGCCTATATTCATCAGCACATACAAGCTAAGGCAAGAGCTCACGACTACAAACCTCCGTGGACCAATAGTCTTTTATGGGGTTCCGTGTCTGGGCCATGTTCCAAGTATACTCGAAGATATATGGATACTTCAGACGGATGGTTGGAATAAAAGAAAGAGAGCCTAGAGAGCGGTGTACGGTTCATTTAAGAGAAGGTTTATTTGTGATCGATCAATACATGCGCTCATGACACGATTCAAATCTTCAGCCTGGAATCCGCTGTTGTTCGAGCCCTGTGTAGATCTATCGTGCGGTTCTCTAAGTTCCACTGGGCTGATGTGGTACTCATCGGTAAACAGGACCAAAATGGATCTTCACAGGGCAGGTTTCAGCTCGCCACAACTCAGTGCCACATATATCGGTGTAGAGCCACCCTATCCGCAAATCCCGGCTTCAGCCAGCCACATAGACAAATAAACTGTACTTTACTTTCTGTCTATTTCCATAAAACTTAGTATTTGTGGCGGAAAAGGCCAAAGCATCCAGAGCATAGAACCCTCATACCCAAACCTCAAAGACCGCTATACCCTCCAGGATTTATTTACGAGCGGTCATTGCAGCTGGAGATACGGTGTCTCCGCCCGAGGTCGAAGTGAACCTTGCAACCTTTTTGAAGAGGTGCAGCCTGTGAAAGGTAGATAAACAGAGTCAAAGTTAGAACTGATATACCGATTACTGACTCCTATTCTTCAGATGCTACGGCATACTACATGACTGGCAAGATGCTGAATGCAGAAGGATTCTTCGATACTTGGCGCTGCAATTAGGGGCCACAACTCAAAGCTTCTCGTTTGCGATATTGTCCTGGCAGACACCCAGCCAGACACACAAAAGGTTCTTTATGATATCAACATGGCTGGTAAAGAGCGCAGTGTGAAGCAATGGCATGCTCTCATGGAAGGGACCGAATTCCAGATCGAAGGAATTATCGGGATACTCCTGTTCGCAGCGTCATTAAAGTTATGTTACGTGAATAGTCTTTGTTCTTACGGTTTTCTAAATACATATGAACATTTTTGAAATCTTTACTTGGTCAATCACCCCTAAGAAATATATACCCACAATATTCTATCCTTTCGATGCTTTAGCCTTATCCGATCACTTTCCCCCGCAAAATGGAGGATACAGAACATGGTGTAAGTTAGTCCACATTTTGCCTAAAGTGACACACGAAAAGAGGTAAAAAAAGCGAGACGTGACTTTAGGACTGAGAAGTGCAGGTGGTAACTTTTGTTGGTTTGTATGTACTGGCCCTGTCTCGGGTTGATTCTACGCAATGAACTGCGCCTTTCCGTTTCTAACCATAGCCATTCATTCATTCGTATTCAACTCTCCCTAAGTAGTTATTCGTCATTAGCCAGGTACATACACAGGTACAGTGGAGTACCCGTTGACGTGCACATGGTAAACCGTTGTTATCTCTTATCGGACAAAAGAAGCCTTATCGATAAGCTATCACGTGTAGCATCCATCCAGGTGTCCTGAAAGTAACCGTTACACTTCCAACTATCTAAGGTCAGCGATGCCAGGGGATGAGTTGCCAGAGGATCACCTGTATGCCCAGAATGGCCAGGATGAACACGAAGCTCAATCACTTCTGTCTGCCTCAAATGAGGAGCAGGATCTAGCTTTCCACCCGGAGCCTCCTCCATCGCCGATCCCCTCACATAACGCGACAAACGGCACACGCCACTCCTCTATCTCTCAACCTACGGCCGATGGAAAGCGCCGCACACCCCGTACCATGAACCGAGTTCGATTTGATCTGCAAGAAGAGCCCGAAGACCACAATCGCATTTCCATTGAGCGTGCTCTCAGCCCAGATGACAGCCCAGATGACAGCCCAGACGACAGCCCAGATGACACACTATGGCTGGAGGATGAGGACTATGAAGTTGGAAATCGGGGCGCAAGAACACACCACAATGCACAATCAATTCCTCTCCTCACAAATATTGAAGCGCCTAGTGTGACACTTGCGACATCGGACGATTTCTTCCCCGAAGACCATCTCGAAGATGCACGGCCGCGGAGTGGGATGAAAATGGCGTTCATGAATATGGCTAATAGCATTATCGGGGCTGGAATTATTGGGCAACCTTATGCGCTTCGTCAGGCAGGTATGACAGTGGGGATTCTGCTGTTGACTGCCTTGACCATCACAGTGGATTGGACCATTCGATTGATTGTGATCAACTCTAAATTGAGTGGGGCGGATTCGTTCCAGGCGACTATGCAGCATTGTTTCGGGAAACCCGGTCTCATCGCAATCTCGGTTGCGCAGTGGGCATTTGCATTCGGCGGCATGGTCGCATTCTGTATTATTGTCGGCGATACCATTCCACACGTTCTAGGCGCATTGTTTCCGTCTCTTAGGGATATGTCCTTCCTATGGCTCCTCACAGATCGCCGCGCCGTTATCGTTATCTTTGTTTTGGTTGTTTCATACCCATTGTCTTTGTATAGGGACATCGCCAAGGTCAGATCTCTCTTTCCTTACTGCTTATCAGACACTAACGGTCAGGTAGCTGGCGAAAGCATCTGCCTTGGCATTGGTCAGCATGATAGTCATTGTTGTCACGGTCATAACCCAGGGTTTTCGGGTGCCTCCTGAATCGCGTGGAGATATTAAAAGTCACCTCATATTCAACACTGGCTTTTTCCAAGCTGTCGGGGTCATCTCCTTCGGTAAGTTTCAGCTGTCCCTATTGATAATTGGAAAGTCTGCTAACGATTTCTAGCTTTTGTTTGTCGTATGTCCCTTCTTATCCCACTGAGATCACAATCGCTAATTTCCACAGACCACAACAGTCTTCTGATCTACGGCTCATTGAAAAGGCCGACACTCGACCGTTTCACTCGGGTCACTCATTACTCGACAGGGATCTCTCTAGTGATGTGCCTAGCAATGGGCATCGCAGGGTTCCTATCCTTCGGGTCTAAAACCCAGGGCAACGTTCTGAACAACTTTCCATCAGACAATATCGTTGTCAACATCGCACGATTGTACAATCTTCCCATTGATCTTGATATGGAACTTTTGACTGATTTCGACTAGTTGCTTTGGCCTGAACATGTTGACGACACTACCGCTTGAGGCGTTCGTTTGCCGTTCCGTCATGACAACCTACTACTTCCCCGACGAACCGCATAACACTGTTCGCCATGTTATCTTCACAACGGCACTGGTGGTGACTTCAATGGTGTTGTCCTTGATAACCTGTGATTTGGGAAGTGTTTTTGAGCTCATTGGCGCGACCAGTGCTGCTGCTCTAGCCTATATATTCCCTCCTCTCTGTTACATCAAACTAAGCAGTGCTACGCGGCGGGAAAAAATCCCGGCGTATCTATGCATTTGCTTTGGGTTGCTTGTAATGGGTGTTAGTCTAGTGCAGGCAGTCGTCAAGATCGTTCGAAGTAAGTCTGTGCCGGGAAATGGTCGCAACTGTACCCAATTAGATGGCTATTTTGGTCGCACTCTCAGCACATATACTAACATTGAAATTTGTCTTTGCAGATGACGGCGAGGCTCATAGTTGCAGTGCACCCTAGAGGGACCTTTTGAGGACTTCGCACCGATGGCGGCGGCTTATACTTTCAGTGTGCCCGAGAAGTCTCTTGGGGCCGTGTTGCTATGTACATATGTATCCATCTTGAACAAATATCTTTTGTGTATGATACGTTACAATACTCTCATCTAGAAATCACGATGTGCCGTTGTTTCTGTAGGGATGACTTGCAACGTCTGAGGATATGTAGCAGGTACCTTGGTAGATGCTGTGTGCCTAGGTAGGTAGAATGTACGTATACCCTGAAGTCAGACCAAGTAGGGTGAAGAATACCTTCCTTGTGGCAGAGACTGGGCACGTGCGCTTTGCTTCGGCTTCGCAATCCGTTCGCTTCGTTTCTCATCTTCTACAACTCCGCCCACTCTCTGCATCCCCAAACCCCACGATATTTATCAATGGCTCTATAGCATATATTTATAGGGCTTCGCTATCACGTGGACGTTTTCACGTGCCCCAAAACGGCTCCCACGTGGACATGCTATTGCCCAAGGCAAAAAGACCTCGACGGAAGGTGCGACGGACTCGCGACTCCGTTGTGACCTTGGAGTCACACTATGCAGCTTCGCCCCTACCAAACAGAGCAATCCGATTGTTTGCCCATTCACAGACGCGTCGCGTCTTTGATTCCAACCCGGTCCTGATCGTTCCTTTATTTACCCTCTTCCCATCTTCTCTCTTTCTTCCTTCTCTTTCTTCCTTCTACAACCACTCTCTCCCTGTTCTGTTGTCTCTCGCTTCGTCTACTTCCGTTTGAACTCACACAGTGGTTCTCACAGTTCTCCTTTCGGGTGACAAATCTTCTTGCTGTCTATCACTTGTCTCTTTCGTTTTTCAGACTTCGAAGTCTTTGGGGGTAAGCCCACGTGTTATCTGTCCCTTAGGGACCTTGCTTGGGCCTTTTCAAGCGTCGATTCATCTGTCGTTCCCTCGCAGGACCATTCCTTCTGAGGTCATATTGACCTGCCAATACACTCTCTCTGGGAGACACCGTCTCCCACACGCTAACCTTTAATCCCCCTCCTCTCGCACCTCCCTCACCTTTCCATCATCGACGCTTTACCCGCCGCGGAGCGTATCGGCAAGATGAGCGAATCCGCGGAGCAGCTCCGCAGGATGCAAATTATCCAAATGGTGATATCTAGTCTCTCACTTATTCTTTGGCCTTTCTAACAACATGAACAGGCGGATCTAGGAACCGCGCGCCGTGAAAAGATTTCGACCGCCGATATTGATAATCAAGCTCGTACACACCTTGCCCAGATCGAATCAAAGCGACTGATCGATGAGAGAGATGAAGCTCAATTGAGCAAATGGGCGAGTAAGTGCTGAAGAAGAAACCCCCCTGTGCTACTCTGAATTTGTACTAAATTCTGTTGCAGACTTCCACACTCAGATCGGAGATACTCATGGAATGGAGGAACTCGATGACATCGATTCCGGCCAGTCTCACCGTGCTAATTTACACGCAATATTGCATCCTGATGGAAGCCAGCCACGGACTTACGCCAATCATCCTTACCCAACTCCATCTGCAGGTCGCGGTGGTGGTGTCATGGGAAAGAGAGGACGAGGTGGTTTTGTTCCCGCTCCTCCCCAGAGACCTGCTGATCTTCCTCTTGCTTTTGCAAGGTAAGAAGTTGATTTACTCTGACATTCAAGGCATCCCAATTGACGAAAGACAAATCACAGAGCCGCATTCCGAGGAAATATTGGTCGCCTAGGACGCCCAGGACCGCGCGCTCGCTCGACCACAATGTCGACCAGTATTCATTTGGACCCTGCGCTGAACTGCAACAATGACGATAGTGATTCTCGCGAGCGAGGAAGGGGACGCGGGCGTAACAAGGGTAGAGGCAAGGGAAATTCCCAGGACCAGGTCCACGGTACGTTTTGATTACTAGTGCAGAAAGAGAGCACAGCTGACAACGTTCTTAGTTCCGTCCGCCCCTAGCAGAGTTCAGCGGCAGCCTCCAGCGTAAGTGTCCTGACTTCTTTTGGTGAAGTCTATATGCTAACTTCTTGCCAGCATCAACTTTGCCACCAGAATCTCCGAGCCTGCCGACTTCATGTCCTCATTTCAGTCTCGCCGAGCGACTGAAACGTACAACAAGTCTACTGATACAACCGCCTCCGCTCCAATGCAGAAGACTAAATCTACACAAGAACCCGTTTCGGCCAAAGAGCCAAAGCCCAAAATTCCTCCGAGCGATGCACCCAAGAAGAAGGCAGCGAGCATTCATTCGTCTTCAAAGCATGCATCCTCACCTGTGGCAACATTGACGACTCCGTCCCGTGCCGTCCCTATTGACCAGCCACATATTGGACCCTATCTAGTGGAAACACCACTATCGGCCCGTGTTGTTCCTCTTGATAAGACTGCGTCCTTCAAAACCCGCAAGGCCCAGCCTGATGCGCCCAAATCCTCTCAGCCACATGATAAAACCCCTCGAGTGGAAGCACCCAGCCAACCCGCATCTCATTCGATTTCTGCCCAAAACAGCGCCAAGTCCAAAAAAGGAAAAGACATGGCCAGTAGTTCCCAGACGCGTTATCCAGCAGTGGTCGCAATCGCAGCCGATGAAATTCAATGGAAGGTTTCGCCCGGCGAAGAGCCGCGAAAGAAGGACCCGGCTCCGTCAACAAAAAAAGCAGTGTTACCTAAAGCCTCAATGCCCATCGCCGAGGCCAAGAAGACACCGGTTTCCAATGTCACCCAACCCAAAGAAATTAGGCAGAGTATCCCTCCTGGTATCCAGACGGAGAAGGCCAAGCAGAAAGCCCAGTTACAAGATCTTCTCAGCGAGGATGACTCACCGGTCAATGCAGCACTGTCAAGCCCTCGTCATTTGAAGACAGTGGCCATCCACAGTCCAGGTACTGCGGAATTGGCGGGGCTCAAGTTTGCTGAGAAGGCCGGGGGGTCAGTGCCAGTCAAGAGCATTGACGAGGTCATTGCGCCCAAAACAACGATCAATGAGATCGATATCTATGGTCCACAAATTATTGAAGAGCTTCGAGACATCCGGAGACACATTCGTTCGCCCCAGGACTTGGCTACTACCCGTGATATCGAACGCATACTTGAATCGAAATTGCTCCAATTGGTCCCCACAGCATATGCACCGCCGCCTGCAGCACCTGCAGCCTCTGAGATTGAAAATCGGCTGGGTAATCTGGTTGCACTTGTTGAGTATCTTTCAACATCGCAGCAAGCAACTAACGCCGTTGAAGTTCCTTCGGGTGCCCGGCGCGACCTTACCCCCTTTGAGGGACACCGATCGCCACCTCCGCCTTCGTCTAGTTCGAACTCACCCCCGTCTGCTGATAAACACGCGCACAAGGTATGTGTGCCCGGCCTCTCGCCAACCAAGAGTGAGAGTTCCGACATCATTTCGCAGTTCGAATCTCTTCAGGTCTCGGACAAGCTCGCTGCACCCCTCCAGCCTCAACGTGTGGTCCGTGTCCCGACAATTCGTCCGCTTAATATTCCCAAGATGGCCACTACCTCCGATGCGTCTGCTCAGGTTACTCCTGCTGTGACGTCACGTCCAAAGGAGGCAACGAAAAAGCCACGGACTCTTGATGATTCAATCTTTGCAGGACCTGTAGGCCCTGCCACTTCCACTGCTAACGTTATTGAATCTAATGCGGTGCAATCCCAGACCATGACCCGGGGGTTGAGCGCAAACCATCCGAACATTCCCAAGCAACCGGATGTTCACTCAACTGGCATTCGTACAATCGGCCCTGCGCCATACAAACCCCGCGTGATCGGCCCTGCCCCCAGTCCCTATGAACCAACCACCTTGCGCGATGTTCCAGTACCCCACATTCGCACTGTTTCTGCCCAGCATGCTAATACTGAGAATCGGCCCTCATCGGTTGCCAGTGGTGCTTCGAGCTCCATGGGCCAATCCCGTGGCCCAGCTTCCCTGCAAGCTCCAGGCCGACTGTTCTCGATGCCTGATCCTGCAACGATTCCCCAGCCAAAAGCGAAGGCTACTGGTGCTTTCCCGTCCAACCTATCTCGCCGCTAGATACCGGCATCCAATTTCCAGAGTCTGAGTTTCGGTGGATTCCTTCTTCTACTAGCCTCAGCCAGCTCTAATCATCTATTGTCTTGACTTCGGTGTTGTTTTCATCCTTTCCGCAGCCTAGTTGAGCTTTGAGATCTTTCGATTTCCCTTGCTGAATGGTGTTCCTATTTTCAGTTATGCAAATGTTCAAAAGCGAAAGATCAATGATCGTTTAACGGGCTGTGTATGATTAGTCAAATTATGTACTTGAGCCCCCAATGAATTGATTGATTCTTTTTTTCACTTGAATTTAAATGTGAGTAGACTATTTCATAGAAACCCTAAAGTCAGGCATGTAGTCGGGAATGTAACTGTTAACTAGATGAATCTAATACATATGAGCTGTCAGAAAGCTATATATTCATGTCTAATTATAACATCGTTAAAAGATTAGAGGACGCCATAGGGGGTCCGACAATCTTGTTATTATTATGAATCAACTTGCCTACGAGTAGTCTTGATCATTAGCTTTGGCTTCTTCCACAGCATCGCCATTCTGGAATCCCTTAACCAATCGACTTGTGTGTTTAGAAGCTCGATATCGTAGACCCAAAGCATTTTCGAGAGTAACAGACTCAACTCGATCCATGCCAAATTCCTTCCGAGGCATGCTCGAGGTCCCATCGAAAAAGGCTGCGAGGCCTCGTGATCATCGACCAAATCACTTTCGAGCCACCGCTCTGGTCTGAACTCCAGTGGCGCATCAAAGTTCTTTGCAGACAGACAAGCTGCTACAGGATTTACCGAAACGATTGTCTATTTTGAATTAGGAAGGTTCAAAGCAAATGGATATGGATCTGTAGTTACCCCTTCTGCAACCAAGTGACCGTCGATGGTATCTCCGCCTTTGGGAACAACTCGCGGTAAGGCCAGCGGCAAAGGTGGATAGATTCGCATCGCCTCGAGAGCTAACGCACGAAGATATTTGAGTTGCAGAGCTGCTGTTGAGTTGATGTCCTCGAATTTTTCGAACCTGTCTCGGATCTCCTGCGTGGCCTTCTGATATACTGATGGGTTCTTGGTCAAATAGTATACGATGCAGCTCAATGTTGTCGCCGTCGTTTCGCTGCCAGCAATGACAAAGTCAGACGCATGGGCCGCGATCTGGACATCCGTCAAATCTTTTGGTCTGTTTTCCAGCATGCGCGTTAAGAAGTCTGGGCGAGTAGATGGATTCCCCAGCCTCCTGAATCAAGGTGTTAGAGTTCCGCAGATAGCCCCGTGAAGCTTCGGAGGCATACTTATCGATCAGTGAGATGGTATAGTTCTCATGGTTTGCCGTGTCTTCCAGCATCTTCTCAATTGCTTTCGGGAATAACCACTTGAATGTGGTTGCGAATGCTGGAAACCGCTTGAAGGTATCTGCCAAAGCACTCTGCCCGATCGCCGTGATGATTCGCGAAATCCAAGGATGAACCTCACCTATGTGAATGATGAGTATAGAGGCGATGCACGAGGTCTGGAGCACTGACCTGACTTGACCCCCCCAAAAGACTCTCCAAATGCCAAGGAGCCAATGATATCAAAAGTGGCTAAATTAAACCAGACAACAATGTCGATGCCACCCTTTTTCGAACCAAACACGTCAAGCTGAGAAACAAACTCGTTTACAATTTCATTGATAAGTGGCTCTTGCGCTTTCAACGATTTGTCCGAAAAGGCGTGGCTGAGATACTTCCGCATGTGCCCATGCTTGCCAGGTTCACGCTCGCTCACGATCGAATGAGCTTTGTCTGCAAAGACGCCCCCATCATACCAGTCGCTCTTGATGAAAGTCTCATGGCCCGGCCGGAAGTTGTAAATATCTCGAAATGCACCTGCCGTGTTAAAGGAGAGGTCGTTTGGAGCCGTCCGAACAACGCTTCCATATTGGCTGTGTAGCTCCAGCAACTTGAAGGGCTGTCGACCTTGGATGTAATAGTAACAGCAGAGCACGTTGCTCCATGCGGCCGATCGGGGTCCTGGGAACTTATACAATGGATGTTGTGTGTGTCTATAGTAGCGGTATGCGACGATAGCGAGAGCAAGCTGTATTTTACTTAGAAATGCCTTGCGACCGACGAATGCTGGGTACTCACTCCAACCACCAAACCAGTCTTGGGTGTCAAGGCCGACAGCTGGGGTAGTAAACGCAGCTCTGGAGCCTCGAGTGCATCCATGACGGCGGGTATGCGAAGAAGTGCTAGGTAGGTGCTCTGGAATTGGGGAAATCTTTGGGTTGTGGTCGACTGCTTTTACCAGGCATTGCGATCCAGGTTATTCTTTGACGTTACTAGGCCCCATCAGGATGACCAATAAAATTGACTGCCTCGAGCAGTCTTATGTCGGAACATGCCCTTCTCGAGCGTGTCGGTCGTAAACACGTCGGGGAGATACCGAATACGGAAAGGTGGCTCGTATACAGAAGTAAGGGACTCTTTTCATAATTGCTGGATACGTGCTATTTTTGGAAACCCAGTTGTCTGTCAGTTTCACTCATTATCTGTGTTGCAGGTACCTGATGGTATGATAAGTGATCTCTGTATGCTCGCAATGACTGACTGAATTGACTGCAAATATTGACTGACTATCTAAGCTCTACAATGGACAGGTACTCGGTATATATAAGCCCTGAAGGCCCCGTAAGCTCTATAGGCATCCACTGTAGCCTGTAATCCTCCTAGGCTCCTGCAACGACCCCAGGTGCCTCATATATCACAAAAGTCCGAGTCTACTTCCGAGACTAGTCGTTGCATCTTGATGAAGAGCTCTTTCAGTCTGCTTTCAAGTTTCCTAAGGCTCTGAGCTTGTGCAAGATGATTCATTGATATCGCAAGCTCACGAGTGCGAGAGACAAAGGCAACCGAATACTTCAACTGCAACTTAATAACGGCAGCTGATACGACTTTGAATTCCTGCAGAGACTGGACTTGAAACTCGCACAATTGTATTGCGCTGTTGCGATCAAGTCGCTTGTCAGGAGAATCGGACTTGCCGAAATCCACAGAGTCATTTTGCTCCTTCACGCGGCAGACGAATGCGGTGATTATTGCCCCCGAGAGGCTGGTGATCTTCTCACCAATGATCCCAAGAAGTCCGAAGAATTTCATTCTACAGTTGCAGATGCGACATGTCAAGATCTTGTTGCTTGCTGCCGTTGTCTGACGGAGATATGACAAAATAGCGTACATGTTGCTGGGACAGGCGGATAAAATATTCGACTCAATCTCAGCAAGGACACGGAGGATGGATCCTCGACATTGGCAAGTTGATGGATCCGTGCTCGATCTGGCTCGGTCGAAATCTGTTGCGATAAAAGCGTCACTAGCCGAGGTATCGGAGGTTTGGTGTGACGACGAGGACGACGAGGACGACGAGGTTCTTGCATGATCGAAAGCCATGAAAGACGACTGGGCATCGGTGGATGGAGGTTGAGATGCCGCAATGTCGCCCATGTCCTCCGGCATAGAATTTGCTGTTTCGGTCATCGAGTCAAAGGCCTCGGCATCGAGGCCAGCTTGATTTGCGGCACCCACGAAAACGTTCGTCTGCATATCGTCTGGCTGGAGATGGGCGATGTTGCTGAAAATATCGTTGAGTTCGTTTTCGGAATAGTGAAGCTCACCGCCGAATCTTTGTCCTTGACGCACGTCGTTAAGATTCGAGTGTTCGCTCTGGTTCACGCGATTCAAGAATTGGGAGGTAGTGGTCACTACACTGCCAGTCGGATCGGTCTCGGCCATTTCCCACCCGCCGATCTCCCGATCGACGCCATCATTGTCCAGAGGGCTCAGAGCGTTGCTGGTGCCAGCTATCCCACTAGTGTTAGAGAAGTTGGCTTGGAAATGTGATCTTGACTTCGGCCGCGAGCTGTTGCTCTGGGCTCCTATTTGGTAGGAGCATTTCATCGCCTGGCTTCTGCAGCGATCGCAGCCAGACTTGTGTCCACTGCAACGTAGCTAGTTGACCAGAGGAGTTATATTAGCAAGCCAACCGATGCCAATACGAGAAGGCTTCACCTTTTTCAATCGGCAGCTTTCACAAGCGGAATGTGAGAAGACGTATCCTCCTAATCGGCTTGCAGCCTCTCCTTTGGCATGTTCGATAAATTCCACCGAGTTCTTCTCAGATCCGATCCTGAGAGTTCCAAACATTCTGGGCTAGCAAGTGATCTCAGATCTCAGAGGGATATGAATAAGTAGAGACCCGAGCGCTTGCCTTGAACTTTATTGTCTCAAGTACCGAGGAATTATAGCATGCAGACTTAGACCATAACAAAACCCCCAGTTCCTGTTTATGGCCTAGGGGGGCCTTATTCTTAGTTCGACATGTCGAGTATCATGCACTTGTCATTGTGGCTTGTCACGTGGGACAGGGATTATGAAGCTATTCGAGCGGGAGATGCACAAGTCACATTTAGTAAATTAAGAGCCCTAGGCGGCTATTAAGGGACCCTCCCTCCCCTCCTTAGGAGCTTAGGAGGAAGAGAAGAAGAACAGGAAGAAGAAGAGACCTCCCTTGTCCTTCATCATCATCATCATCTTCTTCTTCTTCTTCTTCTCCTCCTCCTAATAATCAGCTTTGTAGTAACACGCTCTACAGCCAAGCCAGATACCCTACCTGTTCGCTCTATTATCCTTATCTAGTCAGCAGATGGTCTGCCCAGTAGGTTGTTACACCACTCGTGGGACGCCTCGTTCGCACCGGTCCGCACAGCCCGCCACTCCTGCATACGCGAGTCAGTTGCGCTGCGGGCAAAAATACGAGATAGTGTGAGCACGGAGCACACCCGAACTGCCTCCAGGCCGGCCCTTGGGATGGGAGTAGTGCTTACGCCGACCAGAGATCGGCGATCTAGTTAGCAGGGCGTCGTTCGTGTCAGCCTTTCGCCATGTCGGATACAGACCTTTAAAGGAAAATGTGACCCAAAACAGCATGAGTCCGAAGATGTGAAGTTGTTTACGTTTATAAGTGGCCACACGATTTCCTTATTTCCTTAGAAGAGTAACTCGAGCTACGTAGGTACTGGAGGTGAATCCTTATCGCAGCATATTCATGCAACTCAAAGTGCACTGCGGCTCTATTCACTGTGATCTACAAGCGGATTTCCCTGCTCCAACATGACCATGTCTCCGATCGCTGGTCTCTTATCGGTCCATGATCTACCCCCCAACAGCATTTACGTGCTCCCATTCGTCATCTCTGCAGCAGTAAGCTCCTTGGCATTGGTCAATGGCCATACACTATGATCCTTCATACCATACCAGGCCTTTTATTTTGTTAACAAGTGGCTAGGCCTTCTGCTATTTTATTAGCCTCATAGTATTTAACCTCTGGTTCCATCCCCTGGCCGGGTTTCCGGGACCACTATTGGCTAGGTCGACCTTGGTAAGATATCGATTTACTTAATCCATTCCTCTTGCTGATGCAATTAGCTATGGCGAATGCGAAAGACCTTGGAAGGCAGAATCCACCGATCCATAGAGGCTGGGCACCAGAAATACGGTAAGTTCACCTATGCCCGGGCGCAAGCAGCTGCTGACCTTTTTAAAAAGGCCCTGTTCTTAGAGTCGCTCCAAACGAGCTCTCATTTGCCTCTGTGTCCTCATGGAAGTCAATATACGGCCACCGGCCAGGGGGCATGATGCCAACGAAAAGCGAGTTCTACGATATGTATGGGTCAGGGTTCAACTCGCTCTGCATTGGAAGTGAGAGAGATCCAGAGAAGCACCGGCAGATGAAGTCATTTCTTTCTGCTGCATTTTCGACAAAAGCCCTTTTGGAGCAGGAACCCCTTGTCTCTCAGACCGTTGATGCTTTCATCGCGCGACTTGGCAACGACGGTGGGTCCGAGACAAAAGGGCTGGACATGACTAAATGGACAGAAATGGTAGCCTTTGACATACTCGGAGAGATGGCCTTTGGGCAATCTTTCAAGTGCATCGTCCGAGGTGAGCCTCACTACTGGCAGGAAATGATTCTCAAACATCTTTACTTTGTCACCGTTGCAGACAACTTGCGGCGCCTGCCATTTGCACTCACATTGGCAAGATTCTTGGCACCTATTCTGACGGCTGTGCAAAATAAGCACTCTCAATTCACCAGAGACAAAGTCGCCGAGCGCATGGCCAACACGAATCTTCGAAAGGACTTCATGTCCAATCTGATTTCGAAAGTTGAGTCCGGGGAAGTTGATCGCGAGGAGATGACAGCTCATGCATCCACTCTCATCATTGCTGGAGGCGAAACTGTCGCAACTTTCCTGGCAGCTACGGTGTACTACCTACTCAAGACTCCGGAGGTATACAAAGCTATGCGTGAAGAAATCAGAAACCGCTTCCCTACCTATGAGTCAATCAATGCGACCTCTGCACAGCAGTTGCCATATCTACAAGCGGTTATCAATGAGGGGCTCAGAATCTACCCCCCTGGCTCACAGGGTTTCCCGAGGCTATCACCAGGTTTCGCAATCGATGGCGAATGGATACCCCAAGGTGTACGTGTTTACTCGTTTCTTCTCAATCATGAACATGCTAACCTTCAAGCCAGACTGAGATCTATACCAGCGCATGGACTGTGACGCACAATCCCGAAATCTTCAGAGACCCGATGAAATTCGATCCAAGCAGATGGCTGAAGGAGAAGTCTACCGATATCAAAGAGGCATCTCAGCCTTTCAGCTTGGGTCCTCGAGGATGCCTGGGGCGAAAGTAAGTCGCACAGCCTTCCGTAGCTGTTTACAAAAACCGGCTAACAGTCTACACAGTTTTGCACTTATGGAGCTAAATTTGATCCTTTCGAAACTCTGCTGGAAATATGATATGGAGCTGATGGATCAGTCTCTGGACTGGGAAGGACAAAGCAAGGTCCATGTCATGTGGGACAAGCCTGCCCTGACTGTCAGATTTCACTCGGCAGAAGGTAGCACACTCAAGGCATAGCGAGGTCAATAAATTTGGGAAAATTTCATACTCAATAGCAAATTGATTGTTCATTTTCGTCCAATATTCGCGTGAATATGCTTCAGTCGACTGACCAGCCAATGACCGACTTACAAAGGGAAGCATTGGATCTGACACCATGCTGCGGATTGGCTATCTATGGGGCTATCTATGGGTTGCAAATCTAGTAAACTCTGCATCACTTCGAAGCCGTTTGCTATGATCTTTCTCCATTGATGTAATCAACTGGACAACCCCATCCTTTGGCGGCAAAATGCAACAGAGACTTTCAAATTGTCGGTCTGGAATGCGGAAGAACTCGGTCTTACCAAGTGGGCCCCATTCAAGCTTATAGAGCGGCAGATCAATCCAAGAGGTAACGTACAGGTCAGGCCCCAGATTGTCGTTGGCGTACTTGATTGCCTGGCAATCTGGATGAGTGGCAGCCAGTCCGACGACAGCTTTCAGCAACGTTTCGTTTCGGGCCGCGGTGATCGTCTGTCTGACTTTGATCGCAATATCACCAAGATGGGTGCTCTCACTTCCTACCATATTGATCGGCAGCTCCGTAAAGCAGTGGAAAAGACAGTTGCCGATGTAAGTTGGTGATATGGAAAGGTCCTTTCTGCCATCAAGTGCCACCACCACGTTTGACTTGCGGTTTGGAGGCTCGCTTTCGGTTATCGATGATGGAAAACGAGCTCTCATGGTATGCCGCCACAGAAAGGCCACCAACGCGTCGTTTGTCGACACCCACGCTCCGCTTTGACTCGGTTGTGCCATAGCTTTGATTTCTGCCAGAGCGTCTGAACTGAACGAGAACATACTCGAGATGACTGGTGGCTTCCTCACTGGAAGAAGAGCAGGGATAAAATCGGGCCAGCGAAAATCGTTGACACCCCTGAACTCGAGGCAGTTGAGTCGCCAAAGGTTTGGGTCGCTTTCCAGGTCCTCAAATTTGTACTGCTTTTTCAAAAGTTCAACATCGAGGAGGTCTGCTATGCCTCTCGAACCGGTACAGTCCCCCGCTGGATCAGCGCTATTCTTGAGATCAACAGTCCCATTGCAGTGCTCTGAGAACCTTGCAATAATGCGTCCAGCTCCATATGCGTCCACAAAATTGTGGTGGAAGCAAAAGGCAATCAATAGTCCGCCGTGGATAAAGTTGGCTTGCACCGACATGACTTTCCGTGTCTCTCCAATACCGGCTGTCAGGGGTGCTAACAGGTTTGCATCCAGCTTGTGTGGCGGCATCCCGGTGTCTTTCAGATCCTGATATGTCTCCTTCCATTGGCACTTTGGGCCTGTGAGATCGTTGAATACAATACGAAGGTCTTCGAAGGGATTCGGTATGTCGAGGATGAGATGGCCTTTGCGCACACTGCTTTCCATATCCCTTCGGACTGTACCAGTCAGGTATGGGCGTTCTTCCGCCAGCGAGGACAGGGAGGTTTGTAAGAGCTCGGACGTGCCCTCCCCGCTATCGCTGCTAAGAGGAAAGCAAAGTAAGTAGCAGTAATAAAATGCTGGAAGCATTTCATCCAATGCACTGAACCTTCGATGTTGTTGTAGCTCGTACATCTTGTTCAGTAATCCACGAGATGCAAATCAAAGTACGTATGTTGCCAGCCAGGTCAGATCTTGAGGTAGTATAGAAACAAGCAGGATATTTCGAGCAATGAAGTAAAACCGACTCAGGCATGAGGGAATGCAAGGAGGTACTTCCTAGACTTCCAAAATAAATGGACTCCAAGATGGCAGTCGTGATTCACGTGTTCTGCATATCCCGAAACAGCTCGGTTTCGTCCGAGTACGGGAACCTGGCGGATTTCTACTTTGGGCTTCGTGAAAAGTCGCTCATATTGAGAGAAATTGAGACGCCCCCTGCATTTATACTACCCCTAGAGTTTGCCTTTCTCTCTTCGGTAACAAATTCATAGGCAGCCTCATAGCGCAATCGTCTTTCCAGAACCATGGCAGCCAAGCACGGTGCTGCCTTCAGGCCCGAAGTTCCCATCCTCCTCACTCGACAGGGTAATTGGCTCTCACTGTTCTATGGTTGTCTCTGCACAGCTCTTGTCGTATACATACAGACTTTATTGCCCGAGAAGGCGCAGCCAGGATACCGCTTCAGTGCAGCTCCGCGTACAGCCTCTTAATTGAACATTGTGCAACAATCAGAGATCCTTGCGAAGAGACGCGTGAGTAGACCATGGCGCGTGAATGTGGATCTGCTGACCGACGTTCCAGTAGAACATGCCGAGGGTCTGAAGCGGGACAGGGCATTAATCTTGGAGAGAATATGTCCAAGGAAGGTCATATGAACGACGGGCTGTATGCTAATGAGCAATGCTTAGCATCTGATGATTGGAATCTACATAGCACCAGTTACATGAACATGATTATAGTAGCCTAGATACGGAGTACAAGTCGTGGAGATCATAATTTGAGTATCTCTATATGCCTATTTGACCAGAAACTGGAACAATTTCATGTGAGTCTCAGCCATGCGACCGTCTTCGTAAATCAGTCTCTCCTGCCCAATGATGCATGCCCAATTCAGCCAGGCATACTCCGGGCTATCAGTGTTGATGCGAAAAACCTGCCATGCGTTGACTTCCCCCATCTCTGTCGAGCGCGCGGCAGCTGTCTGGCCCATCATATCGAATATCAGTTTGTTCCATTCGCATACACCGAAAGAAGTGAGACGGAATACATGATCGTTGTTAAGACCCTTGGCGACAACGCTGACATTCAGTTCCGCAAGTTCATTGTTATGTATCAGCGGATAATCGCCGCCACCTGGAAGCACATCTGCCCTCAGACCCTCGATTGCCTCTGAGTGAATGCCAAATCCGTCCGGTAATGGAAATACGGTGGTAAAGTGTCCTGCCTTCGGGTCAGCGCCAGGTCACTGATGAGTCGCTAGGGTTTTAGGGGGCTTTCCAGCTCAACTCACCGCCAGTTATGGGGCAGAAAAGGAAAGTTCCTCGCGGTGTCACTCCGCCCGTGGTCACTTCACCCAGGTTGAACTGTATTTCGCCTATGTGCACCAGACGCGGTAGGGGGTCAGGGTCTTTCGTGTGAGATTCCATCCTTGGGGTAATGCTCAAGCAAGAAACGATGGAACTGGGCGATCTTCGCTCTAGTACACTGCCCCAAGATTCTTCACCTATGCTGACTGCATCTTCGAGTTACGATCGATGCGCGGGGAGGGAACTACTATGGCAAGTTCCGAATGAAGTTCTAGGTCAGATGTCAGCGCTAGTCCATAACCTTCCCTTCCCTAATCAGGGTATGGGCCGAACTACGTGTACGGCCAGGCTAGGTAAGCTCGGAAGTAATCTGTTTGTACGCGACGCAGCCTGATATGTTCAATGCCCGTCCTACCAGTAAATACTTCGTACCAGGGGTGAATGCATCTGCGTCCCAATATGGTCCTTTTCGCTCCTGCGGCGTCGATCCAGAGCTCTTGTTCGGGCATTTCCAATGTGTATCCTGGGCCGGCGACCGAAAACCGCGAAACCAACCTCCCCCCGGGCGCAAATTCCCACCATACTGTATCATTATTGCACAAAGGAAGGTCTATAGAGAGAATAACCAGCTGTCAGCTTGCACACTCGACTTGATCCGTCCTCAGAGAGCTTCGCTTGTCTACTCTCCACACTATGGACGCCTCAAAATTGCCTCCGGGCTCGTTTGTGGGCACGACCCTGTTGCTGTTCATACTTTACAAGCTTGTCAAATTGGCGTACTACGTGGGTCAAGCCAAAAAGACAGGTCTGCCGTATACTATCGTGCCTGTACTTGAGACGGAGTTCCTTGGAAAGCTCTTGACTCCGCTCATTCGCCCCTTGTTCACATCAAGACTGTCAAGAGGCGAGGGCTGGCCGCGATGGATTCGCTTTTCGATTCTCGACTGGGCTTGGGAAGAGAAACGCAGGGTTCACGAGGAGCTGGGTGATGTTTTCATTCTCGTATCACCTGAGGGTCTCATCTGCTACACCGCGGACGCCGACATGAGCTGGGATGTCATGAACAGGCGAAATGAGTTTCTCAAACCAAGAGATAAGTACAGTAAGTTTAACGCTATTCTCATGGAACATCGTTCACTGACTGCACATGCCAGAGGTCCTTGAGCCGTATGGACCCAATGTTGCAACTACAGAGGGCAAAGCCTACAACTTCCACGTTCGCATTACTGCACCCCCCTTCAACGATGGCAGCGGAGCTAACGATCTGGTCTGGAACGAGGCTTCCGACCAAGCACGCGCGCTCATGGAGTCCTGGTCCCAGGAAAACACAACCCGCGACCTTTCACTTGATATCAACCGATTGACTCTGGCCGTCATTGCCTACACGGGCTTCGGCAAAAGATTAGACTTCAAAACCGAAGTTTCTGATCTTCGCAACAAAATTCCTCCGGGGTACAAAATGAGCCTGCATCACGCGCTGCACCTAGTCACAACGTTCATGGTCAAGATCCTTCTCATTCCTAAATGGATTATGAAGATGACATCAATGAAGGAGATCGCGGTCGCGCATGGTGAGCTCGAGAAGTATATGCGTGAGATGATCCGGATGGAGACCGCGAACCTGAGCAAAGACAGCGAATACCAATCTGCCGACGCAAAGGGGAATCTTCTCACATCCGTTCTGCGCGCTTCAGCCTTTGAGGCAAAGGCTACCGGTCGAAAGCAAGCTTTCAGCGAAGACGAGGTGCTCGGCAATCTTTTTCTGTACCTGCTCGCGGGGTATGAAACCACCGCAAACGCCATGACTTACGGCTTCATCATCTTAGCTCTCAGGCAGGATTTGCAGGACAGGATTATTCAAGAGGTAGATGGGGTTTATGCAGAGGCAGCTGCCGAAGGACGCACGTCGCTTAATTACACGGATGACTTCGAGAAATTCCAGTACACATACGGCTTTATGTACGAAGTCTTCCGCCTGTACCCTGGTGTTTGCATCATCACGAAAATGGTCCCGAAGGACACCACTATCACCGTCTACCCGGAAAACAATTCCCCACGACAGCATGTCCTGCCGGCTGAGTGCCGCGTGTACCTCAATGTCAACGCTGTTCACTACCACGAAAGATACTGGCCTGATCCCTGGGCTCTCAAGCCGGATAGATGGATGGGTACCATAGGGGCCACTCCAAATGCGCGCCCTAATAAGAAGGTCATTGCACCGGACAAGTCGAGACAGGTCAGGGGAACGTTGATGACCTTTTCTGGCGGCGCTCGCGCTTGCCTCGGCAGGAAATTCACGCAATCTGAGTACATCAGTGTTCTTGCGACAGTCTTGAGGGAGTACCGCATTGTGCTCGGCGAAGGCATGGACGCGAAAGTAGTGAAGCAGGAGATCGATCATCTGGCAGCGGGTACGGTCACGTTGGCTCCGCTCAAGTACGTCAAGCTGGCGCTGAAGAAGCGGACAGATGTCAAGACTGGCTAGATATCGCAGATAAAAGATAGCAATTTCTTTCGCGAATTTATCGAAATACCTCCGATCATACCCACCCAATCAAATAGTCAAGTACCTTCCCAAGTACCTAGACTGGGGTGCAAACAGATTAAGTCCTATGTCACTTTTTCGCAAGGGGAGTAGGTTTAATTCGGCAATGTTGTTCTCGCTGCTTTTCGAATACAGTTCCATCTTTTACATACACATTTTTAGAGGGTTCTCCTTGTGCGAAAGCAGTTATCCCCGGCGACCGTCATCGGATTTGATATAGAAGGGTTTTAGAACGATTAGTTAAAGGAGCGCAAGAAGCATAGCATACTATTAATATGGGAAACCGAGTAGAAGCAGTAATTGAAACAAAAGGCTGATATACAAAAATACTAGAAATACCTCAATTTGAGCCTCTGTTTATTTCTTCCAGTAGCGAGAACAACAATACCTTGGCGAAAAGTGACATGGGACTTTGAATTTTTACGCCCTACTGTACGGAGTACGGAGTACATAAAAAGTATTTATCAAACCACTTGGCCACGAATGCGCACCGGGGTATGAAGCTCGCGAACTCGTATCTTCGCGGGCAGCGCTGCATATGGTCAAGTCCGAAAAGAGTAACTCGGCCCATATCCTTTATAGGCATTTGAGACAAAACCGGCCCGTCCATTTCCCATCATGCTTCCGCTCTGATGCTAGTAGCTTTTCTTGCATTAGGTTCATGAGCCTCCTGTGCGTCTATGGCCGTGGTCTTCTCCTCTTCTCCTCTCAATTCTCACACTCATGTTGATAGACACCTCGTACGACGGCCATTCCGCGATCTCGAGAACAACGTCGATATGATGGATCACCTTTCTCGGGTACTTGCACTTAGGTCCCAATACCATGCGCTCGGAGCAGCAATCGCATTGTTCGCCTGCGCTTGCGCATATGCCCTGGTTGCACCTCGACAACCACCAAAATTCCCCGCTCCACAGCTTTACGACGAGACTGAACCAATCAATCTCATAGCATTGGATAAGACAATTAAGGAAGGATTTCAAAACGTGAGTGCGAACCTACTGTGTTGCTAGAGCTGTTTTAACACTCGCTCCACAGTACAAGGGTAAATACTTCACCTTGAAGGAGGCCCATGGCGAGACCGTCATCTTGCCGACTAAGTTCATGGAAGAACTAAAGGCTCTACCTGACGATATGCTCAATCTAGATGACGAGATTGATGAGGTATGTCTGCAAGCGCGGGTGAGCAGTGCGGTAGCTGATAATGGTGCAGCGGTTCCTGTCCGAATACAGCCTATTCACGACAACGTCTGTGGGCGGAAGAATCTCGACTGTGGTGAACAGTGTGAAGAACGAGCTCACAAAGACTCTCGGTAAACTAACCTACACTGCAGCGTCTTTGATTTGGCTAAAGCTTTGCAGGTAACCTGATGGGCGATATACATGAAGAAGTCGTGTACTCCTTCCAAGAATTGATACCACCTTGCAACGGTAAGACTCGGGGTGCCTGGACCTAGAAAGACGATTCACTAATCTTCTTTTCACAGACTGGACCGAACTTGATATCCAAAGTAAACTTGTTCGCATCGTCGCATTAGTGTCTGGTCGGATTTTTGTTGGCCTTCCAATGAGCCGTAACCAGGAATACCTAGATTGCATCATCGAGTTCACACTCAACGTTTTCTTCGCTGTACCTGAAATCCGCTCATACCCACGCCTACTTCGTTGGACCTCACGGTATCTCAACACCAAAGTTCGAGCAGTGCACAAATCACTGGCTACCATGAGACGCTTGATGGCGCCCATCATCACTGACACCAAACAGCAGCTTGAAATGGGAACCGGGCCTCACAATATGTGTGCATGGAACATCAAGAACAGTAACCAGAATGAACGAGATAGCCTCAACATCCAAGCACAGATGCAGCTAGCGACTAGTATGGCAGCCATTCACACGACTTCGATGACAGTGACGAACGCAATTTTCGACTTGGCCGCCAGACCCGAGTACATACAGCCACTTCGCGACGAGCTCCAGGACCTGAGAGCGATCGAGCCATTGCCATACCTCGATAAGACGTCCATGCCAAAGCTGCGCAAGTTGGACTCGTTTCTCAAAGAGTCCCACCGCCTTAGTCCGATATCACTGCTGAACATGCGCCGTAAAATCGTTCAACCTATCACTCTTCATGACGGAACTGTGCTGCAACCGGGAATGCACATCGCTTTCCCTTTACACCAAATTTCGAACGATCAGGATTTATGGGAAAATCCAAGCCAGTTCGACGGCTTCAGATTCCAGAAGCTTAGGGACCTGCCAGGGAACGAGTCGAAATACCAGTTTACGGCGACTGGGACGAATAACTTGGACTTTGGCTATGGTGTGCATGCGTGCCCAGGTCGTTTTTTCGCGGCGAATGAGATTAAGATGATACTTGTACATTTGATCGACAACTTTGACTTCAAGTTCAAAGGAGATATAGGTCGACCTGACAGCTTGTGGACACCAGGAGGTTACCATCCCGATCCAAGTGTGCGAGTACTCTTAAAAAGACGTCAAAAGGCCTGAAAGGGATTTGGGTTTGCAGAAGAGACGCGGATGACTTTGCAGGGCACCTGCATAGATACATATTTGCTAGAAATTTTTCAAAGCACCTCAGCGTAACCAAAAGAAAAATTAAAAAAAATCGAATTGAATCGAATCGAATCATGGATATTCACGATTTGATAATTTGATGATAATTTGATGATAATTTATAGGCCGTAACCCTGATCCAACACTCAGCAAACTGTTGAATAATATACTACAAGCATGTAATAACGGAATTTGAATCTTTCACAAAAAGGTGTCGGAAATAAAATTGTAATTCTCTAATCTCTTCATGCATGGAAATGAAGCCATATTTATGCATCTTCTTGCATCACAATTCACAAAGCATGCAACTGCTCGGATTGTCTCTTAAACCGGCAACGTGAGGTACACCGAAATGACCTGATTGCTAGCTGTGCCATATCCCGTTTTAGGAGGTTCTTGTTGTTCCGGCCTTTGCCTATCTGGGCATATTTCGAGTTGGGCGACTAAATCACAGTGCTCATGAAAGTCAAGGAACAACGCCATGATTCCCCGATGGCAACCAGCATCTATAGCTTTACTGCTCGACTTGGATACATTAAGGTGTCACCACGTCTCAGTTCAAACCCCCAAGAGCTACTATGACCTCTCTCAGCATCAAAGAAGAAGACATTCCGCGGCTCGACGGCAAAGTGGTTGTCATTAGCGGCGGAGCCTCCGGGATTGGGCTTGCCGCTGCAAATATTTTTGCTAGAGCTGGAGCCAAAACCTTCCTGTTTGACCGCAACCCTCCCGATGCTGGCGAAGCGCCTGAAGATTCAACTTTCATTAGGACCGACGTCACATCTTGGGCTGAACTCAAAGCTGCTTTTGCCCAAGCAGGCCATGTCGACATTGCCGTGGCCAACGCTGGCGTCTCCGAAGAACATCCATACTTCGAAGATACTTTTGACGAGCAGGGCGAACTCAAGGAGCCGGGATTCGCGGTGGTAGACGTCAATTTCAAAGGTACCGTCATGTTTACCAAACTGGCGGTCAGCTACATGCGAAAGCAAGGGAAGGGTGGCTCCGTTGTGATCACAGCGAGTGCGACTGGATACGCGCCTGAACAGAACTTGCCGGTGTATAGTGCTATCAAGTCGGGTCTGGTCGGTCTCGTTCGTTCTCTGCGTTCGACGCTCCCCCGTTTCGACATCTCAATCAATGCAGTTGCGCCGGCAGCGACCATCACAAAGCTACTCCCCATGGATATTGCCGGGCCGCTCATGGCAGCCGGACTGCCCGTCAGTTCTGCTCACATGGTGGGCCTGGCAGTGGTGTATTCTGCTGTGGCCCGTCAGCCACGGATGGTTGAGACTTACGGCAAAGAGAGTACGCTAGACCTGGAAAGCAAGTGGAATGGGCGCACAATTTTGACGTTGGGAGAACACTACACTGAATTGGAGGAAAAGTTGGCTGATCTGCGGCCGGTCTGGTTTGGCTGGCGGAACGCTGACTTGACCAAAAAGCAGCAAGCTACGGCAGACTTCAGGTAGAGGTAGAGGTCTATGAGCCGGAAGCTCGCCCACAATCAAGTACAGCTACAAATACTTGCAGCATAGATATGTGAGCCTTATACCTACCCATGTATCCACCCGAGTACCTACCCAACTACGTATCCAAGTATTTGAACAAGAAGCTTTATACAAGTTATCCATTCAAGTAAGGCAGTTAAATAGATAGCAAAGAACTTACCCAGTCCCTCTTTAGCATATTTGTGTGGAAAGCTTGCCGAGTGCTTGTACACATACCTCACTATATAAATAGAAACCTCACCCGCCTCAGGAAAGTACAGACACCTAGTGTCCCCAAATCACTCTAGATATTGAAGTGGGAAGTAAGTAGGGCAACAGGCTTAAGGGGCGGCTGTGGGCCAAGTATATATATTCTCTATAGCAGTATACAAACATGAAAAAGTAACCATATACCTCGACGAGACTTTGGCGGCAGCGGAAGCCATGGAGATCCCATCCCGAAGCTTTCATGCCGGGCTATTGATGAGCTTGAAGCCGCCAGGAGTCAAAGTTTGGAACACCTGGTCTGGATCATAGCTCTTAGCAATCCCCCGCAGTTTCGGCAAAGCTGTTCCGTTCGAGAACTTCTGGAAGATGTCCTTGGTCTGAGTGGGTGCTGCGTCGTTCAGGTAAACAAAATCATAGTAAAGGCCCACCTTCCTCGCCCTGTTGTCGAGCTCATCGATCATGTCTTGGAAGAACTTGTAGATTGTCTCATCGTCCTTGGCATCGGCCCAGTTACCGCCGTACAGAACAGCTAGTGAAGAAGTTAGTTCATGAACTGGATGATTGTAAACACAGTCGCAAGATGCTTACCCAGAACCCCGTTACCGAGTGGGTCGTAAAGCCCTATCGGATCTCCACCAGAGGCTTTTGCGGCTCTGATCATATCAGGGGTGAAAAGCTGATAGGTATTGGTGACGCTGAGATCAATCGTGGTCTTGATCTGCGGGTTTGCTGCAATTACGTCGAAGAAAGTCTGGTTGATCAAGTACACTGCCTCAGCGCTAGAAGCCAAAGCAGTGGACGAGAAAAGCTGTCTCCGATTTCCTACTCCAAAGTTCACGGGATTCGTGTCATTCTCCAGGCCCAGAATTGTCTTTCCAACACGGAAGTCCTGGAATGTAGAAGGTATGTCGGTGAAGTTCTTGAGAGCAGCAGGTGCCGGGTCATCGCCTCTGTGCATATAGATACCATAGCCCGATACCTCGCCAGTAGTCACGTTGTACAGGATCGAGGGATCAGAATGAGCTGCGGGATCGCTGGAACCACCGGACGCAACAGCATAGCTTGCGTATGCGTTGACCAATGGATCCAAAGCCGAGGCGTCGTAGTAAGCGCTACCCCCCCACATGTATGGAACCGAAAAGGTTGTCAGATCAAAACGTGTGACAATCCCAAAGTTGAAAGCACCGCCCTTTAAGGCCCAGTACAAGTCGGAGTTCTGTTGCGCATTTGCCGCGCATACAGTACCGTTGGCGAGCACAACTTCGTAATTGACGACACTGTTCGCTCCCCAGCCGTGGTCTTGCTCAATTAGTTCAATTTTTCATGGAAGTGACCGGTTGTTAACATACCGCTGTTGAAATAAGAGATACCACCACCGAGCAGAAGGCCAGACACTCCGACCTGTCCAAAGCGTCCACCAGCAACGCCAAGACTGTCTTTAGCAAGTACTTTGTAAACGTCCAGCCAACGGTTTCCTGCGCCAATCTGGACAACAGATTTGGAGTCGTCTGCGTACTGCACGCTATTCAGGCTGGTGGTAACCATGAGCACGCCATTGCTGATGTCGGCAGCGCCAGGGATGGGCATATGCCCTTGGGTGCGGACAGCAAAGGTCTGGTCAGCTTTACGAAGGATAGCCAGACCACCAGCTACTTCCTCGGCCGAAGCTGGAGCAAAAACACAAGTGGGCGTGGTTTGACAAGTCTGAGACCAGGGCTCTACACCATCAAGTGTTAGCCTCCTTTCCGCGTGGGGGGCTTGACATGCATAGGAGAGAGACGATCATTACCAATCACATCTTCGGCAAAGACTGAAGATCCAGGGTGAATGGTACTGTTAGGGTAGCTTCGTGAGAGCTCATTGCATGCATTAGCGCGACGGTGCAAGACGCTAGCCGCAAGACCCTGGCTAAGATGAAAAGACAGAGAAAGGGCCAAAGAAGCCCAAAGGGAAAGCATAATGATTGTTTAGAAAGATACTGAAATCAAAATTCGAGCCAACAATATCAAGCAGAAAGGTACTATGCAGCTGCAGGGCCAGCATCTTTATGTACTTACCGAATCACTTGCGAGTATACCCTTGTCCGTCAGCATAATTATCTTTTTTTACTAGCGTATACTTAGTAAGGCGTCCTAATTTGCTAATTCAGGTAACGAATCAGTAATACGAAGCAGTTTAATCAATTAGGCCTAATTCTAAGTGGCTATGTTCTATGGAATTCATCCCGACATTGCCCTTTCACACATAGAGCCACGCTGCTACATTCCTGTCTCTTATATTAGGACCATAAACCAGCCTTTTGTTTACCGAATTGAATTATCTGGTGGTTTATACCAGTCTATCGCACCCATATAGTAATTATTGCCATTAATTGTAGCCATTAATAGCAATAAGGGTCTCTAGCTTTTGTATTATCTCATCACCAAAAGGGGCAAGCTGAATAGCTGCGTTTGTAGAGGTTGCTGATGGCCGCCTCCGCTTAGTAGTAGTATCTCTGACTCCTGTCACTCAAGCCGGGGTTGGTGTGAATCTACGAAGCCCAGCCGGCATGTCCGAATAGGGCCGACATGTCCGGTACTCTATTCCTGTGAGGGGGCTCTACCTGGATTTGCCGATTTAGGAAATTTCCCAATTAAATCCGCAAATGCATACGGTCCTCGGCCCGACACATCGAAACAGCTGGTTATTGACCGGGCGCGAACCCGGAATAGTTTCATCAGGCCCCTCGTCGGCGGCCTACGTACACGATCAATTCGAGCTCCTGATAAGACTGGACGTGTTTCCGAACTCTGGTATTTTTCGACGATATGCTTCCTCGCACTTACTGAAAGCTGTTATCCGCGAGTATAACCCTTCAAACCCGGTGACCGTCAACATGGCTACCTTAACAGAGACCATTTCTTCTCTGGCCCAACCGTTCGTGCACCTTGAAAACACTATCAATAGCCTTCCAGTCAAAGAGACAGTCAGGCCCAGAAATGACACGACGATCACTCCGCCTCCTACTCAGTGGTCGTACCTTTGCCATCCGCGAGTGAAGGAGGTACAGGACGAAGTCGATGGATACTTCCTGGAGAACTGGAAATTTCCAAGCTTCAAGGCTGTTCGCACCTTCTTGGGTGCCAAGTTCTCAGAGGTTACTTGTCTTTACTTCCCTCTCGCACTGGACGATCGCATCCACTTCGCGTGCCGCCTGCTGACTGTTCTCTTCCTCATCGATGGTGAGTGCGACAGGACATGGGCTAATGTAGCCTTCACTGACGAGGTTAGATGTTCTTGAGCACATGTCTTTCGCGGATGGAGAAGCCTACAACAACAGATTGATTCCGATATCGCGTGGAGACGTGCTCCCGGACCGAACCAAACCAGAAGAGTTCATTCTCTATGACCTCTGGGAAAGCATGCGCGCCCATGATGCGGAGCTGGCCAACGAAGTTCTTGAGCCGACTTTCGTGTTCATGCGCGCGCAGACAGATCGAGCGCGTTTGACCATCCATGAATTGGGGCATTATCTCGAGTGCCGTGAGAAGGATGTAGGCAAGGCGTATGTGTTCTCGCTCAGGATTCGAGCTCGTGATGCTGACTGTTCCGCTAGGTTGCTTTCGGCTCTGATGAGATTCACGATGGGGCTTAGATTCAGTGCAGGTGAGCTTCAGGGTATGAAAGCCCTTGAAGCCAACTGTGCCAAGCAGCTTTCTGTAGTCAACGACATATACAGTTATGACAAGGAAGAGGAAGCGTCTCGGACTGGACACAAGGAGGGAGCCTTCCTTTGTTCAGCTGTGAAGGTCCTGGCGGAGGAGTCCAAGCTAGGTATACCCGCAACGAAGCGCGTGCTTTGGTCTATTACTCGGGAGTGGGAGACTGTGCATGACGAGATCGTGGCAGAGAAGATCGCATCCCCAGACGGCTGCTCTGAAGCTGCTAAGGCGTATATGAAGGGCCTAGAGTACCAGATGAGCGGCAATGAGCAGTGGAGCAAGACCACGCGTCGGTACAATTAAATGTATAGACTCAGCAAGAATAGATAGAAGCACAAAGCGCGTTACAGAGATTAAGCTTAAGCAAGATGCATTGTGCGACCCTACCTACGAAGACGTATAAAGGCCAGGGTTCGAACCCCCTTTTTTAGGGGAATTTTGATGCCTTGATACCTGAATTAATACCGCTTTATATACCGCGCTAATACAGTGTACTGTAAATTGTTAATACATCAACCTGCCTAGATGAAGCTTTTGTACACCATACAACTCAGGTATCTCCATTATTTTCGGTGGTTGTAAGTCCAAAAAATGAAACTTATGGACTGAATACAAATGTAGGTATCTTCATATTTTTCACCGGTTTGCAAGTCCACAATCATATCATTTTTGGACTTGCAAACGCCAGCAGAATCAGGGTACTTTGATTATTAAGGCATATGTAATAGTACTTATTCAGGTGCTTCAAGTGCTTTAATTTTTCTGCCCTTCTAACTTACAGCATTCAGGCATAAATTCTCCCTAAAAGGGGGGTTTGAACCCTACCACATGAGGTTACAGTCAGGCCGACCAACGGGGGTTTCTTTGTTCTTGTCTCCCCGCTTGCCCGACTCGGGCTTATCCCGATGATCCTTTTGGCGATTCGTTTCGGCTGCTATCCTATTCCGGAAAAAAAGACGAAACCAACCTTTTCAGCTCCCTTCTTTCGGCATACTGTCTGGGTTGAATTGTCGGTCTTCATCTCTTGCGAGGTGCTGTCCGATGCATGTTGGTGATCTTTGTCGCATAAAGCTAGGGTTCGGGGATTTTAATTGAATGATACTTAATTTAATCTAGTCTTTGTTAAATAACGATGATGGTCATATGGTGGATTTAAGCCCAATATAACAGTCGGCTGATGGAGTTAAGCCTAATTGGGCAGTTATAGTGAGCCTAATTGGACGGTTATGGTGCTGAATTTGGATCTGAACATATCCTTGTCCGATAAACGGTCTTAAGCAAAATCCGAAATAAAGTCCGAAGTTCGAACAGTTCAGCTCTTGACGCATGTTCCAAGTCGTGCCAGTGCAAGTCACTCCATTGCCACGCTCTCCCCGCACCCTATATAAAGCCCCGCCAGACATACACCTTCTCCCCAGCATCCACTTGCAAAGTCAATCTACCAGCTATCCTCCCTCATCACAATCACTATAATGGCCAATCCGCTCATTAGTAATCACCATGGCAAGAACGGCAAGTACACTCAGGCCTTCTTGGAGCAGAATGGGCCTGGAGATGCTCGACCTACAGCTCTTGACATTCTCAAGGACAACGACCGGATCGGTAGCATGAAGGACAAGGTGAGCATTGCTGCTGCTGAAAACCATAACTGGAATTGACCATACCCAGGTCTTTCTTCTCACCGGGTCCTCTGGAGGAATTGGCATTGAAACCGGTCGTGCGCTCGCCGCAACTGGTGGTAAAGTTTATCTTGGCGTTCGTGACTTGGAGAAGGGAAAGCAAGCTCTGGAAGAGATCCTTGAGCCCGGTCGTGTGGAGCTGCTTGAGCTAGACATTGGCTCAATGGAAAGCGTCCGCAGCGCGGCCAAGACCTTTCTGTCCAAGTCAACCCAGCTCAATGTCTTGATCAACAACGCGGGGATTATGGCATGCTCAGAGGCGAAGACAGTGGATGGCTTCGAGTCGCAGCTTGCAATCAACTATCTCGGCCACTTCCTTCTCTACAAGCTACTCGAGCAGACGCTCTTGTCCAGTTCTACACCCGAGTTCCAATCCCGCGTCGTCAACGTCTCTTCCGCTGGCCACCACATGAGCTCTGTTGTCCTCGACAACATTAACCTTGAGGGTGAGTATGAGGAGTGGAAGGCATATGGCAATGCCAAGACAGCTTGTATTTGGATGACGAACGAGATCGAGCGCCGATACGGTTCAAAGGGTCTGCACGGCCTCTCGTTGATGCCTGGCGGTATTGCCACTGGCCTACAGCGCCACGTCGACCCGGAAACGTTGAAGCAGTGGGGTTCCAGTGAGCCTGCGCAAAAGTATGGCAAGAGCTCGGCTCAGGGCGCTGCCACGACCATAACGGCTGCATTTGGTAAGGAATGGGAAGGCAAGGGTGGTGTCTATCTGGAGGATTGCCAGGAAGCTGGCCCGGTCCCCGAAGGTGGTACACTGGCGGTCGGTGTTGCACCACACGCCTTCGATCCGGAGGGCGAGAAGAAGTTATGGGACTTGTCTCTCAAGATCTTGAACTTGTCCGAGTAGGGCGCAGAGGGCACATCTATTGAGGACATTTTGAGGTTGATGGAGGTGGGAAAAGAGGTATTGACAAGGACGGTCCGAATAATTGAAAGATGGAGGAATGGCAAGGTGCAGCGCCTCGGAACTCCAAGACACGCGGCGCAGTAGTCAGGACCAGGACGATACCGCAATGAAGGGAGCCATCCGCGAAGATTGGCTACGGAGGCTGCACCCTAGGCCTACTCGCCCCGTGTGAGAAGTCTGGTTTGATTAGGGCTTGGACCAGGCAGCTCAAATGGGGATCAGTATCTGAACATGATATTGATTTCCGAGATTGCGATATCATTCGGGGTGTTCGCCGTGATCAAAGGCGCCAGTGAGCACTGTATTTAAGCCGGCCAATGACTGTATGAGCTAGCAAACGTGTTCTGTATTGGAATTTGACATACATATTGAAATTGATATAAGAGAGATTGTAATTCGATCGAACGCACACGTAATACAATCTTGAGAAGGAGACAAGTGTTGAAAAACATTGGTGAGGATGTCTACCCAAATGAGGCAAGTTGGAACCTCTCTTCCTCAACTAATCTCATGTTGAGCAAAAATCAAATGCAGGCTGGTAAGTCAACGAGCAACACTTTCTATGGGTTTTGCACGATTCAAAATTTATAGGTGTATATTAATATGCATTGCACTATAGCCGTTCTGGCGTCAAAAGCTGACATTTTCGGCGTCGATTTCACAGGTCCTCATATTCTGCAAGTAATTTCCAATTAACATGGTGTATATGATGTCCTGGGGCTGTGTGTTTGAATTCTTCCTCTCTCAAGATAATGCAATACATTCAAAGTATGAGGTAAGCACTAAGTGTGCTAACTAGTTAACTAGTTAACTAGTGGATATGGATGATGCCAACGTACCTTGACCTTGTGCTGCCCTTTGTTCTCTTTGTTCACCCCATACACCTTCGCGAAAGAAAAAAAGGAGAATTGTGAAAAATATACGATGGAGGCGAAAAGAAAGTCCAGTTCTTCCGTCGAGCATCGCCGTGCGCAGAATCGCTTGGCTCAGCGCAGGTTCCGTGGTAAGTGGCCAGTCGATCTCCCGTCTCATCGGAGGCTTTACATCTACTGATCAGTTCTCCAGAACGGCAGAGCCAACAGAAAGCCAAGGCAGATCAGCCACTCCAGCAGACCCTAGATACACCCATATCAGCGACCGGTAACTCATCTGACATTTTCAAGTTCTCGACTGGAACCTGGCCGACACCCCCGAGCCCTATCAAGTCCCCGGGCGGGTCCATCGGGTTTGGCGTCAACTGCCTACACGGCGGTGCCAATGGACTGATCGGCATCCAAAATTTCATAAACATGGACGAATTGAAGGATTCGCCCTTATCAACTCTCCTTGCAGGTCCATCACCGAGCATATCTAATACCGATTCTGCTGAGCATACCCTCTCCAGCAACGATCAGGACTCCAACTCCAAGCATCCAAGTCCTCTAGCAAGCAAGGGCGAAAGCACCAGTACTCAGAGAACTACACCGGACTCTTTCGACACAAACTCGCTACCGAAAGCGCTAACAGATAAATTAAGTGTTAGTAGCGCCAGCGCACTCTTTCCCGGAACAACACAATGCGATGATGCAGACCTAGGTTGTCTTTCTGCGCTTCATATCGCTGCGCAGAAGGGACACCACGGGATCATGCGCGTGCTACTCCAGCAGAATATTGACTGCGACGAGATCGATAGCGATGGGCTCACATCCTTAATCCACGCGACGATCGGTGGGCACGAAGATATCGTCACATTGCTGCTTATGCATGGGGCGCGTATAGACAAAGTCGACTGCCAAGGCCGCTCGGTGCTACATTTCGCAGTTACTTATCGCCGCGAGGGGATATTGAAGATTTTGTTAGATTACTGCGTGGACGACCAGAGATTCATTGATGCTTATGATAGTGGCGGGCGCACGCCGCTGCACATTGCGGTCGATACCGGGTTTGAGGAGGGCGTGCAGGTCCTCTTGCAGCGTGGAGCTAGTATACATTGTAAAACTAGGAAGGCGGCGGCTTCATAAGGTGGTATATATACATGGGTACATCAGATGCGAATATCAACGATAGCAGTCCAAAATGGACCAGCATACCCCTGGCTGTCAATATCCTTACGATCCGACCTTCATAATCTGTTCCACGACATCCAACCCTGTCAACTTCTTCAGCATCCCATCAAACATCCCAAATGGCAGAACACTAATCAGCCTCACAATCCAAGCCTGCTCTCCCCTCCAGATAACGGGGGGCGGCTTCTTCTTCAACAAATCACCCACCACAGCCGTTGCCCACTGCAAAGTCGGCATCCCCCCTTCAGCAAAGGCATCCTGACTCAACGCCTTCTCCACCACCTCGCGCGCTGGATAATAGATCGATTTCTCTGGAAGCGTCGGCGGCTTTGCCTCCTTTTGATTTTTAATCAGATTGGAGCGCACCACACCAGTCTTCAAATCGACAACAGTGATCCCCAATATCTCCAGTTCGAGTCGCAGAGTGTCGGAAAGCATTGCAATAGCGGCCTTGGATGCTGTGTACACGCCCTGGAATGGCAGTACGGCGACAGAGCCCACGGAGGATTGGTTGACGATCAGACCGCCATGAAGACTCTTTAAAAGCAGAGGCAAAAACGCCTGCGTGACCTCGATATAACTCCAGACGTTCAAATCGAATAACCGTTTAGCGTCGGCGATGTCCACGTCAGCTACGGGCATGAGATACTCGGCGCCGGCATTGTTGACCAAAATGTCGAGATTGGGAAGCTTCGTCACGGCGTTCTTGATTGACTCGCTAGACAGCACATCCAACGTGAGCGTTTCGATGCCGGCGGATGAAACCTGGTCTAGCTTTGAGGGATTGCGGGCTGTGGCGTAGACCTTTAGACCGGCGGCGTGGAAGGCGAGGGCGAGGGAGGCTCCGAGGCCGCCATCAGAACAGCCGGTGATTAGGACGGTGCGGGCCATTTTGGATTTCGGGGGCCTTTATACACAGCTTTAGATTTTGAAGACACTGTACAGTTCAGGTACAAAGGGTTTGCAAGACTATATATACACTTATTATTCTTATTTCTCTATACCCCTAGAAAGAGCAATGGTACACAACTTCATTCCCCCGGCTCCGATCTTGAAGCCAATCGACATGGTTGTTGATTATCCCCCAGAGAAGCTGATTACCCGTGCCAAGGCCGATCGATCGGCTCAATGTACCTGATGTACTTTTTGTATGGGGTCCACAGCAAAAAAGTACATGCGAACACCCGATCCGGTCTAGACGCGGGTGTCCTGATTACCCGATCGGGTCAGCCTGGTAAAGAGGACTTTACATTCAATTGTGATAGGGTGAAATTGGACTCGAGGTTATTATAATCGGTGGAATTAGTGAGAATTGGGAAATTGTTCCACGATTAAGTGTAATGGACAAACAAAGCATATATGGTGTCATCACGACCGCCAAGTCCCATGTAATATCTAGCCCTAACCCACACCCCATACCTCTACAATGGCATAATCATTTCACAACTAGCATCGATATCCCTCTCCCGGACCCATATCATACAACCCTGTAGACCCAAAATGATGATGACTGGAATTCTTGTTGTCTGGAACATCAAAGCAGTCGCCGCCTGCATTTGTAATCATCCGGCTCGCATATGCCTACAAATGTGACGCGTTTAGAGCATCTTGCCTTCGTGGCCGTCTTCTGAGAGGCCATACGTGGCCTTGAAATGTTGGAGAGGTGCTTCAGTATTTTCAAGAGATTTATGCAGGGGAAAGGCTTAGGCCCGATCCAGTCACAAGTTCTCCGTACTCCGTACGGTTGTAGTGTTTATGATAATAACGCAGCAGAAAAAGAAAAACAACAAGAATATAATATAGGGTAATAAATCAGAAAAGGGGTTAAACATGATATATCACACTACATATTCTACCAATCATCGCACAGCTCAAATCTACCAAACCAGGAGGGAAAAAAAGAAAGCAAACGTGTTTCAGGTTATGCATCCGCCTAGACTATCCATACCAACTTAGCAGACCAAGCAAAACCTCCTTCCGATGGAGTGTTGTACATAGGTTCTTAACAAATCGAGTAGATCGTATATCCAACATGCATGATTTGTCGGGGGACACAGTTCCCGTTCCGGCCGCTCCTGGAACATTTGTACCTAAATACACCCATCACGGTGCGTTTTCTTTTTCTTTTTCTTTTTTCTTTTTTCCCCTTCCTTCCTTTTCTTTTTTGACTCATGGCTGCGGGTATAGCGGTCAGAAACTGTTTTCGCCGCGTTAAAATTCGGGAGTTCGACCGGGGAAGACGATGCGACATCCGGCGGGAAGTACTATGCATGGAGAACGGTCTGGCCAAAGTACATAACGGTCTATATCAATATCGACATGTGTAGACTTAGGATAGTGTGTGATGTGCACGGTGCTTACAGAACTTGAAAATTTCCCTAGTTTTTCTCTTTGTGATATGTTGAACTTATAGTTCGGTACCATCGCATGTGCCTGGGCTTTTTCCAGTGTGAAAATTCAGCACGAGACATATTGAGATTTTAAGGTACCATTGGTTACTTTGGTTACGGTTACTAGACTACGCTGCTTGAATCATGAGCCATGGGATATAGATGGTTTCCTGTAAAGATCCTCGTTGTACCCTGTCACCATAATCCATCTCTTTTTACATGACATTAATGTCACTGCCGTTAGACCAAGTCCGTGTGCCTTGCATTGAATTTTACAATTCACACGTCTAAATCCGATTTAATTCAGTCAGATACGACTCTGATGAGGTAGGAATAGGGTTACTTACCTTCGAACCCATACGATTCACGCCTATAGGGCAGCTGGACATCCACGCCATAGGATCTTTTCCAAGTAGGAATTTTGATCATGCTTCCCTATAGAGGTTAGATAATACCTTCGTAGTATACTTCAGCCTCTTACTTGTGTACTTGTCAAGCCTGCGGTACGCTTGAGCCCTCGATGAGCCCTCAAGTATAGCACAACCAAGACCAGAGCAGGGAGGACGAGACCGAGACCAGTAACAACAGTAGCTGCTACTGGAGCACAGGACCAGCAAAGTGAAATCGAAGAAATCATGTTCTCACGGACAAGGTCTATGGACAGTGGAATTTGGCAATGGAAAAGCAATATTATGCCTCGATGAACGTGGATATCCATTCTTCTTTAAATACCAATCCATATAGTGATATGTAGCATAAAAGACACATCAGCCTCAGCATCAAGGAAAAGACCCTTGTCTACTACCCATCTCGGACAGTGCAGAATCACAATATCCTTCAGGCGCCACGAAAGCAAGAAGCCGGAGAATAAACGCCGATCTGTCAACTCGTGGCCTGGGCGCTTGATCATCACCTCTGGAGCCTGAATCCCTCTTTGGCCGTATGCATGCAGGGAGATTGGCGCATTCAGAGGACACGCAGTAGCTTGGATTTGGGGACCCGATTCAGGATCCCTGTTCCCAATATTTGTAGATCGTACTTGTGTCTATTTATTTTTATTTTTATTTAATTATTCTTTAAGAAAATTGTATTTTTGTTATTCCTGCTATTTATTCTTTTTATTAATTCATCGATTTAAGTTAGTGGAAGCCGAAAGAGTGGCGCTCAACATGCTCATTGCTTTCAGACCGTATGAGATCAGATCCCTATATCACTTATTATAGGTACACGAGGCAACCATTGCTCGGCTTAGACTTAGCAACAGTGAGATGTAAATCATAGCGAACACGGACCCTATTAACCCTATATAAGTACCCAAATACCCGTTAGAAAGACGCGTGGGCCGGGGAACAAGGTGTAATGCAAGCTAGTAAGAAGTAAAAACTTCCATTAACAAAAATAAAAAAGCAAAAAAAAGACCAAATTGCGCCGCATCCTTGGGAAATTCTCCTCTCCTTCCCCCCCCCCCCCCCCTACCATCCTGCGGGCACATATCTGGCACCAACCCGCCAATCCCGAGCCAATTGAGAGCAGTTCACTAGGTCTGGGATCTTTTTTTTCCCTGAACCTCATGCATCAATACGCTAACGCCAGCGTACCGACAACGCGGACGGACCCGGTGCTGTGGGCTTGCCATGCATAGGGGAACACCCGGGTGTTTCTTGTGGATTCATGGCTTGGGTGTCAGGGTCTGCATGTTTGCTATCTTCCGCGATTGGTCCTAGATTTACCCTGGACTTTTATGCTAGCTCTTTCTAGCTCTCGGGGCACGGCGGGAGAAGGGACAGAGAGAACAGAAAGGACAGAAGACCCGGATAGACTTTATGCTTGCTTTTGCTGTACCGGTCTCTTGGCATCAAGCATGGAGGATCAAATTTTCCAATCCCTGTTCGTACTTTTGTATCGAACATGAGGTCGAATGTTGGTGGCGGGAGCTAGTCGGGTTGTTTATTTCTTGATATGATTGATGTTTTTGCGACATAAACCCGGGATCTAATCTTACCATTGTGTTCCCGAAGTCCGACATGCTCCAGGTTCATTTTAAGATAACAAGAAAAAAAGAATATGCCAATCTGAAAGAATGTATCAAAATCCAGTTAATCCATGTGTTTTCTCCCGCTGGGATCCTATGGATCCATTTGCTTTAAGAATTCCGGAACGCCTGCCATACTTCCCCGCGTGATAACCATAACTTGACGCCATGGGCCAGAGGTAAAGATAAAAAAAAAAGGAATTTAAATAGGAAACGCTGGTGGTTGGAAATTGCGCGGGAATGCACCCTCTGGGGCACAAAAGACAAATCAGATCATGTTCATTACTGGGTTGGTGGGCGAGGCCCAGAAGAAGGCCCAGAGGAGTCAACATCCGAGACTCGGGGCCGTTTTGGGTCGTTTGGACCGGGTGCCTGGACCCCTGGATATGCGCCAGGTGTAGCATCGCCATTGGTGACGTCCACCAAGGGAGGTCGTTTTCCGTTGAGATTCTGCTGGGGTGGCACACTTCCTCGATTCATTGCGGCTGGGTTGGAGACGTTCCTTTGGTCAATGTTGGGTCTAGTCAATGGTCGATACGATGAAACAGAGGGGCCTCTGCTGATCGGACTGCTGATTCCACCCGCGGGAGCACCGACTCTGCGCTGCATATCAGTTGCAGGATTGACAAAATCGCGTGTGTTGTTGTTGTTGTTGTTGTTGTTGTTGTTGTTGTTGTTATTGGTGGTGGGTGCTGGAGAGGCACTCGACAGCATGGGCCTAGCAATAGGAATACTTTTGGAATGGTCTACACCAGCCGTCTTGCGGATGGAGGGACTCTCTGCGTGTGGATCAAATTGAGGCGCTCCTGACGGGACAGTGTTTGGATTTTCACGGAGGAGGTCCACTGCTCTGGCGGAAAAGAAACCCGTTGAGGGTGTGCCTTGCGGTGGATTCATGTCCTGGTTTCCTTGAAAGCCCCCGGTACCGGTTTCCCTTTTGACCGGAGGCTGGGGGATATTGTGTTGTGGGGCATTCTGACCAACCGGTTGCTGTGGTGGGACGGATGGTCTGGGGTTTGCAAGATTTTGAGCAGGACCTTGACCGGGCATTGGTCGGCCTTGTATCGCGGCTGGAGATGGGATAGCCGATTGGTTCTGTTGCGAGTTCAGAGGATTAGGTCTTCCCGCTTGGCCTGCGCCGTTCCATCGCTCTGGTTTTGACGGTGTTACGACAGCGGGGTTAAATCCCGCTCGAACAGGCGGTCCTCGCTGAGGCGCTGGACCGTTCGTTGGCACAGGGCGCTGCGGTTCTCGATGCGTCTCCGTATCTATTACGATTTCATCAGGATTGCCTATATCGGTCTCAGCTACCCCAAAATCGGCTTCGTCAAAGAGGTCACCTAGAGACGGTTAGCCAAAGTCCAAGGTTGTTTTTCTCTCAACACATACTGCCAAACTCTCCATCCCCCTCAAAGGAAGTACTGTTCCCAGGATTGTTGCCTCTGGCTTGATGTATAGGACGAGGAAGGGGTAGATCGTCCTCTTCGGGTGCACGTTTGGGTGGAGGCAGCTGTTTCTTAGCAGGGGGCGCAAAGTCAGGGTGACGGTGAAGATCGTCGACGTCCCATCTTCCCTATTGTGATAGTCAGCATGGTACATCGCAAATTGGAGGACATCGGGGACCTTACAGGCGCTGCCTTGACTTTGGTCACCTTGGCCACATAATCCTTGTCATAGATACAGTTGCCCAGCACGTTGCCAAAGTTTCTCAATGCACGTTTCAGAGCATCTGTTGTGCCTTCTTTTTTGGCCTTCTCAAACGCTGCGGCCTTGCCCTTGCAGTTCTCGATGTGCCCGTAGCCAATATCCTAGAAGAGGGATCGAGTTAACACAACAACCCACCAACAAATTCATATATCGAAGGGTTTCCTTTACCTCATGAAAGGTTCCATCCCTCAGGGTTACTCTCATGATAACTGAAAGTCCCAGGCTGATCTTTCCTGTGTTTTGGTTCTCCTCAACCTGATAAGCGTTAGCTGACCCTCAAGTAGCTGAGAAGTGTATGATCAACGCACAAAATCAATTTGAATCGTTTGAATCGAGCTGGACCAGCCATTAAATCCAAACACCTCGTTCGCAAGGTTAATGCATTTGTCCGCGGAGAGATAGTGCACTTTCTGCCCCGCAGCACCAGGTCGGGCAGAGATGTATTCGGGTCCCAATTTCTTATCCAGACGAGCTTGTAATGTTGCAATTTCCTGTGCGGTGTATTCGCTGATGCGGCGTTGGGGTTCCTCGAATGGGTTTGCTGTGGCGGCTCCTGTAGCGTTCGGCATCATTATAGATCCCGCACCACCGCGATGTTGATCGCCAACGCTGAGATTATCACTATCAGTGCACGGTTCCATGGGATATGACATTTTCCGGGTCCTGGGTATTGGTTCTCACGCTGGCATGTTTTGTTGTGAATGAATGTCGAGTTCGATATTAGAGATGTAATGACGGCCTGTCGAGCGAGCGCGTTGTCAGGCACCAAGACGCGGCTCATCGCGACATCACATGACGATAACGCGATAAGATAAAAGATTAGAGCTTCGTGAACCAAGTCGATTCAAGTAAACAAAACACATTACTGCTTAAGGATAGTTGGAGATTAATGGGGCTGTGTGACATGTTTGAAAGCTATTATTCGGGGGTTCATATCATTTCTCATTCGTTGTAAAAGCTATCTATCCCCTGGGCATCAATCATTCGAGGACGAGACTGGCACTAGGAACAAGTCCTAGTTCCTTCAAAGTCTCTCCGAAGAACTCATTACCAAACACCTTCTTAGGGAAATTTTGCACGAAGCTCTGGACCTCAATCTCATCCTGTTCCCTCAATGCAGCGGCAACCTCAAATAACGTGGTGTCCACGGGCAGTGTCTTCATAATGTTGCCCTTGGATGATTGGAATCGCAACCGAGTTTCCGTGTAGGCGGAGGCAGGTTTAGACGTAGCGGGACCGGAGGAAGTGGGTGCTGGTGCAGCGGCAGGCTGGGGAGGAGGAGCCAGACCGGCACGCTCAGCTCGCTGCTTCTCTGCCTTCAATCGGCGCTCCTCCTTGTCGGCCTCGATCTTTGCCTTGATGCGCTTCTTGGCATCGATTTCATCCTGCTTCTCCTTCTTCTTCTTGGCTGCTTCCTTCAACTGCTGCTTCCGCTCGAGATCCTCCTTGGCATCTTGACTTTCTTTGGTGCTCTTCCTTCGGATTTCCTAATGGTAAAAGTCAGCAAAATAGCTCTAGCCAGTAAATTGACGGGACCAAAACCAGGGATACACACCTCATTCTTCTTCTTGTCAATCTTGTCCTGTTCCGAGAGTCCTGCGCGCTTCGCCGCAAGCTTCTCCCGCAGCTCTGCCAATCTCTGCTTCTTTTGCTCTTCGGTCAAGGGAGCAATCTCCTCAGTAGACTCAGCAAAATCAACATGTCCCGACTTTGATGCATGGAACTCGGCCTGTGACTGGCCTCGGAACTTCTTGCCACACTCGTTGCATACTAAGCTGCGCGGTTGTTCGCCTGGTTGAAGTGCGGGGCTCTCTTCGTCTTGCGCGTCTTTCGCTTGTGTCTGTATCTCCTCCAATGACCTGTCTTGGTTGTCCTCAAGCCACTGTAGTGCACCTTGCACTATTGAGAGAGTTAGACGAAGCCTCACTTTAGATCTCAGGGAAAGGTTAGAAACTTACAGCCACCAGTCTTAGTCACTGCGAGCTGGGCGCGCTCTTTGTCAAAGCCCATTTCAATGAGCTGGTCTAGGTCCGATGCCATGATGACTGTTGAGACGTGAAAAATATGAAAGTAAAAGTGCTCGGAAAATGAAGACAATTTGTCAAGATTGAATCAGGTAGGTGATTCAGAAGTGAGTTAGGTCGCGAGAAGAGAGTGGGTGACGTATCAGGAAGGCGGCGAGCGATAAGGCCCACTTGCCTTCCCCGGGTTTCTATGGCATCAAGTTCTTCGTGATGGCGCGTCTGCAAGATGTTTCAATTTTTATAGGCCATTGAAGAGTGACAGTGTCAACTCCATCTCTCTATGTTGTATTTTACTTGTACTACCTAGGCAGACGTCTCCCACCTATGTATTTAGGTGTCTGTGTGCTGTGGTGTGGCTCATAGAGCCGAACAAGCGAAAAGGATATGTGCTGACACATCCGTATTGTAAATATCCCAAGTTTTCCCATATTCGAAGCTTCCAATGGTGGTTATAGGATATCTACTACAATATATTAACAAGTTTGATTAACAAGCAAAATTGAAATCTGCATAACTTGAATGGGGCCGAGGGATATGGTCGCATACCTCAATGCCACAGCACTGTGCATTTCGACTATAGAAATGAAGCATAGCATGGCTTATTTTGGGCAATGATTGCCAGGGCCACTGGATGATCAATCAATAGAACATGGAATATATACAATTTAAACACAAGTGGGACGATTGACCCACAGGAAGCATCACATGCAGGTGAAGGAATATGTATATCTGAGGATGCGAGGATTCAACAGAATGTCAGAGGATAGTGAGATATTTGAACAAGATATATATAGTCTCACAGCCAAGATACCAATAAAATAAACAAAAATGAAGAAGGCAAATGTTCCCCTGACGATATATACCTACCTTGTCAACAGTGACATCACCTGACTGTTTGCTGAGTCAGCCAATTTCCCCGAAAGTGCCCAGGTGGACAGTAATCAAACTCCTGAGGCATCACATCGGCTTAGACCTGATAACCCTCCCACACCTTTATTCTCCAATCGGAACCTAATCGCGTGCAGTCATCTGTGCTTCTGTCATCTTTGTTCCCTTCTCACACCTCTTTCACTCTGACCCACGTGCACTATGACTATCCAAATCGAGCCCTCCGAGTTGGGCTTCAAGCGTGAGTGCCACATCCCGAACCTGTCTGAGACCTGCCTAGATCAATAGCTCATATCTTGATAATAGGTCCCTTCAATAATGAAGTATGCCAGGTCCTCCGCCTGAGCAACCCGAACGAGGAATCTGTGGTCTTCAAGGTATATGTGACACCCCCCTCGGTCTGCGTCGCGGGACAAGCAATACTAACATGTCCTCGGCGCACTAGGTCAAGACCACCGCTCCTAAGCAGTATGTCCCGACGATTCCCTGCGCAATGCCTATACTCGAGATTCGTTATCTGACCATATTCTAGTTACTGTGTGCGACCTAACTCCGGCCACATCGAGCCTGGCAAGACCGTCGAAGTCCAAGGTTGGTTGATTAAGCGAGCACGCCTGAAGTCCGTCGGGCTAACTGTTGTCGGTAGTGTTGCTTCAAGCTATGAAGGAGGACCCTGCTCCGGATGCTAAGTGCAAGGATAAGTTCCTGGTTCAGGCCGTCCCAGTCTCTCGTGGCTTGGAGGAAGCCAGCGTTGCCCAGATTGTATGTCCACCATGCGAGATCGCGAACATGAAGGCCAATAACTAATATCTACATTTAGTTCGACCAAACTCCCAAGGTTGATGTGGTTGAGCGCAAGATTCGAGTTGTCTTCCTAGCAACAGATGCCACTTCCAACGACTCGGTATGCTCCTCGGCAATCATCTCTCCCTACACAAGGTCTAACTTTCACCAGGTGCAAAACGAGGAACCTCCAGCGTACACGTCTCCTGCCGGCGCGAACTTCCAGACTCCGGCCCCCAAGAAGATCGACTCCGATGAAGCATCCCCAATTCCTGCTCCTGATTTCTCTGAGAAGAAGTCCGAGTCTCCCCAGCGCGAGCCCGCATCCGCCATTTCAAACGCCAAGTCCGCCGTCGTCAACGCTCTCCCCTCGAGCGACGAACTCAAGTCCCAGCTGTCTGAAGCCAATGCACAGATCCAGAGACTGAAGGACCGACTCGCAGACCAAGGACTGCGACAGCGGAAGACCGGCGGAGAGGCTACCGGCCAGGCTGTGCCTGCCAACATGCAGCAGTCACATGCGCCAACCGCCGGTGGAGTTTCGATCCAGGGTGTAGCATGCCTCTGCTTGCTCAGCTTCTTGATTGCATACTTCTTCTTCTAAGCTCGTCTTTTGTTTGTCGCTTTCTCACGGTCTATCTGGATTCATTGCGCCTCCTCTCCGCGTGCTCAATGCCTCCGGTCTAACGTCGCTGACGCCTCTCCCAAATTCCCATCTACTTTCTGCCTCTTGAAGAGCATGCCGTTTTCTATCTGTTCTAGCATCAGCCTTTTTCTGCGTTTGCTTTAAGTTTCTCACACCACTATCAATACTCTGCTTTCATATTGTCGCTCTGGACTCCCAAACCCACTTGAGCCCGGACGTTTGTCCGTCTCGTCCTCTTTGTTGTTCCTTTCTTTTGTTTCTTTACCCAATCCTGTCTTGTCTAATATCATTTTATGATGAACGGACTCAGCCTCTCGATTCCTTTCTCTTTGTGTCATAAAACATTCTCGAGCTCGGGATAATTCATGTGATTGCTACTAAAGCTAAGTCCATGTCGTACATAGTCGGAGACTTCGTCTCCATCCTTCGGTAATTGGTTGATTGCAGTGATTTCTGTCTTTGTGCTTTAAATGGTTTTACGCACACACACGCACTGGAGGTCACAGGTCAATTTTATTGTAAACAAATATATCTAACAAATACAAGTACTCCACCCAATAATGTATGTAACTGAAAAGCTGGAATTCAACAACAGACGTTATACTTGAAAGGCAGAAAACAAGATCTCTAACATTGAATCTCACTCTCCTTCCACCCATCACCCTCCTCGCCCGCCGGACCCGCCGACGCAGCCGAGATACCCTCACCACCACGTCCATTCCACTGCTTAGACGCAGCAGAATCACCACCGCGCTTCGTCCCACCACCAACAATCCGTCCACCCTGTTCACGCTTCACACGGCACCACGGACCAACATTCTTATCCAAGATAAAAGTATAAATAACCCAAACCCAGCTGCGGTGGCAAGGCAACGGCTCATAGAACTCGCGCGCAATCTCATGCAGCTTATGCAATCGAGTCCAGGGGATAGCAGGGAAATCATGGTGCTCGTTGTGCAACCCGACATTGTAAGTGAGAATATTGAGCGGGCCGTAGTACGAGTATGTCTCCGGGGGAGGCAGGGAATCGAGCGGGTGAGGGGCCTTGGGCTTCTCGTTCTTCTTCAGCTCGGTCAGGGACTCTGTGCCGCCGCCCTTCACGTTCGAGAAAAAGTAGTGCTCTGCGATGAAGTGGCCTGCGCAGGGGTGCAGGGATCCGGCGAGGAATGAGCTCAGCAGGAAGTATAGCACGGGTTGCATGCCGCCGCATAGTTTGCTGAGGGCGTAGTCGAAGCTTATTTGCACGCCGAGGTTCAGGAGGTGGATGTAGGTGAAGGGGGGGCTGTAGATGAACATTGGGCGCACGGCGTAGAAGAGGATTTGGAAGGTGCAGAAGAAGGTCTTGCCTAGTAGGGAGTTTAGGAAGAAGGCTTCTACTGCTGTGGGGAGGTCGGTATCAAGGCCTGTTACGCCGAGGGATTTGTGGTGCGTCAGGTGGTAGGGCTGTTGGTGGTATTTTGTTAGTTCATGGATTCTCTTGGGGCAATGCTAGCTTATGGGATGTGAAAGAGTATACGTACTCTGAATGCTGCGCTGTATGGCAGTCCGATAGGGAGATTTGCGAAGATGGCAAGCAATCGGTTAGCGAAAGCAGACCGGAATGCCAGGTTGTGTGAAATCTCATGAATGGCGAGGAACAGGTTCTGGTTGCAAGTCGCACCGATCACGTATGCCGTGACCAGGAACCGCCAATCGAGCATCGAGGTGTTGCGGAGGAGGTAGGCACAGGTGAGCTGTAGGGAGACGACGCCGAGGACGACCCATTTGGTAAGAGGCTCGGGGCCACATAGTTTAGTGACCTATAGACACATAATATCACAAATCAGCATTGCAATTGCATTTGTTGTGGCCGTCCGTCGCCCAGGAAAGTGGCCAGGTGTATGTAGGAGCTCCGCAGACCTCCGCATGGAGTCTTCGCCGAGCCCCCATACCGCCATGAGGGTCCGCAAAACAGGCTACGTACCTCCGGATGGGCCTTGATAATTGCCTGTCGTCTTGAACGATGCGGCTCTTCGGTGTATGTCCAGAAGAAATGGTCGTCGACTAAAGCCTCCGGTGCCTGGATTCTAGTGGACTCTGGCTGTGTTTTGTCGGATGCCTTGGCTGCCGACACCCGGAGGTGCGGCGAACTTGTTTCAACAACCGCAGACATGATGGAAATTGGTATGTGTCGAAGTTTAGGCCATGAGAGATAGGAGCTGATTTTAAAAGTCGGAAGACGGTTGTTCCACGTGGGGCGACACGGCATACTTGATGGCTTGAGGCTTGGCAGGATCGGCGCTTTGATGTCAGGGCTTTTGGTGACTCCCCAATCTATTTAAGACATTACTAATAGGAGATAATATCTTGGAAATCTGGCAAGATGCTTTTAGTATTTACATATGTCTATGAAATAACATCAGTAGTCGTCGCCACGACTAATAACCTCCTTCACATTCGGGCGCAACACAATGGTCTAAGAAAAACAAGTCAGTAAACAGTCCAAAGTGGAGGTAATCCCAAAATAGAAACATACATGTTCATATTGGGCAGTGTATGAGCCCTTGATATCGCAAAGAGGAGGGTAATCCTGGACAATTCCAGAAGAAACCAAGTTGTTCAACTATATTCGTTAGCTTCAGTGTCTCACAAATAAACTCCACCGTTAACTTACGCCCAAAAGATACTTGTCCTGACCCAGGCGGTCAATGTACCGGCGGCAGAAGGGAAGGGTGCCAAAGTTCTTGTTGATCAGATTCAACAAGTTCTTAGCGGAGGAAAGACGCAGGGGAACGTTAGGAGCGTCGGAGGCGAGAGCGTAGTGCGAGGTTTCCATCTAGTGTCATGTTAGCTTTGGTTCTCGGTTCTCAGTTGTCAGTCCAGTAACAGTATAAACTTACTTCCTCTCGCACGTAACCTTTACCGGTACTACCGAAAGTCTCAATGGCGAAAACTTCACCCTCTTCCATCTTGGTCTGATCGGTGCTCTTGACAATAGGCACACTCTTGCCACCGTGGATGATGTGCTGGTCAATGTTGTGACCGTTCAAGTTGCGGATACACTTGACGGGGTGCATCGTGCCATTGATCTCAACTTCGTAACTCTCCATAGCTTCTTGAATGGCAGCACCGATATCACTCATACGGACGTCAATTCCCGCTTCCTAAAAACCCATTAGCTCTGCTTGAATCGAAGAAGAGTAGGAAAACTTACCCGGATACCGGTGTTGGTGGCATCCTTGACAGCGGCGAGAAGAGGGTCATATACTGGGTCAAAAGTCATGGTGAAAGCACTGTCCACAATGCGGCCGTTAAGCTGCGCGCCGAAGTCGACCTTCATGACATCTCCCTCGTTCAGGACCATTTTGTTGCCCGCGTTCGGGGTATAATGCGCAGCGCAGTGGTTGATGCTTAAACCGCAAGGGAAGCCCATGCCACCCTTAATGTTGTCACCCTCCTCCAGACCTGAGTGACCTGTCAGAGCGCGCACTGAATCCTCGATACCCTCCGCGATCTCAGTCAAAGTCTGGCCGGGCTTGATGTTCTTCTGCGCATACTGGCGGACTTGACGGTGAACCTCGGCACCTTGACGGTACTCTTGCAGGAAGTCATTGTTCATGCGATCAAGGTATCGTTTCTCTTCGTCGGTGGTACGGTACGCATTGTCGTTTAGGTATTCGACGATCTCACCCTCGGGGTATTGGCCGTTGGGGAAGAGGTTGGACACAGGGACACGCGGTGGCTCGCTTTGAACCTTGGCACCACCCTTCTTCTTGCTCTTCTTCTTGGGCTTCTTCTTCTTCTTCTTTTTGTCGGCTAGAGTTAACCCCGTTGTTAGTTCAATCCGGCTGGCGTCTGTGGGGCGGGGGTGCGGTGGGGTTCTAGAGGCGCAGTCACGGAAATAAGCCTCAACTAAACTAACCTCCAGCAGCTCCAGCCTCTGCAGCACCCTCGCCGTCTTGGGCGTCGTCCGAGTCCTCCTCCGCTTCAGCGGGAACCTGGTCTGCCGTGGGGGCGGCTTGGACGTTCACTGGTATCTGATCAGTCACACAGAGAAGCAAACAGAAAATTTGGGAGTCTTACGGTCCAACTGATCCAACTTCTCCGTAGTCTGAGCTGCCATATTGAATGTGGCAATTAAACAAGGTATGTCCAAAGGCAAAAGAGGGGAATGTCGGATGTCGGGGAAAGATTTTTGCTGATAAGATAAGGCGAGGTCTTGGAGATTTCCTTGGCAAAATGTTACTAGACCTATTATAGATCTATATTGTTGCATCAACTACGACAACTTGCTCTCATCATGACAACCATGAGGTTTACATATGGCTCAAACACCTACTATCTTGGAAGACAGAAATTATACGACATCTCCCGCTCACACTGTCTACTATTGTCTAGTACTAAGCCATGTCGTTACTTCAACTCTCCGCTGAGCTGATACTCGAGGTATCTTCGTATCTAGAATTCGTTTCCGATCTCGGCTCCCTCTATCAATGTCATCCCCTTCTGTATGTTTTGTTAAAGGACAGAGTCGACGAACTTCTCAAGACGGAGCAGTCTCTCCAACCTCTGGCATGGGCCGCAGCGAATGGGAAGGAAATATGTGTTCGCAAACTGCTAGACGCAGGTGCGTGGTATGATTCGACAGCCAAGGATGATTCGACGTGTGATCCTATGACAAGAGCCGCAAGATATGGTCATGTTGATATTGTCCGAATATTCCTCGACCATGGAAGAGACCCGACTCTAGCGATCAACAAGAACATCCACTTCCTCCGCATTAATCTTGATTACCTTGTTTTATTTGCGAACCCAATGTCTGCCGCAGTGCTAGAGGGTCATACTTCGGTTGTCAGTCTTTTAATTGAGCATGGATTTATCGAACGCTGCGTGGAACCACCCCAGAAAAGACAGTGGTGCCACCTATCATTATGTTTGGCGGTCATGAAAAGGCATATTCCGATAATCAAACTTCTGCTTGCAGGAGGTTGTGATCCCAATATTAAGTGCCAGTCTGGGAAGGTTCCTTTGTACTATGTTGCCCCAGCTCCTGCTACAAGCACGACTATGGAAATCGTCCGTCTTTTGGTTGATGCTGGAGCACACGTCCTGAATAGAGAAAGTAGTTATCCATTCTCAATTGCCTTGGAAACCGGAAATGAGCTGTTCATCCGTTACGCTTTTGAACAAGGCATTGCTTTTGATACCGAAGTCATTCTGGACATGGTTGATGTAATAGCCGAACAGCACACAAGTTTGGCGTCTTTCCTCCTGATCAAGATTGATTTAGACCACACAATCAATTTTGGCAGATATGCACGATCTAAGCTTCTGTGTGGCGCTGTGGCTGGCGGCTTCGAGGATCTGATGGAGAGACTGGTCTTAACGGACACATCTGTCTTCAGGGACTGGACTTGTGCCAATTATCATAGAGATTTTATGAGTTTGGCTGTTGCATCTGGTCATATCCGAATAATAGAGTTGTTGCTTGAATGGGGCGCATCTCTTGATGACGCTGTGACTTATCCCGCAAACATTGTCGAGAACGACACATATGGAAACTGGGACCCTGATGAGTGTCCTCCTTCAATGATTCTCGCGCTTGACCGAGGCCACGATGACGTCGTAAAGTACCTCATTAACAAGGGCTTAGATGTCGTGTTTGCGTCACAACATGGGAATGATCTTTTTAACAGAGCACTTTATCTTGGAAAATTGGAAATCGTCCAAATGCTGCTTGAGGCTTCTGGTCCATCAATTGAAGATATTGCGTTATTAGATAATGGCTTGTCGATCCAGCTTGCAGTCTTAGGAGGAGAAGCCGTCTTCAGGTTACTCCTCGAGCGTGGAGTGCAGCTACAACCAGATTACGCTGGACACCTACGCGCATTCGCGTGTGCTTCTCTGCTAGCTAGTGTGCCTATCTTGAGGATATTTTTGGATGCAGGTTTTAGTCTTGATATGCCTAGTTTAGAGCATGGCACACTCGGCCTGTCATTGAAACTTGATGAAAATCGAGGTGGCACACTTCTCACTCTCGCGGCTCAGGCGAAAGATCGAAATGCTGCGGAAGCTGCGATTGATCTTTTGCTAGAACGAGGGGCACAGCTTAACCAGCCAACTGGCTCTTGCAACCATACGCCTTTGCTCTGCATCGTCTTGGGAGTAGCTAGACAAAATGTTCTCACTACTAGAACTTTCGTCGGAAGAATAACTAAAAACCATGTGTACGAGGATGAGTCTGAGAAACTACGTCAATGCTTTGACCGAACTATCGACAGCGAAGTACTAGCAACAAAGCTTCTATTGGAAAAAGGGGCCGATCCTCTCTTCTTGAACGGAAATGGGGAGTCTCCCTTGACCGTGGTTGCCGCCGCAAAAAGAAATGATATTAAAGCAGTCAAGATGATGCTGGAATATGTTGATCAGAACGTTCCGATCAGTACAATCAAGTCTCATATATTGGCAGCGACGGCCCCTTGTGATGATTCTCATGGCACTTTTTGGGCCGGGAAGAAACCCTCTTTGATCATACAAAAGACCCTCTGGAATTATTATTGGCGCAAGGCTTACCCTTGTCCTAGCGAATAGCTGAAGAGTACATAGCCTACGTATGTATGTAGCTTATTATCTGAGTTTCTTCAAGCGCTCTTCTACATCTATCAAATAAAGATGCTGAATAGGCTCAAGAACATGAATCCTAAATTAGCTAGTAAGTCAAACTATGAGGCAGACAAGAATAGTCGGCCACTTATGCGGTCGCCTTGTTATGACTTTTCATATGCTCTTTCTAAATGTTCTTGTTAGATGTTCTTTTTTAGGTGTATACGAAGGTGGCAAAAAAAGCGCAAGAGACTTTTCTACGTATAACCTTTGATGTAAGTCTATAGCCTGGAGTGTATATGAAAACTAAGTAAACCTGTGTTTTGATACTATATACATTTTCCACATCACATAGATACATGTGGCTTTGGGTCTTAATCAATAGGTTTCCTTCGCACTCGAGCCATACGCAGCTTCATTAGTTGACGGTATTCGACCGACCCACGACACTTTTCCAGATCAAATATCGCTCCTTTGTCAAATAGCAGCATCGCCATTGTATCCTTCCCTTTCTCGAGAGCAAATTGTACCGGTCGACAATCGCCTTCGCCACTAGGGTCAGCGCCGTGGTCGAGTAAAAGCTTGACAGCCCTAGGTCGACCATAGCAGACAGCCAGACTTAAAGGACACAAATAAATTCCTTTTCGGTTTGCCCTGTGGTCTTCATCTAGGACAGCCGACTTATCCAATATCTTTTCTAATAGATCGTCAAGACGATTGGCAATCGCTCCTCTTAAGAGATAGCAACGTTGAATGTTACTGATCTTCAATATGCGATCAAGATCAATCCAGCTTAGAAGTAATGACGCCATCTCGTGGTTTTTCCGTCTCGGTCGAGAGAATTCACGTAAGACTTCGGACCATTCCAATCGGCGCCAACAAAGGTTATTCGCTAAAAGGAGCTTCATCACCGGCAGGTTGTCTGATTTTGCGGCTTTGAGTAATAGGTTATCAACTTTATATAAATCTGCACCAGCCTCTACCAAGAGTTGGGCAATTTCCAGATTTGCGGGTGATACTTTCGTAGCAGTAGCGAGAGCTAGAGGCGTCATGTCATCCAGGTCATATGTATCGAGATTGCAGTAATTGTGTTTAAGGAAAAGCTTCACAATTGATACATGTCCCATTTCGACTGCTTTGCATAAGGGAATTGCAGCATGTCTGTCCTCGTTGTTGGTTTTGAAATCAGAGTTGTGTTTGAGGAGCAATTTGACTACTGCAACATGCTTTTCTGGGATTGCAACAGTAAGTGCCCTTTTGAATAGATCTTCTCCTTCTTTTCTGGCGTCATGTTGAATGCAATGGGGCAGAAATAGTTTGACAAGATTGGTGTGTCCATTCGATGCAGCGATCACTATTGGTTCTTGGCCCTCAAAGATGAGGTCGTCCAATATCTTCAAGCCGCACATCTGCAACAGTTTCCGCGCACTGGTTTCCTTCCCTTTTTCGGCCGCCCATGCTATCGCTTTCCCAGGTGAGTCTTTGGCGATAGCTCTGTAAAGACCCCTGTTTGCCAATGCATGGAAGTGGTGGCTGACCTGTGTGAATGCATTGAGGTCTGGATAGTCGAGGTGACCGGAAATCTCCAGTAGCATATCATTAGGAAGTTCTGAAAGAGTCGTCATGTTTGGGTGTAGTTCGAGTTCGATTGTTGAGAAAGGGGGGTGGGACCAAAGGTTGAACCAAATCAGTCTATCGCTTTAGGTTGAGCTGTTTGATTTGAATACCAGGCGGTTACTAGGTTCTCAATCTAAGTGACGGGGCATGAGAGGATTTATAGAGACACTCTGGGGATCTGCTTTGTATTGTGTTCTATATTGAATAAAGCAAGTGTTTCAACTCGGCGCCTGGTTCTTCGCGTGGAGCTCTTTGATCCAGAACCTAAATTTAGTCACAAAGGATATAACAATAACTATATATGTAAAAGAAGTCTTGGTGTTCCATTGTCTATTTTCGAGCACTAGCGAGTACAAAGGCATCCCTTCAGGCACAAAGCCCCCAGATTTTCATATTGTATGTTGCCAAATAGAAGCTTCAGGTTCAGCATTTGAAAAGTGTGGATATCTGTCCTAAGTAGGATTCCTTTAAGCTCGTAAGTAGACAATATTTGGGCGCAACCGGATTTTCAGACCTAAGGAATTGTCCACGACCGTGATAATGTAATTTCATCAATGAAAACCTCAATTTAGGGACTGTTTCAGGACAGAGACTCTTGAAATGTCGGGGCTCTCTCACCCAACGCGGTAAGCGCTGTTGGGAAGTCGATGCGGATATGAGATATAAGGATAGGCAAGGTGTGGAGGCGCTAATTATTGATTTGAAGAGAAGGCTGGGACACATGTGTGATACGATTGTCCTACCTGCCGAGTTATGCCATATATTTGTTGACTTCACCACGATTCCCGAAACGCCCAAGGTATATATACCTCACATATCCTTGACATCAACATTCCCAGCATTTAGGCCATCGGTGGCGCCAGAAAGCCAACCTCGACCTTCCTTTATATCAATACCACTCCCATACTGCTCATACCCCTATTCCTGAAGCACTGGCCATCGCAAGCTTTTGGCCAGGAATTAGATTCTCAGATCTCCTCACAAACCCTCGATACACTCGACCTAGTCGTCACTTGACCACCATCAAATGCCTCAAAGATAACATTTTGGTAAAAACCCGGAATGGAAGTCTTCTCGGCACTGAGGGACTGGGGCGCCATAACCACCCCGGATGCTCCAAGAGCCAATGCTGAAGCACACCCCCTCCGGTCAGTGATTCTACCAGCTGCAATGAGAGGTATATCACCGAGCGCAAGCTCATGAAGAGCATAAGCAACCTATGTCATGAAAGAAACTATAATCTCACACCATGTGGATCCTTGGGTATCCCAAGCTTGCCAGGGAGTGTTCTCATTGGATCAGGCAGTCCACCGGAAGGTTGATGCCCGAAATGGCATAACCTAGGATCTCTTATCTAATCTGATCATCAGCTAGAGTTATGGCAATTGTAACTGCCCACGTGAGTGTAAATTATATTAAATGTGGTATTTGGAGAGACAAGAGAGACCATATAGGTTGATACTATACTTTAGAGTATACCATATAGCCAGTAATGAATACTCGGTGAACATGTAGAGTCGATCAACCTCGAACCGCAGTGACGCCACTCCGATCTTCACCTCCGATCTTCTTCCGCTTCTCCCTCCCTCTCTCTTTATCTCTTCCACCCCTCCCCCCACGTCCTACCCAGGATCTTATTTCTCTACTTACTTCGATGTGACACCCTCTAAATATACAACAATGCCTCCATATCGAGTAACATCTATCCTCCTCTTGCCGCGCGCGACCCTCTCCCCCTCCCCTTCAACCTACCGGTGCATCTCAACCCAACCCCTCCGACCACAATTACACACACGCCAACAACAACCACAGCAGCTCTCAAGACCAACAATATCCTTCTTCTCAACCAGCAACCCATCCCGAGCTCGCGAACAAAACTTCTACGAAATCCTCGACATCCCCATAACCGCGTCAGCAGCGGAGATAAAGAAGTACACTCACACCCACACCCAACAACCCCCCCCTCCACCCCTCTACCTCAAATCCCACATATTACATATACATATCCCTAATACTTACACAATCCCTAGACAATTCTACGCGCTCTCAATGCGCCACCACCCAGACCGTAACCGCACAGACCCAAACGCAAGCCAACGCTTCGCCCGCATTTCCGCCGCCTACAACGTCCTCGGCAACGTCTCCAAGCGCGCAGTCTACGACCGCGACCACGGCTTCCACGTCACGCAACACGCCTCCCCAGGCCAAAGCCACACCCACCAACACCCGATGGGCAGCCACAGCAGCTACGCCGGATCGCGACCTGCCAGCGGGCTGAGCAAGCGGCGCTCGGCGTTCCATGGTCCGCCGCCTAGTTTCTATGAGCAGGGTGGGTATGGTGCTACGGGGAGACAGGCGCAGGGTTTCGCGGCTGGTGCTGGGATGGGGTCGGAGTTCGGGACTGGCGCTGGCGCTGGTGCTGGGACTAAACATGCTGACCCGGAGGATTGGGAGGGGTTTATTCGTCGGAATCCGTTGAATCATTTCAATGCTCGAGGTCATTTCCGGACGCAGGAGGCGGAGGATCGGAGGAGGAGGGAGAGGAGGAGGGAGGCTAGGAGGATTGATGAGGATCGGGTTGAGCGTGAGCCTGGTGTTGATCAAACGGTTTCGAGGTTCTTTCTTTGTTCTGGGTGTTTGATTGTTATGCTTGTTGTCGTGGATCTTTGGCGGGCGGTTCCTAAGGTTGTTGATGGGAGGAAGACGAGGAAGCAGAGGGAGACTTTGTCTTCTTGATGGAGTTGGCTCTTACTGTTTCGGGCATATACATTCTCGTTTACGTGTAGTTTCTTGGTATATACATAGTTCAAATACATTGCTGGTTGATGTACTCCTACTCTTGCATGACTACGAGCACACCTCGTAGTGCTCTAGATCGTACGAATCGATCGAATTAATCAACAAAGGAAACAGTTGGATTTGATATACAGAAGTGATCGAGCAGAAAGATCTACGACACACACACACATGGTTATTATCTTGGACATAACCCCCACCATAATCATCGTTCTGGTGAATCAGCAAGATAAGTGAACTAATAACTGAAGTTTACAAAAATCTTCCTAAAAGATGGGTAGGTCATCTGTCAGGTTCCTGGAAGGCTTGGGGTCCAGACGCTTAAGCCTCGAAGGTGAAGCTGGCGCCGACCTTGTGGGCAGCCTGGTTCAGGTTCTGGGTATCGAAAGAGGCACCGAGGCCGAGGGTGACACCAGGGCGGAGCAGGACGTTGTAAGCCAGAGCGGCAATACCACGGTCGTTGATCTTAGCCTATATTGCGAGAAAATTGCGCGATTAGTCGTGATTCACAACAGGCATATAAACACTTTAAACGAACCTTGGCGAAGGAAGAGGGGTCGAGGCGGTACTTGCTGGCGACCTCGAGGCCGACGGCGTTGCCGGAGGTGGAGTCCCAAGAAGCCTTGGCACCGGCCTCAACCTGAGCGTTGACGCGGTGGTAGTAGCTGGCGGAGAAGAGGGACAGGTTGTTGCTGGCGGTGATGGCAGCGGAGTACTGGGCAACGCTGTAACCGACGGCAGCGGAGTACTTGGTGATGGCGGCCTTGTTGACATCGTAACCACCCTCAGCACCGACGAGGAAGCCCTCGTGGCCGAGAACGGCGTCGAAGTTGGCGGAGGGGCCGTTGAGGAGATCGAAGAAGGCACGGGCGTTCAGGTTGGGCTGCTTGAAGTACAGGTTGAGCTTGGCACCCTTGGACTGCTTAGCGGGCTGGTACTGGGTGAGGATCTCAGCCTTGAGGCCCTTGGCGATGTTGTTGTCGAGCTCGAGCTTGGTGTCAAGAGCGTTGGCGGTGGTCCAAGCCTGGGTGAGGGTGAGGCCTGATCGGGGGGAGCATATTAGCCTAATCCTGTGCACCTTTGCATCCGAAAAAATAAATATGTTCACCCGACGCGCGATTGGAATGCCGCATCCGAACATCAATGGCATGAGACGGGATTTGTGCGCGCCGGGATCGGGAGGTTTTTTGTGGAGGGGGCCTTTACCAGTGGGCGCATCAACGTATTTGGCCTCGAGCTGTAAGCGCACTAGTTAGCAATCTGCATGGTGTATTTGGAGAAGATATTCAACGAACCTGGCCAGCAATGGGGCCCTCGTGGGCAGACTTGCCCTTAACGGTGAAGGTGACACCGTTGGGGGCCTTGGACTTAACCTCAAGGTTGGCTAAAAGCTTTTGATCAGCTATTGAATCTTCAATAAGTGGTGTGGATAAACAAACCGGCGGCGCCGTGGTAGAAATCCTTGTTCAGGAGCTATTGGGATGAAGTATTAGCCAAGGTTCCGAGTTTTGTTCTCAACAGTTGTGCGTACATCGTTGGTCGCCTTGGCGATATCGGAGAAAGCAGCAGGGGCAGACATATTGACGAGAGTAGTCTAATTAAAGATGGAGGAGGGAGAGGTGGTTTTATGAAAAGATGAAGAGAGAGGAAGGGAAAGAAGAGTTGTGATGATGTTGGGGGAACCTAGGGGCTTAGCACGGGTTAGTGGGAGGGCGGTGATTGGCGGTTGCCCGGCTGCCGGGAAAGCCCGCCGGTAATGTTTGGGCAGGGCAGGTCACGTGTTTAGGAAAATACATAAGAAAAATATTGAGATCATAACATTATACCGTCTATATACCAGAAGGGTATATGTACAATCTAATCCGGTGCTATATCCCCAAAGAAAATGCTAAATCAGAAAAGTTCACATCCTTTTGTTTATACTGTCAAGACTTTTTACTCCGACTTGTCATACTTCTGGTTGTGGATGGCGATGGCTCTGCAAAGGATGGTTAGAGAAGATGAATCAAATAGGGAATAAAGAATAATAACTCACCTTCCACTGGGGTCGCTCTGCTTGGACCAGGTAGGGGTCCAGCGCTCGACAGTGCCGGCACAGTAAGGAGGGAAGTGCTCATCGAACATGGTGCGGTACCAGTATCTATATCCCAGGTTAGTTTTCAACAGTACTTTAAATTGGAAAAAGAAAGGTAGGAAACATACGCCTCCTTGGTGTCGGGAACGTCAGTGCCCCATTCGGGCTTAGGGTTCTTCATCATCTCGTCGGTGACCTGGCGCTCGGCCTCATCCTTGAGGCCATCAATCCAGCTGTAGCCAACACCATCGCTGAACTGCTCCTTCTGGCGCCAGAGAATCTTGTCGGGCAAGTAGGCAGCGGTCTCAGGCTCATCGGTGGTGTCGAAGGCCTTGCGGAGCATGTGCTTCTCGATACGCTCGGGGGTGATCATCTTGTCCTGGGGATCGACACCCATGCAGGTCTCGAGGAACTCCTTGTCGAGGAAAGGAACACGGGCCTCAAGACCCCACGCGGAGGTGGACTTGTTGGCACGGAGGCAGTCAGCCAAGTGCAAGTTCTTGACACGGCGGACGGTCTCCTTGTGGAGCTCCTCCTTGTTGGGGGCAGCGTGGAAGTAGAGGTAGCCACCGAAGATCTCGTCGGAACCCTCACCACTCAGAACCATCTTGACACCCATGGCCTTGATCTTACGGGAGAGCAGGTACATGGGAGTAGAGGCACGGATGGTGGTCACATCGTAGGTCTCGAGGTGGTAGATCACGTCAGAGAGGGCATCGAGGCCGTCCTCAACAGTGAAGGTGAAGGGGTGGTGCTTGGTGCCGAGGAACTTGGCGACCTCAATGGCAGCGGCGGTATCGGGGGCACCGGGAAGACCGATGGAGAATGAGTGCAGCTGCTGGAAGGTGGTGACGGTCGACAACTCGTTTTCGTCGTCAATGCCAACCAACTCACCGTCTGCGTTGACGTTCTGGGGCGCGTTGCGGGAAGCTTCGGCCATGCGGAGGGTCTCGCGCTGGGCGATAGACGCGACCAAGCTAGAGTCGAGACCACCAGACAGCAGAACACCGTAGGGAACCTCGGCCATCAGACGCTTGCGGACGGCCTTCTCGAGGCTGTGGCGGACTACCTTGTAGTCAACAGGGGTCGAGGGGACGTTGGCAGGGTCCCACCACTTGGGCTCGAAGTAGCGGGTCAGGGAGTCGGTCTTGGAATCGTAGATGTGGCCGGGGGGGAAGGCAATGATGTCGTCACAGACGGGGTGCAGACACTTGAGCTCAGAGGCAAAGTAGACGGCGCCGGGAGTCGACGAGGACCGGCCGAGGTAGAAGCTGGTGATACCAATGGGGTCGCGGGCAGCAACAACACGGTCCTGCTTCTTATCCCAAAGAACCCAAGAGAACATGCCATCAAGGTGCTTGGGGGCATCAAGGCCATACTCCTCATACTAGTATATATCAGCATTTCGGCTCTAATTCCGATTCCGTTATATCCTGACGTACCAAGGGAATGATAACTTCGCAATCAGAGTGTGTCTTGAAGTTGTACTTGTGGCGAAGGTTCTTGCGAATAAGGCGGTGGTTGTAGATTTCACCGTTGACGGCGAGGGCGAGGGTGCTGTCATCGTTGACGAGGGGCTGGGCACCGGAGTCTAAAGGGATGTTGTTAACAAATCGATCTTCAAATTGTTGATCGTTTACAGGGGCCACATACCAACACCGACAATGCTCAGACGCTCGTGCGCCAGGACTATGAATCACGCGTTAGTATACCAACGCCGACACCGAAGTCATTGCGTGTTAACTCACTAGTGCTCTCGGCGCAGAAGTTTCCACCTGTTGGAGAACTTTTGTTAACCCTATGATCCCCACCTATACCGCGCAATGTTACAACTCGGGCTGTGACTCACTCCAATCGGGACCGCGATGGCGCACACTATGAGAACACAGGTCAGCGAGAATTCTATAGATCGCGAATTGCGAATCGCATATTGTAGATTGCAGCAATTGAAGAAGTAATGGAGATACTCACGCCTTGGCCATGCGCAAAGCGGTAGGCTTGAACTTTTGCACATCGGGGTGACTATACTCTAGTTAGTATTCCCCGAATTGAATTGACATCCCACTAGAGGCGGGGAGTTAGGGTAGGGCATGACGCACTGGTGGCACGCGAAAATTCCACACATGATGGGCAATTGGGAAGTGTGGTTAGAAGTGAAGATCAATTCGGGGGAGAGAAGAAGGGTAACGGAGTAGAATTGACTAATCGTCCGGTTATATGGGGAAACCTGAGAACGGCGATTTTTTTCAAATTTGCCCCGGTGCCCTTCCGGCGGGGCGAGGGGCGATGTCGGCAAGTCTTTGACTCACCGATAAGATAACGGCCCCTGGACAATTGGCCCAGTTAGCATCAACTTAAAGATTTTTACTGTGGCTAGATATGTGGCTATATTAGCGGATTCCTTTTGTCGGGTCATACCATTTATTATTATTCTGTTGTAGTCCGTAGCCTATCTGAGCCTGACAGGGGATCCCCGGAGAGTGAGCCGATTCAATATCACGTGATTAATATACCCCCACCATGAACTATAGCCCTAGCCAAGCCTCTCCTTGACGAAGTGTACTCCGTACCCTCCATCTACATTCAGGGAAACTCATAATAAATATAAAAGCGAGGACGTGTAATTAACGACATTAGAACGATACCGTGTTGATCACATGCTTACCTCATCCCACAAGCATGCCCAGGTGTCTATCGATTACTTCTAAGAGCACGGTTAGAGATTGTTAAAACGATGAGTCACTAAAGGCGAGGCCACACCCGTCTCGATATTAAGGCCATGAAGATCTATGTGAGACCCATGAGGATTGTATATAAGAGGCTCATATGTCTCTTCCGGGTCCTTGTTTTAGGCCTCAAAAACAGAATGGGGTCATACCATCCCGAGTTTTTCTTTTACATACAATGCTAATGCTAAGATGGTGGAACATTGAAGAAGCCAAGCCGCAGCGAGTTGTATTCTAGATTTCAGCCCTGGAACCCTGGATCCCTCCAGGGTTGGAGTCTGTGGTGCAGCCCTTGCCGAATTGGTAGGCCATGGCGCATGTTCAATACCTGTTTCTACAATTTTGGGATGCCAAATGGAGAAAGGTTTGCCGATACGGGTTCAGGCTCATCAAGTATAATATGTATACTGGAGTCTTGTTACTCAAAATGCAAGTTAATGCAGTTTCCGAAGACACCCACCATGGGCTCATTCCATCATCGCAGGGGTATGGATGTTGTGTTGGCTGCCCAGGTGATTTTACCTATGCAGAGGAGCAAATAAGTACGACATTGAATTTCTTCTGCCAGAGTCATCATGTATTCAATACATGGCAAGCTTAAGCATCCCAGCAAGGAGCATGTGTTTGGTATCATTGTTTCTGAATGACCCTAAGCCCAGAAAACGCCATCCATTGGGATATGTAGAAACGCCATGCTCGCGATAGAACAGCAAAACTTGCTCCCTTCGTTAAACGGTAAATGCATAATCTTCCCTCAATCTCCCCGGTATCCCATGCTGAAAGAGAAAGAGAGAGAAGAAAAAAAAAAAAGTAAATGACCCATGCAGCGCCATCGCTGTTTACGCTTGGGTAACTCAAAAGCCTGGTAGGGCTGGTTTCCTAGTTGGGCTGGTTTTCCTTCACAACCATGCGCACCCTGCGTTCGTATTGAGGACGGTCCTTCTTGAAGAGGTTGTATGCCTCGGCCTGTGCAGGTGACTCGGGGTTCGGATCATCCAAGAGATCTTGGATGCCAAGCAAGAGCTGCTTAATAGTGATGGCAGGTCGCCAACCCTCCTCCTCATTCAGAATTGACAGGCAAACCGTTCCGGAAGGGTAGACATTAGGGTGGAAAAGTGCCGGCGTGAATTTGCCTGGACGGTTCTTGTATTAGTGTTATGTTGCCACGAGAGATCATAGTGACAGCTCCTAGCAGAAGCTCTCTCATGGAGAGCTGCCACATGAGTATGTCGCGAAAGAGATACGTACATTTGGGAGGTTTGGTAGGATATTCTAGAAGAGTGAAAATACCTAGATTAGTATAATGATCTTAAGTAGTCATGGATGTATTGCGCCACTCACCATCAGGGAAAATCAAGTCGATTTTGAAAAGTCCACCTTCCCAGAGGGTGTTAGCCTTCCCTGGAATAGCACATTCCCAGTTCTTCAGGTCCAGACCACCCTGCGGGGCACGTTTCGGCTTTGCGACAAAGCCGAATGGGTGGTCGCGACGCCATTGCTTTCTATGAAATCCAAGAGGTTAGTGCGGGCCAAGGGCGTGGCGCAAGTGATGCGCAAAATCGCAGGAAATCGCAGGATCCACTGGACAAGAAATATGCTTACCGCTCTTCTTGGAGACGGTTCTGGCACAACGACATCTCGGGTGGTGTTCAGCAGGTGAGTAGCTGAAACGGGTTGACTCGCGGTGAAGGAAGATCAAGCAGCAGAAAGATGCAACTTGGTTTCAAATAAATTTCAGAACACGACGAGTGGTTTCTTGATGGGTAGTGAGGGAGGGAGAAAGAGGTGAGGTGATGAGTGGAAGATTTTAAAGTGGCAATCGTCAAAGCCGGGGAGGTGATAGCAATTGACCTCCCCACGCGAACAATGAGCCTGCTTATGTAATACCTACAGGGAACCCGGACCGGGCCTGGCCTTGCCCAGGAACCTACCAGGAGCCTCACTTGTATTGTTAGCCATGAATAACCGTTAAGACTGGTTCTGTAGGGTGTTTTTCTTTGCTGTCTTCTGTATGACTATAGAATTTACTATTTTTGTTTCGTGGTCCCAATATTATATCGTTCTTCGACTTCTCTAAGGCAGTACCGGGTATGTAGGGCCATACACTTGCACTTCTCAGCAACTTGATTGTTATAAACTTATTATACTCATACGAGCTGAATCGACCAAAACCACCCTGAAAGAGGGAGAGTCTTAAATTACAGTTCCTGTTCTGTATCATGAGCTGCATAGGAAAATCGAAGGCATACAAGTGCCTAGAAATACTACAGTACTACAAGGAATTTGGTGCTTCTTGGCTCGCCGTGGTGGTGAGGACGTTTTGAATAATAATCTATATCGAGTTCATTCAGGTTGCGTTAAGGCAGTGGAGGAAGTGGACCACGTCGGGTCTAATAGAGAGGAATATCAGGTTGGGGACATTGGGGAATATAGCTGTTTTCTAAAAAGCTCACTCAAAGTTGTAATAGTCCGAATGGGGAGGGTTTTTAAGCTCTGGCGTGTATGGTGCCGTTTCTTCATCGGTCATCCTTGGGAACTCGCCTATACAATTCCGCCGTTGTGTAGGTTGAGGTCGCTAGCTTGTGGCCCAGTAGGATCCAAAGTATTCGAGAATAGACGAACCTCGCATCAGCCCGGGCATCATCAATTTCAGGAGGCGAAAGTCCGAAATATTGAGGCATGGATAGGTCAATATTTTGGTACACCTTACTCGTCGTCTCCCCAAACGAAAGCTCCCCATAGAACACACATTCCTCACAGGAGATATATGGATGTGCATCGCGGAGATCGGTTCGGAAGGCTGATGAAGATGTAGCTAGACATGCGGAGTTATGTTATTGAAATACATAGTAAGTAGCCCGTAATCAAGGCCAGAAAGAAGGCGGAAGCTATCTACGGAGCAACTATACGAATATGCTCAGCACAATGAACCTAGAAATACTAGGGATAGATGGTTGGTAAATCAGCTCTCCATAGTTGATTCCAGATGTTGCTTTCTTTCTTTTTACATGTCTATTTTGTATCATTCTTTCACTTGTTAAAGACTTGGCTCGTGATATATAGTTCAAATGAACATCACATATCAGCGATATGCATCCTGGGCTTGAAATATGACCATAACCCCCCCCCCCCCCCCCCTGGCATGATGATTCATTCATTCGGGTTACAACCTGTTACAGTATATACTGCTCCGCGGAGATAGATGGAGAAGCTGGCGGTCGGATCAGCCTATGAGTTGTCAATTAAGTTACCTAAATAATATGAATGACGTTTACTTGACCCAGTAGAAATTAATTATTCCATGATCTCTGGAGCCAAGTTATCTCATTGGTTTATTTCCGTCTATGGATTGCACGGATGTATCAAAAATGGGGATGTATCCTGGTAAAATAAACCGTATTTTTCAATATATACCACAAAAGGACTAGACTCCGATCTTGGCATGTATACTTTCGGAATCTAGTCCTAGTTTACCTACTCTATTCCTACGTGTTTCCAAAGTTCATCCCTGTAGTTACTAATGGATTGGCTTGAAAATAAAGTTAAAGACCCCAGGAGTTCTTTCGACGACACCTCTAACCGATAAAACTTGAAGATTTCCAACCCAAATTAAACCCCTTGGAATACGTCTTGTCTGCAGCATTCTCAATATGTCCGCACGAAGTGTTTTCCGGCGTCCAGTGCTCCAATCGCTAGCCCAAAAGTTTTATGCCTCGGCGCCACGAAGGGGACTCACGGGACTCACAGCACAACAAAAGCAGATTGTGAAGTCTACCATTCCTGCCCTTCAAGAGTATGGAGTCACGATCACCACACTCTTTTATAAGCGCTTGCTAGAAAAACATCCGGAACTCAAGAACGTCTTCAATACCGTTCACCAAAAAACTGGCGAGCAACCAGCGGCTTTGGCACATGCTGTGTGGGCATATGCGGTTAACATTGACCACCCCGAAGCCCTAAGCACAGCTGTTTCTCGCATCGGACATAAACATGTTAGCTTAGGGGTCATGCCTGCCCACTACCCTATTGTCGGCGAACACCTGCTCGCCGCAATCAAAGATGTCCTCGGGCCCGCCGCTAACGAGCAAGTGCTCGATGCGTGGAAGGCAGCTTACCAGCAACTCGCAGATATTTTTATCGACTTCGAGCAAAGCCTCTACCAGCAAGGTGTGAAGACACCCGGCGGGTGGAAAGGATGGCGGAAGTTCTACATCTCGAAGAAAACGCTCGAGAGTGACGAAATCATGTCCTTCTATCTCACCCCGTTGGACAAGAATACTCTACCATCCTATCAGCCGGGACAGTTTGTTAGCGTGCGCTGCTACGTTCCCGAACTAGGCGTCTACCAACCCCGTCAGTACAGCCTATCTGATGTGCCGAACCCAAGTAACTTCCGAATTTCTGTCAAACGAGAATTCGCAAAGGATTCGAAGCCGGCTGGCCAAATCTCGAATGTGCTTCACGAATCGCTCCCGGAAGGTTCGGAATTGGAATTGAGCATGCCTTTCGGTGATTTCGTTCTTGACATTAACGCTACTACCCCTGCTGTCCTAATCAGTGGAGGGGTGGGGCTCACACCCATGATGTCTATGTTGAAAACCATCATCAACCAGCAAGGTCAAGGACGACGAGTCGTCTTCGTCCATGCGGCACGCAATGGCCGCGTCCATGCCATGAAGAATGATCTGATCCAGATCGTCGCCGAAAACCCGTCAGTTAGTCGCATGGTTTTCTATGAAGACGCCACTGAGAGTGACGTGCCGGGGGTAGACTATGATCACATAGGCCGGGTGGATTTGGCCAAATTCAAAGACAAGGCTATTCTCCCGGATGCAGATTATTATATCTGCGGGCCTCAGCCGTTCATGAGTGCTCAAAGCAAGGACCTGGAGGCTTTAGGTGTGGACCCTAAGCGTATTCATATGGAGGTATTTGGATCCCCGCGTGCTTGATTGATCGACAGATGGATCCAAATGTTCGGGGTTTTTACTATCTTATTGTTCTACGGGGATGTCGGTGGAATATGTATGTTAGAGTCGCTGTATTTTACATATGATGTTATAGTTAATTAAAATGTTGAATGCTTGACATAACCTATGGATCTCGACTCGATATAATGATATACCTAGGTAGTGGTCTTTTTTATGACTTCTATATACATTTGTGTTTCCATAACTAAAATGCAGCCAGTCAAATTCACGGTTATGCGGTTGATAATATCCATCGGAATACTCATATAGAGCAGCAAGCTATGGACTTCCGGTCAACCCTACATGATACAAATCCCGGCTATTCCATCTCCCATTACAACTTCAAATGCATTTCTTTCTTTCAATGAGTCATTACACTACTCTACCCTAGCCTGAAATACTCCACTCGTGGCCTTTACCTACAATATCATGAGACAAAGGCATTCACATATTCTCCAAGGTAACAAAGAGAGTCTATAAAGCCTTCCATTAAGGACAATAGTCATCGAAAATGATTGATAAACTTCTTTATTCAAGACCCCGGATTTGTCCTCGACAAAGGCTTTTCCCAACAACAAAAGTTTGTCGGCAGATGCCAACACATTTTTAATCTAATCCGAGGAGTATAAAGGACCGTTAAATCCTCATATGTACTCATCTCATCCACACTCATTAACCCTCAACCAAACCCTTATCGGAGATTTCTGCAAACAACATCCCAAAGTTACTATCATCTATCATCATGTGTCATTCCATTATCTATTACTATGCCCTATGCCGGCACTTAGACCAGGATTCAACCCGCCAAATCGCGTGCCACAATGCCTTCATAACAGGTTACGAGTGCACCGAAGAGCCGCAAAGGACATCCTATATCTCCCTTATAGGGAATTGTCTGCAATGCAAGCTCAATCATCTAATGCTACGCCAGTCTGCCTACCGCGAATGGCGGAGAGAAGATCTTCTGGAAGCACTAAACGATGCATTCCAGTATAGCGACGACGATGGCTGGACTACGGAAGACAGCGACGCCGAGGAACTTGACATGGAAACTCTGCTCTCCCAGTCTCCTGCCTTGACTCGTAGAACTCCCACTGATCAAGATGAGAACCGGGAGACCCATGCGTCCTTCCACAGTGGTCCGGCACGCACGCCCACCATAGTGGAACAGTCTTCGCCTCACGTATCTTCTGTTGCTTTGGTTGAACATGTTGATGATTACTCAGATGATGGAGAGGAGTACGTCTACGGGGATTCTGTTAAGGAAACTCGGCCTCGTGCGCGCCGGAGCTGGCGTTCTTGGATTCCTCTTCCTACTAGGTTTGTGCGCAACCAGGAGAATCCTTCGTATATGGCGTTTGTCACTGATGACTGTATGGGAGACACAGAGTCTTTACTCTGTGCTTCCAAGCCGAAGGAGGATCGCCGGACTTGGCGTTCCTGGATTCCCCTTCCTGCTAAGAAGGGGTCGGGACAATAGATTGATAGATCGAAGTGGTAGGATGGAAGTTTTGACCGGAGTTTTTGAGGTTTCATAGGGAATCGGATGGTTTACTGTCGGGATACTTCATGGTCTGCGTTTTATTTTATTTTTAGAGATAATTTTAGAGAACATTGCAGTGAGACTTTACGAGAGCAACATCAAATGTAATCGAACATTATCATTAACGTAGCTAAGCACACGAAAGGGCATGAACATAAGCAGTTAGCCATGTAAACCCTCCCGGTATCATCAGCATAGCCAAGTACACGAAACGGCATGAACATAAGCAGTTAGCCATGTAAACCCTCCCGGTATCATCAGCATAGCCAAGTACACGAAAGGGCATGAACATAAGCAGTTAGCCATGTAAACCCTCCCGGTATCATCAACATAGCCAAGTACACGAAAGGGCATGAACATAAGCAGTTGGCCATGTAAACCCTCCCGGTCAAACTCCTCAGTCGAAAAAAAAAACCGCGCCATGATTTCGTTGCCATTGACTACCTGGCATTCGGGCACATTCACGACCTACCGTATGTGCAATAGTCGAGAATGCCCAAATAACAAACGATCGGCATGTCATAGCGTACATAAAAGGGCACGAACAAGGACAATTAGTCCGTGTAAATCCCCTGATCAAACTTCTCAAGATCGAAAAATCGAGCAGTGATTGTGTTGCCGTTGAAAATCCGGCCTTCGAGCGCATTCACGGCCTATCGGAGATGCAATAGTCAGCAATGCACAAACTCACATTTGATTCAAGGTGTAGATCTCGAAGGCTTACCCGTAGACCAGACAAGGGATGTTTGAATTTGACAAAGACAGGGACTGGGGTTCCGACGTCGCGAGCGATGAAGACTCGCTCCACATCTCCATACTAGAGGCCCTCGAGTTAGCAAACGCCCCAGGTCCATTGACGAAAAGAAACGTACCTTGTCACCACACTCCTGTCCAATCTCCTGCATCAGACCACCATTTTGACCCCCCTCCATCTCAACATCCAGGTCCATGCCATCCACCATACCCAGTAATTTGACCACTTCGCTCATGGGACCAAACTTGCTGGTGTCATATTCACCCTTCTTGTTGCTTCCAATGATTTTACCTCGTCCAGCAGGTGTGACAAAGCCACCACCCTCTGAGTCTGGTCGTTTCTTGCGCTTCTCAAGCTTGACTTGCAGCGGATTCACAATGCCAGACCCAGTAGCGCCGAGGCCGGAGCCCTTGTTCCAGCCCCACTTGGAAAGCATTCGTGCTCCGAAGTCTGGTTGACCGGGACGAAGTGATCGTGGCGCGGACTCATCTGGTTCTTCCTCATCTTCCGGTTGTTCTCGCGCCAATAAGGCTTCAAGTTCGGCTTCGGAGGCTGGGATGTCTTCTGGGGGCGCAGGCAGAGTGTATCGGACTGGCGCGCGGGAGATGGTTGCGGAGCTGGGTTGGAAGGCGTCAAGGGGGCGTGATGGAGGAGGTGATATGACTTGTCCCGATGGTGGGTTCTCGGCTTTCTGGAAGCGGCGCATATATGCGTCTTCGCCGGTAGGGTCATCCGGAATTCCGGCGGGATGTTCAATGTGGGGTGGAGGTGAAGTCGGGGGTTGGGCCAGAACGGAAATGGAAGCGTTGTCGAAGCGTTGTCCTAATGCTGCGCGGCGAGCAAATGCATCGTCGCCAGATGGGTCATTGGGGATAGAAGCTGCTGGTGGCACATCATTAAGATTTGACGGCGGCGCAAAGTTGCTTGGAGGCGCAAATTGTCCTAGTTGCTTTTTAGTCTGGCTGTCGTCACTAATTGCAAAAGACCCGAACATACGCGTGTTTGGCCCATCATAATCCTCGCTATCTGGATATCTGCTCGGTGAACGCTTTCTGACATGCGCATACAAGATATCCTTCCACTCGCGTTCTGCAGCGATCCTCTCGTCACTGTGGAGGTATTGTTCGATATCGGTAGGTCGAGAAGGGTCATAGATTTCATCCCAATTTTCGACAGCATGTGCTTCAGAGTTCTTCTTGCGCTTCTTTCTTCCGCCACGCTGTCGCTTCTCGCGCGCGTACTCATAATTGTCGTCTTCCATAGCGGTCCAATCAGCGAAAGTGCTCTTCGTCGGTACCAAAGGGTTAGCTGAAGGCTGTGGTTGTGGTATTGCTTTGCGGAAAGTATGTTTTGGTTTGGGTTTCTGAGCTGAGAGCTGTGGTCTCTTGGGGGGTTGGAACCGAAGGGAAGCTATGGGGGAAAAAAATGAGATAGAATCAGCATGTGTCACTGCATGCATTAAGCAAGTTAAGGGTAAGTTAAATACCAGGATTCAGTTGTTGCTTTTTGGCGGCCGCGGCGACATCAGGCTGAGCTTCGGTCTCCGACTGTTTAAAGACAACAGGAGCACGGGAGATGCTTCCAGGCGTTTCAGAAGATGGATTGAGTAGGTTTGCATACAGAGACATGCCCCCTTTAGGAAGGCCTTTAGGAGGGGGGGGATCAGAAGCCATGACTGTGTCGATGAGTGTGTCGACGGCCTGAGAACGTCGGCATCGATTAAATACGACTAATCGCACTTATCGTTATCGTTATCGTAGGTGACCGCCTACACCCGTGGACGCCTATGTGCCCAGGCGGAGGAGACCACTACCAATTCATTTACCATCACCGTGACCATTGCCTCCTTCGCATATAGTCGGTTTTTTTTTTTTTTTTTTTTTTTCTGAGAGTTGCTCAATTGTTCCATTCTCAAGAGTGACACCTCTATTTAAACAAGCTTGGCCGGCAGGTGAGCCTGAGGATAGCTCAAGCCTACATCAAAGTCAGACACAACATACCCGTGGACGCAATGGCCCAACAAAAGCCAGATCCCAAAGCATTAGGCAAACCAAAAGGAGTATGTACACTGCATTGCAGATACCAATCTAAACACTATCCGCCCACTTAATTTCTTAGCTAATCTCTCCAATTTTCCGTCTATTTTTCATATCAAATGGGTCCTCCAATACTAACCTTAATTCAGTCTCTCAATGCTCCTATTGCAGCTTTTACAATGGCTGTCCTCCTTTGTTCATACTGTATTAGCTCTATCCGCACTGCGCGGCGAGATGCCCAGACCCAAGCTCCGGGGTCCAGTTCTTATCAGCGAGCTACGCCATTTGAGAGAAAAGACGAGTCTTGGGTTCAACAAGCACTGGAAGAGAGTCGAGCGCAGAATAGCGGGAAGGGACGGCCTTGAGGTGCATCTATGTTGAAATGTGCTTTTGTACTTGTATGGTATAGATTGAATCCGCTACAGCAGTGTTTGATAAAAGTTCTTGATACCAATAGTTATGTAGAATTCTTTATTCATTGTTTTTTTTTTGTTGCTATAAAGGTGGGAAGAAACCAGATTCAAATTGGAAATAACATCTGCGTCTTCATATTCAATCAGAATTTTCAGTGTATGAATGATCATGCACCGGGAGTCTAAGTGTATTGACAGCCCAGTTCAATCTTGAAATTGTTCATCATGCGAATATTGAAGGGATGTGAGGTGGCCAAAGGAATTGCAAGGTGCGCAAGAATAAACACGGGTGACAAGGCTATATAGGCACATCTTAGCTGCCTTTGAATATATCAAACAGCCTCAAAGCCAATGGCAAACATAATTGGTTGAATGCAAGTTAGGTTAGCAAGTAATCCTAATCAAAATCGACGTCTGTTGATCTGAGACTGATATGTAACCGATGTAGGATTGATCCTCAAAGTGCTGGCATTAAACACTGGAGAAACCTGTACAAATTGATGATTGTCGAAGAAAAAAGTGTGAAGGGGGAAGTGGAAAGGAAAAGATGAAAAAAATAATTGCGGCAAATTTAAATAGTGTGTCACGTGGTTGCCCCATATGTTTGTACAACCACTCTACTTTCAGCCTGGGCAGCATTTTATACAACATCTATTAGCATCAAGTTCGGAGCTAGACTTTCAAGTCCGCCACTTTAACTCTAGTATAAAAGTTGTGCCTTTTATTTAACCTATAGGAAAGGCAGTGTCATTTTGAATCTACTAGAACTATGGTTTATATACGAACATTGCTTCGACTAGATTTGAAGCAATATACATGGAAATATAGATTAACTCAAGTTGACATCCATATGAGGCTTAAAGATTAAGCCTACGTTCTTAATTTTAAAATGCCTGAACTTTCCCGTTATTCTATTCACCCAACTTTACTCAAGCCTCTTACTTGTCTCTTCTCAATTATCTCTCTCTTGTTTTTTCGATATGGCATCAACCAAAGACTCCTCCCTGTTTTGCGAGACAGTGGGTGGACTTTTGATGGAGGATCGTTTCTCGGATATGACCATTGTCTGCCAGGAGGTGGCTTTCAAGGCACACCGCGCCATTATCTACACACAGTCTAGTTTTTTCGACGCCGCTCTTGAACATGGCTTTAAGGTAATATGCTCAATGTCCAATAGTGTCAGTTGCTTATATATAATTTTCCAAAGAATCCATCAGTGGGACCATCAGCCTACCCGACGACGACCCGGAGACCATTAAACGAGTCCTCTGCTTTCTCTACCAGCAGACTTACAATGACCAGTATGGGAAGCCAAAAAGTAACCCGCCAGGCAACTCTAAGAATCCAACAAACGAGCCCGAACACAGGAAAACCACTGCTTACAGCAACTTCTCTGTCTACCTTGCGGCCGACAAATTTGGCATCTTTCCTCTCAAGGAGCTTGCTTTGACCAAGCTTTCTGCATGGATCAGAGACTCCTACAGGACACCATCATTCCCCAAAATCGTTCTCGAAATCATGACATCAATGCCTCACGATTCCATTCTTCTCGGTCTTCTCTCGGGTGTCATTTCTGACCACCTCTATACACTTGGCAGCAACAATGAAATTCTTGAGCTTCTCAAGGATCACGGTCAACTCGGATCTCTCATTATTTAGAAAACAGCGAAAAAAAAAAGGCAGGGTTGACTATTGACAGGTCCTTTGTCAAGACTGCGAGGCACTGTTTGTTGTGGCCATGGAGGCGGGAGAGTTTCCTCACATGGGTTTTTTCCGTTGTGAGAATTGTCAGGCTCGACATTAAAGTTGACATCAATCTGCCATTTTCAAAAGCATTCTCGCTACTTTCAAATTACCACAAAGTTGAAATAACCACAATTTCGAACACAAGACTAGTACAAAGGAGGTGGAACCCAATGAGATACGGTGGTCTGGAGGTCTCTTGGAAATCATTCATACCAGATGCTTTACAATGGTCGAGATGAATTCCCATCTATTTTTTCTCAATTGAAATATGTCCTTCATCTTCTAAAATCAGAGATAAGAGCCATTGCTTTATTCGAGGATGTATATTCAAGAGAGTGGGCAGGCATGCAGAATAGGTCATGTATATACAGAAAAACACATGCAGAAACCAGGAAGATAGTAGACAAGTTTAAAAAGCAAACAAGAAAAGAAAAGTCATGCTTTGAGACACAATAATCTTTCAGCTAAGATGCAGCGAGCATGTGAAGACACGTGAAAGCTGTTTCACATGTCAGAGCCTAAAGTCTGGAGAACACTGTCATCTATGCCGAGACCCTCGTAATGCTTTCAGAATGCAGTAGCCAAAATTTACTCGCTAAAGATTGATCTGCAAATGTCGGGCAACGGACCGCCCGTCCATGTCTATACAGGTTGTGACAAAAAGAAAAGGAAGGACTTGGCGGACAGAAGCGGTGGGGTGCGGTGTTTTAAAAGCGGATATGAAGGGAGGAGATTGGAGATTGGAGGTAGTCTCTTGTGTGTTGATATATCGGGGGGTGTCAAATAGATCTCCCAGCTTCTTCTTCCATCTGGATTCTCAGTGCACCTTCATGCTGTAAGGTATTGATCTGCTTCCGCAGGTATTCGTAGGTGAGCATGGTAGTCATGGCGGCCGGGACGGCCCGGAACAGATTGACGCCGATCCCGGAGTAAAACGCACGCCATCCCTCTTCCTTGAGGATTGTCTGGAACGTGCGCACCATACCATTATAGCGTGGGCGGCTAGCCATTCCGTCTGACGAGGATATGCCGCCCGACCGGCCGCGGTCATGTGGATGTTTCAATCCGCCGCGGAACGCAATCTCTTCGTGGGATTGTGCCGGAATGGTCCGTTGCTGTGTTTGGAGTCGGGTCCGCAAGACCTCGTGCGGGTATGTGACTGTGCTTGCACAGATTTTGCTGAGGAAAGTAGCGACAGATATTCCCACCCAGTGTGAGCTACCCGTATCGGGGTGTTCACCGATACCATAGCCTGTCAATGCCATCTTTAGATATTCGTAGAGGGGGAATTGAATGGCCACATGGGTCAGTCCTAGCAGAGCCGGGGTGAGGCCAGAGTAGAAGGAGCGAAGGCCCTCGATTTGATACATCTTGCGAGCAGCATCCCATGTTCCTGAGTATTGCCAAGGGGCTCGCACTCCTTCGCTATTTTGTTTAAGGCTTTGTGACATGAGCCTGGTCTTAATCACCCAAATGGGGTTCGTCACAACAGTTGAACATGCACCAGCTGTGATTGATGCATAGCCGCGGGATAGCCACCAGCTTCCTGTAATTTAGTCAGTATTGATGAATCACCGAATCCTCCATTCTGGAGGTACCTACCTGTCTGGTCATAGAAGTATTCACGAGTCCGGTCATAGACTGCTAGATAAACAGCCCAGGTGGGAAGATATCCCAGCAACATTGGACCTAATCCCTGGTAGAGACCGCGAACGCCATCTTCTCGCCAAATCTTCCTTCCACTTCCGAGCATGCCACGATACAGCACCCCCGAGGCAACTTCTTTTGCTCCCCGCCGAAACCCACCCTGGGCTTGGAGCTTCGTTTTGATAACATCAAGAGGACAGGTGACAATACCAGAGGCCACGCCAGCGCTGGCTCCGCAGAAAGGTGCTATGTAAAAGTTGGGTATCTTGGTGGAAAAGACCTCGAGGCGTGCTTTGAAATCAGAGCTCGGTGCGGCGGGCACATTGGGAGCATTATCGACATGGATTGACCGAGTTTGGTTTTGGGGGCTGTTCGGAGCGCTTCGGCCGTTTGTAGTCATCTTGGTGGCCGGCGCTCACGCAGCTTGTCGAACCGTACTGAATCAACGAGGGCTCCCGGACACGAGCATATCGGGTGCTCGATCCGGAACCCAAGAAGCCTATTTCAAACCGAGCTGGGAAAGAAATGTAGATTTATCCGAATATCCAAAGTCCAAAGTCCGTAAATAGTGTAAGGAAGAGGGTGTGAGTAATGACGGAGGATTGAGAGAGAGTTTTCGGGGCCGATGGTTGCCGGACCCGGTCTGATTGCGTTGAATGCGCAATGTTCTACTATCTTGCAGCACGGACGTGGGCGGGGTTTTCAGAACAAACAAGCTTCTCAGTGTAAGCAGGGATTAGTTGTTGCTCTGAGGCTTAACAAATCCCACCTCTGTCAAAGCAAGCGATAAGATCGAAAAGGGGATATGACATAGGAAACCCATCCGTTAGGTGGAGTGCGCCGATTGACATTCCCAGTTTCTAGACCGCCTGAGGCATACAGATATCACGTGTTGATGGCCTCAGGCGGAGAAATGCCGTTTCAGGACTAGCCTCCCGAGCTCCGTTTTGCACAACCTCGCAACATCGGGTCATCTCGTGTTCCAGTCGGATAGCCTTACCAACCCTTCACCACACCCACGTCAATTGGGATACCCGGGATTCAAAATGTCTGCCCCTTCGCTCGCCAGTTACATCGTCAAGCGCCCATGGCTCAAGAGCTGGCTCACCCCTCTCTCCCACTGGTACACCGATGCCGCCGGCTACAGGAGACTCGGACTCAAGTAAATCTTGCCCTCCCACATCGACAACCCCCCGACCACGAGCGATTGAGACAACGATTGGAAATTGGCTGGTCAAATTCGTCGCGCACCGGTGGCATATCCTTTTGAATGCGATCGCAGTTGTGTCGAATTTGCCCGGAGGCCCGGTCTTCCCGATATCGTTCGCGGCAGGGTTGGACCGAAACACTTGCTAACCGCCCAACTAGGTTCGATGACCTGATCCCTGAGGAGAGCGAGAACGTTCAGAAGGCCATCAAGCGTCTTCCCGCCAAGGAGGCCTACGACCGTGTCTTCCGTATCCGCCGTGCTTTCCAGGTTCGACCGACCCCCTTCCTCTGTATCCGACTGGCGCAGAACCTAACAAATGTGTCAATTGCAGTGCTCCATCTCCCACACTCTCCTTCCCGCCAACGAGCAGATCAAGCCCGAGGAGGTGAGTCCCCAACATCCAAATTTCGCCCTCCCCGCATTGGTCTCCATATCGGCCAATCCTGTTGCATGGATTTGTCACATTCATCCTGACTCCATTTTGGGGCATCCACTCACCACAACGAACACAATGCTAACAATGTGAATCAAATAGGACGTCGAGTACCTTAGCCCCATCATCCGCGAGATCGAGAAGGAGGTTAAGGAGCGTGCCGACCTTGACAACCTTGTTGTCCGCAAGTAAGCCGTTGCTGCTTGGTTCAATAGAATATGAAAACAGGGGGGTTGGGTAGCATTGTTGTTGACATGGAATAAACGCCTGGTGTGCTTTCTTCGTAATGGAATGGGCGTCGTCGTCGGCGGCCCCTGGCTTGGTTACGCAGCCTGAGTGTACTGATACTGTACAAATCGATTTTCTTCGCGCGCTTATACCTATGGTCAATCTTGTAATCGACAAGTGGGTCTTGCACCTCTTGCTGTAATCACAACATTTAGTAATGACTGGAGCGGTTCGAGGTAGCGTAGCTTATGCAGGTTGCGGTGCCTGGTGTGTTTGGGCGTCAGGCGCCCAACCTCATCTGTCTGCATATGTATGTCGTCTTCAGTTATTCCCCTTTTCTCGTGTCTACGAAAGCAGAGTCACAGTTCTCTGTCAAGCATTGACTATATGCATTATGGTAACATGGTAACATCTATACTGCAGATCTCAATTTTTCGAATTCTGGTAAACCACACAGTATCAAGACAGCCTTATTCACAAAGGTGGTACATCTACGTCTTCTAATCACCAAGAACAGCCACATCAACGTTCTCAGTCCTCCACATATACCACATAAACAGACTCCTAGATTATGTAGGTAAGCACGTTGTCTACATCATCAACAGGGTAGGACATACCTATATGGTGCAAACTTGGCAGCAAGTTCCAGCATATCCTTTTCAGCCATATATTTGAACTTACCACCACCCTTGCCCTTAAGTTTGCTCACATCACGACCCACAAAGGCAGCACAACCTCGTCTACTACTGTGTCAATAAACCCGCCGACCTACAACACAACCCATCCCAGTCGGAAGACAAAGGATTTGCGTGGAACAAAAACAAGATATGAACTTACTGTACCCCCAAATCCCCAGTTGAAAACACATCAATGCGCTTGAGCGCAAATATAGCAAACATCTCAACCGACCACTTCCCCAATCCACGGACAGCAATAAGCTTCTCAAAAAGCTCCTCATCAGTAGCCCGTGCCAACATCCTTGCCCCAAGCTCCCCACTAGCAAACTTTTCCGCCAGGCCCTGGATATACTCCGCCTTACGCTGCGACAGCCCCGCCGTCCGCAGTGTAGGAATATCACACTTAGCGACCTGATCCGGGGTCGGGAACTTTGCATGTCTATGTCCATCCGGCGCCACAGTATCAGGTAAATCAAACAGTGTCAGAAATTTGTTCCTGATAGACTTTGCTGCCGCGCCGGAGACCTGCTGGCCGATGATACTGCTGGTCAGGCTGTTGAATGGGTCGATTTCCTCTGCTAAGCCGGCAGGCGAGAAGAGCGGACATGGATGCTGCTCAATCACTGTTGCGATGCGGGGATCAATTGCTATAAGGTGCGCAATGGCTTTCTCGAGTAGTGTCCCTGTTGTGGCCATTGGCCGTGGAAGGCCGGTTTTTGAGGGGGAGGCATCTTCCACGTGGGCTGGGTAGGCGTTTACCGTTGAGCCATGAGGGGTGATAAGCGTTGCGTTTGTTCGATGTGGGTCGACGGGGCGGTCGAGGGGAGGGGGTGTCTGAGGTCTGAATATCGTGGGGTTAGTGGTCGAGGGCTGGTTGTCTGTTTCTTGTTTCTCTGTGACTGCTGGCTCGGGGGACCAATAAGAGGTTCCTGTTTCTGGTTTCGTCTTTGTGGGCTTTTTATCTGATTTGTTGGACTTTGCGGGTGCCTTGCGAGGTTTTGTCACTGCGCTGCGTTGGACTCTGGTTGCTTCGCTCGGAGCTGCGCTTTGCAGTAGTGGTGCCTTGACGGTTGGGATGGAACCCAGTCTGGCTGAGCGTCTGAGTGACATTCTTAAGTAATATACGAGATGCCCCGTTTCCAATGACCTATGTACCAGCTCTGGGGAAGTGTCAAGAAGGTTATAGGGGAAGCTGGGGTTTGCGGAGGTGCGGAGTTGGGGATTCGCCGCGCTACCCCACGAGTGCCAAGCATAATGACGCTCTTCAATGGCAGCTGGACAGATAGACACGCAAACTTCTATCATTGAGCGTTGATTCTCGATATGAGAATTGATTTCATTTTTTTTGTGTGTGCTTTTAAAGATGCCACTTTTCCTCTAGCTATCACATACATATATTCAAATACATATACTTTTCAATATCTCCTCCCATCAGCACAACCATCTATATATCTTCCTCGTAAAGAGACCTCCAAAGCCGTCCAAAAGGTTACTTCTACACCAAATATACACGTGTCCATGGAAGACAAGGTTATACATCCCACTGCATGGTTATTATAACTTATCTTTTTGACTCGGGGTTGTGCGTCATGACTTATATATAAGTTATATTGAAACTTACAGGAGTAGAATTTACATTAAATTGCACATTTGTTTCACCTGTATCTCTCTATAGATGCAGACCCAAGAACTTCGTCAACACATGATTATCCATCTCGAATTAGTGTATGCAGCCATAGTGGATCGTCTGCAGCATATATCGGCGCTCCCCATTGCTGTGACTGTATCTGTGCTGCTGTGACAAGCGCCGACTACTATAGCAGCTGTTGCAGTCCTGCATATTGTAAAATACCCGCTGTTGGACATTAGTAACAAGGCTCTGCTTGCGTATCGCATGGAAGATTGCCGAGAGATGGTATATCAAGTCTTCCACGGTAGACTCGCGGCCCGAGCTTCTCGGAAATCAATATTCACTCAACGAGCGTGATGTGCTCATTACACTATGACTTAGCCTAGCATATGAAGGTAATTGAATGCCTGATGGATATGGTACGCAACATGTTGAATGCATGGTGCTATTAATACTTATTGATGGTTTTACCATTTAGTTCTATATTGCGAGCAGTTTTCATGCTTTACGTTGATGAAAAATCGAGAAAATTTCTCAATTTACATATATGTTACATACTACAATCGAATCCAAGGGCTAGTTGAACCAATAAAATCCCCAGTATTCTCATTGTTAAAATAGACTGTCGCTATAAATATCCAAGATTCACTCCATGGTACCCGTCAGCAAATCAATTCTTGCAAGACGTATACGGAAAAAGTATGAAGAGGATTGTACCTTGGATTTATAGTGAAAAGTCACACGATTGGATGCAATAACTCCGCTATAGGAACTATCCGCGAGAACACCCCATGGACCGAAATTGAAGATCCATGGTAGCTCGGTAATACAATACAACAGCTTTTCCATGAAAGCTCGACAACGACTACTAGTAACCTAAAGGATTAAGCATAGATAGATATAGTCATGACATATCGGTGTGATCTTATAATTGTTTAGCTAGATGGAGATTACATGACAGATCCAGGTGCTCACGTCAGTGACTTAGAATTATATTAACTTGCCGACTAATTATATCCGGGAGGGAAAAAAATAGAACAAAATACATAGAAAAGTGGAAACGAGCCGACCGTTCATTTAATGCGATTAAAGATCGACTAGTAAAAACAGAGATTAATATTTAGACCGAAGCGTTACAACATAGACCGAGTCAAATCCCTGAAGACGTTTTTGCATCAGTTCGAAACAAGAATGGATCCTAGTTTGTGAGACCATTAGTCTTGGAAGACCACGCGCATTGCAGCCCTAGTGTACACAACCACGATAATCCGGATTAGGATATAAACACATACCCCAGAGTGGTCGGGGGAGTGAATTGTGCCTGTTTACTTTTCGATAATGGTCTGGTGTTATAGAGAATGTGGCCATTCGCGACCCCTAGATAGGCACACAGCCGTTGCTGAGCGTTCCACGCATTCCGGTGCGTGGCCAGTCTCTCGGCCTCCTAGGGCCGACAGGACAGGAATGTGAGTTGAATGCCATGAGACAGAAATCACCATACGGGGTACTTTATACACATGTCTCTTTTGTAATATGACAAGTGGCTGTTTAGGACAGCACAGAGCTGGCCCTAGCTTGATGTTTCGCGGTATCTATATTTGTGGCGTAATAATGAGCATGGGTATCAAGGCCCGCGTGTGCCAAGTTTTTTTTTTTTTTTGCAATTTTGCAGACGCGGGTTTTGCTACATGACAACGCGGCCATGCTCCATAGTTGAAGAGGTAGAATACTAGTATACACGATGAACCAAGTTTTCTGATAGGATTCTAAGCGATCAAGAAAGGAAAAAAACATATCACTTAGTGGAGCGGTACAAGAGTGGGGTGAGACGCAGTTGACTCCGTTCTGAAACATTTCCTGACTTTACTTACACACTGTAACATCTCCGATAATGACTTTGTTGCCACCCGAAAGGGCAGATTTGTGTTGTGTAAACATTGAATATTTAATGATCACCACTGTCAATTCCATTGGATCTTGAAGAATAAGATGCGATGAAACTTCTATTTGAAGATTTGCCGGGTCGATGAAGCTCTAGACATGGCTTGATCGTGTCTTAATTAAAGCTCCATCCTCGGGGCCAAAGTTATAGCCGGGGTTCTGGATTGTTACTGAAAGCGCACAGATCGTGAAATTTTCATTTGTCAATACGCCATACATTGAAAATTTCCAGATGTGTCGTGGATCGTTTTGGAGCTGCATCATTGTGATTTAAAGCTGTACATCGTACAATATAGGCAAGGTAGGTGCAGATATACCTAGCGAAATTATGTACCTAGTTGGGTACAAATGGAAATTGTGGCGAAGCTGCACAAAATCAGTTGCGATCGACTCTTGATCTCCGATAGTTAAATTACCTCTTATACCAACTGCTGTGCGCATAATGCATAAAATATGGGCCAGGGGATCGGACTGCATGGTTTGATGCTGAAGATCAGGCTTCTTTGACACCATTTGTATATTATACTCGCGAGGGGGGCGATTGTTTCGCCTCAGGTAGAGCTGTATTTTCGGGAAACAGCGAGGATTGACGATGATCCAGGGCGAGTCATTCCAACGTGCCAATCAGAAGTCGCGCATACCGGGGAATCGACGATAGCGGCAGGAGGCGGGTCCACAGAAGGCTTGGGTTCCCGCAAATTTAGATCAGCCACTATCAAAGTGAAAAGCTTCGAAACCAAGTTCATCGATTGATTGCGTGGCTGTATTTCGGGTGGGGGAATGGCTGTTGATATGCTCCGTACGGAGTGTTAAGAGGGATACAACGTTTGGCAAGTATGTATAGAGTATATTGTATGAGAATAGCTATAAGGGTTGGACACCTGTCTCATATAAATGCAATAATATCCAATGAGAAACGAAGTTGTAGCATAAGACATTTGAAGATCTACAGGGGAGTTTTGCGCGAGCTTGGTCGCATGGATGACGACAGCAGATGATAGATAGGATGGGATGGGGCCGTTGATAAATTGGCTAGCGAACTTCTGATTGACCCGTTGTTGTCAAGTGCTGTAGGATTGGGTGTTCGTTATAAGCTAGTATTTATGCATTATTATTAGACCCGTCTAGTGGTAACGCTGTATCCTCTCGATGGGCTGGTATAAATTTGCATGGGATTTTTGTCCATGTCCAAGATACCGAGGATATGTGAGTAGGTACTTTGGTAGGGTTAAGAGAAGCCCCAAGACAGTGTGGAAATGATGGTTGTACAATATCTACTCCGTACTGTGGCAACTATCATTCATACTATGGCGAGGCCTGATCAACCAGTCCCCAAGTTGTACAGGGTACGGAGTACATAGTACCTTACTTAGTGAGTGCATGGGCCAATTTAAAAGTAACGAAAACATCTACATTATGTACTTTATAGTATGTAAACATCCATGGATTCTATATCTACATGTGAACTCCAATGATATTCCCCATGGAAATACAGATCGATGAATCATCATAAACAAAATACCGTGGGCAAATTCTATAACCACAAATGGAGAAAGGGGGGCGAATGAGGAGGTGGTACAACCTTGGAAGAGTGCACTAGCGCTCAAAAGCAGGAATTGGTCTGGAATTATTTAAGAATTGAGTTTTTATTTATTTATATTTTATTTTTGGTAACTTGGTAATTTCGTAATCTGGAGTAATTTGGAGTAATTTTCAGTTTAATGGTAATTTCTTTTCCGTAAACAGTGGTAAGATTATGGCTAGTCAGTCGAGTTGAAACCGGTGATAAAATACCTAGCACTGCCCTGGCACGGTCCTGACATGCCGGATGCGGTACTGTGTGTGTTTTTCCCATCCCCTTGGTATCGATAAACCCATATAAGTAAAAAAGTGGCACCTGGTAAGATTAGAATACAAACAATCTCCACCTCCCCTTTCCTCGCCCCAAGGCTCCTTCTTCTTCTTTATTTCTCCTCCAACCTTCGTCCATTCGTTCTTACCATTTGAGAGTTCCTGCCTTGTACACCCTCGGCAGTATTTCCGCTTCCCTCTCGTTTGAAGCGCTTCTTCTCTAATCACTCATTGCGAATTTACCTGCTCTACCATTCCCATATCCCTAATCGGTACAGCAATCCCCCCCTGATCGAAAAATCCATTCTAGAATTCATCACTAACGTCTGCTTCAGAATCTATCATGTCTCTCAAGTACATCCTCCCTGCGCTGGCCGCCAGCCAGGCTGTTTTCGCTGCCTGTGAGTACTCGACTCCTGACAACTTCATACGCCCACTAACAGTGCCATCCCACAGCCTGCGGCGATACTACCATCGAGAACCAGACCGATGCTGATGGAATCAACACCTGCACCACCATTAAGGGTGATGTCACCATTGCCAAGGCCTACAGCGGCGACCTCTCGCTCAGTGGTGTCAAGAAGATCACCGGTGGTTTGATCTGCTCTGGTGGTGCTAACGTCAGCTCCATCACTGCTCCCACTCTTACCTCGATTGGAAAGGCCTTCGACTTGGAGGGTCTCACGACCCTGACCCTCCTCGATTTCGCTGTGCTTGACTCCGTTGGTTCCATTAACTGGGAGGCTCTCCCCAAGCTCCAGTCTCTGTCCTTCGCCACGGGTGTCACTCAGGCTGGCGATGTTAGCATCGCTAACACTGGTCTGACTGACCTGAACGGTATCACCCTCAAGACCGTCGGTACTTTCAGCATCCAGAACAACCGTGACCTGAAGACCATCAACATCAACAACCTTATGAACGCCACCGATCTGATCAGCTTCTCGGGTAACTACGACACCCTCGAGGTCGACCTCCCTAACCTGGGCACCGGTACCAACATGACCTTCCAGAACATCTCTTCCGTCTCCCTGCCTTCTCTCGAGAAGCTCACCGGTCAGCTCGGCTTCTGGGGTACCAAGTTCGAGACCTTCTCCGCTCCCAACCTGACCCAGACCGGTGACCTGATCTTCAAGGATAACACCAAGCTGTCCAACATCAGCATGCCCGTCCTGAAGACTGTTGACGGTGGATTCACCATTGCCCGTGATGATAAGCTCTCCACCATCAGCTTGCCTGCCCTCCAGCGTGTCAACGGTGCCATTGACTTCAGCGGTACCTTCAACAAGTAAGCGACCTTGCTCCCATAGTTTGATCCACGCATAAATACTAATAGCGAATAGGCTTTCTCTCGGTGCTCTCAAGGATGTCGAGGGTAGCTTCAACATGCAGAGCACCCGCGGCAACTTCAGCTGCAGCGATCTCCGCAAGCTGAAGAGCGACGATGTCATCAAGGGTAGCTTCAAGTGCGATGCCACCAACAACAACCCCACTACTGCCAACGGTGGCTCCGGCACCTCCAGCTCTAGCTCCAGCAGCTCTTCCAGCACCAGCTCCGGTGCTGCCTTCATGAACGGTGCCAACGTCCCCGTCGTCGGCCTCGCCGCTGTCTTCGGTGCCCTTGCCCAGCTCCTGTAAGGGGTTGATTAGTGGAGGATTCAAATGACCTTGGGGATTTTTGTACAAAAGTCTACCAAGCAACGAGCTCAATATTCGTTCCACATTGCAGTTGTTACGATAATAATTCGGTCTTTTGTGGAGAAAATTCGCAATATGGATTCTGACCTCGGGAGACGCTTCCCCGGAAGGAGTTTTTTTCTTATCCTTTGTGTTGATTGCTTTGCTATGTTCCAAGGTTCGCTCATCGCGTCCTAATGCATTTGGTTGCCCTTTGTAACCTGCTTGTTCCCTGTGGATACGCCGAGAGGGGAGGCTGCTTCGGGCCTGTGGGCGTGATCTCGGTTCTTGTTGTACTTCTTGTGTAAACATTCCTTGAGCTTCTTTTTAATGCCGTAATATTCCCTTTTATTCTAGTTGCGTGCGACCTAATGATTGTAATTGTGCCTTTCTTTTTTAACCCCTGACGTTCGTTCCCTCGAAATGTAGCTCCCTTGGATATCCCTGGATGTTTATTGTAGTAGTAGTTATGAAGAGCCAGCGATCTCCCCTTGGTCCATTGGGCCTCGGCATGCCCCTTGGACATTGTGTCTTCGCAGACTTAGCTGCCGTTCGTCCGTGTAACCTAGGCCCATCCCTGGTTCTGTCGCCCGATTTTTCATATCCAGCAAAGCCCGAAGCGTCAAACACTTTCCAGCTTTGGCTAATCCGAACAAGAGATATATCCACCATCACGAATGCTATCCCATGGCCACGCCATATTCAGTCCTCAAGCGTTAACTCTAGCCTCCAGTCAAATTAAGCCATGGACAAACTTCTACCAGATCCCCAAAGTCAAATCTCCGCATCTCTGAATCTAGCCTCCCCATTTTCCAAATCCCGCACCGCAAAGTCGAACACAGCAAGCATCCACATCTACATCCACATCCACAACCCACACATATAACAAAATTCACGGTGAATCAAGTACAACATATTACCTAGATTGTGTCTAGCTACACACGCTCACTACTCTATTATTGAAACCCACTCCCACGGCCACCATTCCAACCGAGATCATATCGAGCAGGGTCACAAAGACGGTGGATCCAGGTGGGTACGCTAACCGCTAGACACTAGGCACTGGATATCGGTAGAACACATCCATGTGGAATGGAGTGTGTGCGTTGTTCTTTTTCTAGGCTAGCTACTAGGTGCCTTAGTAGGATGGGTCATGGATTATGGAACAAGGAACATGATCGGGGACTTAGATCGGACAGACGGGCTAGAGACGGGAGGAAGATAGGAAGTCGTCCCCGGGACTCTCTTGTCCTGTCACTGGCTTTTGAGTTTACTCTTCGGGGTTTATGAAGTGGCAAGGCTGGGTTTGTGGGGGTTTTTGGTCCCCGGTTGGTAGTTGGTTTGGGGTGAATTAGATAGGATTAGTGCTGTTACATATTGTGAAAATGGGAATAGCAATGAAGATAGTAGTATATTATTTCTATGTGGACTAGTAAATATTTACTTCTATATTCTCACTCTCAAGTAGGTAGGTCTAAATGCTATTATATTGTTATTGCTGTACGGAGTACCTATCAAGAGATAAATATTGTGTACGGAGTATATGCTAGGGATATAACGATAGTACAATCAATATAAGGCTATATTCGTACTCGTACTAAAACTGCCATGTGCGTCTCAGGATCATCCTGTGACTCGCATCAAAGTCTCGAAACAGTTGAAAATGGAGTTGCCAAGACCAGCCCAGTTCATCGGGAAAAACTCGATCAGTCGAATCCACAGCGCCGGGCCGTGTCGCTCAATCCGATTCGAAGACCCCTCCTGGACGGGCGAAATAGGACCAGGATCGCAGCTAACTTGAAATGGATAACGGATATCAGTAAAACCTAGTCTGATTGGTTGGTTGCTTTATCCGGGTAGGATATGGGGTTAAACGAAGGCTGGGTTGGGACGTTGGGGGTTTTTGATAGACTGGGTTGGCTAATAATGGAGTTAAGGACTGTGTTGGCTATTGTTTTATGTATGCTATTTACTGCGTACTTCATGCATATATTGAGATATTGTTTCATACTAGTGTGCTCACAAGGTAAATTGTGCTAGTAGTATCGAGTTAGTCGCAACTAGCTATGCAGAGTGACATCCAGGTGGCTGGGAAGAGGGGAATTGGCGATCTTTACGCTCTGAAGAATATTGTGCATTAGTCCTACGGTCGCCGGGATCTTATCTTGAAGGACGAACTCCCAATTTTCGGCGAACTGACAATCCCGCGATTTAGGCCCATACAGAGCAGTATACCGTATAGGGTAATAGTAGTAGTAGTGGTGGTGGTGGTGGATAGGATGACGACTGTGGAGGGGATGTTGGATGTGTGCTTGCATATAAAGATTGCCGCATGTGTCGACCTACATAGGCTCCAGACCGTGCCTGCACGGCTGAAACGCACAAGACAGAATGTAGAACCGTTATTGTGTAGAAATTAGAAGATAACGACGGATGGAGACTGGAAGGACGCCAGCCCGCTACGATGATCAGCCTATAGTTTTTTTTTCAATATTATTATTCTATTCCTCTGAGTTTCGCTCGTTTGAAACCTTGGAGATGTGACAGCAGATATTTTGATCTGCCAGTGTCATAATCCTAGTTATACAAGGCCAAAATATACTTTGATGGGATCTGACATGAATACGAGCTGAACAGCACCGATAATGGCTAGATTGGCCAAAAGACATGACGTTGCAGACGTCGTATATTGTATATTGTACGTACTTTTGTACTTTGGGTGGCTTTTTTAGTGCCCTTGATCTACATCGCCATCGACGTGAACAGGGGACTATGTACCAGGATAAACCTTTATGGGGTCTGGCGGCGCTGATAGTGGACATTGACCCTCTTTTTTCCTTCAGAAAAGATGAACTGGATCAGAATGCGAGCACACGCTATCCCCGTATGGAGGTAATGTCGTCCTCTTGCCTACAGACTATCCCGCTCAGCACGTAAGAACACAAAAAGTGGAGAGAAGTGCAGGACATGAGCTAGCATTCGAGATTACGGAGTACTGCTAGAAATTATAATATGCAGTGTAATATGGAGGTGGCAAGGAGTTATTCCAAACGGAGATCCGCTTCCGTACTTTGTCATTTCATACTCAAATCTCACACAAAAATGATGCATACCGGCCGAACCGAATCCAAAAAAAAATAAAAACAAGGGTACCTGAATAAAGATGCACATCTTCAGGCCTGGGCTACCAGGGTATACATCCGCCTTGCATTGGAGGCAACCGGCAATCCAGGTAATGGGAAATGGTGGAGGCCCCGAGCGCACCGTAGAGCGAATCGGTACGGCAATGCATCATGTAGGAACCAGATCCAGACCATCAAGGCGATCTCTGAACGAGAGAAAAAAAGGTACGTTTTTACAGAACTCCACACAGTACCTATGTTGCCTCGATCGCGAACTCCACGGGGCAGTATCTATGCTGTATGTGTATGCATGCATGCACCATGCACCTCGGAGAAGTCCCTCGAGTGTGACCTCTCAGATGCGGCGAATTTGAGTTCCAGAAATAGTTCATACAACATGCGTATGTACTATGCACCGCCAGCGTCTGCTAGATCTGTATACTAGGGAGTTGTCCTTGCAGGAGCCGGTGGCGAACTACACCTCTCGGGGAATAAATTTATATCCACAGTGATTAGAGAGTTCCCGCATGCTCGTTCTTGGGGTTGGGAGGTTCGAGGAGTTGTGGGCTTTTGGTGGTGTTTGAGGAATTTTTTTTTCTCCCTCACGTACTTTGTACTTCTGAACAGTAGACGCTTGGTGCCTATTCGGGAAGTCAGCAGTGAACCTTACACACAAGGTGATATTGTACTTTGTACAGAATGGACAGTTAGGCTATGAGATCCACATGGCTTTTTAACTAACAGTTATGATCATCTGCCCTTGCTGCTCATGCCGTCTTCGATATTAGGTGGTATCATGTATGGGAACAATTATTGTTTATCAACGCTCTTAGGCGGGGAGAGTATTCTGTATGCTGCCTAACACTTCATGCAAATATCCTTCTTCTATTGAATAGACTAAAAGGCCACACAGCCCCTTCTGTGGGATCAATCTGACACGAGCCTGCATTTCCATGCTTGCCACTTAATAGAACGAGGGAAATTATAGGCGTTCCAGTGGGGAGACAACACGCACAGTAGTGCACTGTATGTACGGGATTTGAGAGGGGTGATTTAAAGTGGAAACAGGGAAGATGACAGTAAGACTCGAGGAGTTTTTATAAAAAAAAAAAAGAAGAAGAGAGGTCGATATCACACTTGACAAAACCGATCGAATCACACACCATGGATGGACTAAGGACCCAGGTGGGTATATTATTTTACAAGGGTTATAACAAATTCCATGATCCTAGTCGCCATGCTACTCCGTACTTAGTAAGTATAAACAGGGAAGAGGATCCTATATCGTGCATGAGGCGCTTTTAAGCGCTTGGCGAGACTTAGTCCCGAAAAGGAGTATTTCAGTTGAATTGGAACATCTCAAATCATCCAATAGTCAAGTGATTTACTTTCTCCGCACATTAATCCATAGTATGAAAATAAGATTTCTCTAATTATACTGTCCCCGCCATGGCAGTGACAGTTGAAACTTGACAGGTCAAGGGGCGGCACGGGAAGGCGACTATTGGGAATGATTTGGTGGGAAGAGGGTATGGGGGATGCTCATTGGCGCTGGGCGTACCGTAAGCATTGCGATGACAGCGTGGAGGCGAAGGGGACCTGAGAAAGTGAGTACCCATAAATCTGTACTCCGTGTACGGTGGCTTGTTCCTTACACATGAGAGCCGCACGGGACGGGGATCATGTCCGAGCTTGTAGCGAATGTCGTGTAATATCGAAAAGAGGGGCTACCGAAGTATGATTACTGGACCATTTGCAGCCACACTATGAACACGCAGAGGGCGGTGCGTTCATACTATGCGAGGTACGATCGACCTCGTAATCCACAGCGTAGAATGTCTACATCCCCGAATAACATGCGTACCCATGCAAGATAGGGCCAACGATGAAACGGAAGTCTCAGAATTGGTCCCAGGGATCGGGATCAGAGTCTATTTTCTGATCCGCGAAAGTTAAAGGGTTCGATTTTGCTATCCAGCAGATCCGGAGAGGAGATCCTACATGCATATCACTTAAAATGGTAAACAAGGAGGGGACAAAGTGGACAAGCGTGAAGATCCCTGGGGCCCAGATTGGTCCGGGGAACTCTCGGACAAAAATCTTGTAGAGAGTTTGGCCGAATTCGAATGGTTCGTGAGAGAGAGTTTTTCCCCTCGAGTTACTTTTGGTACGTGCCGTCTGCAGATGGGAGGCGTGCGAAACTCAGTGTGAGCCACCGATCGGGTGCATATGCTAGATGCTGGAAACAGAGAACTATGGGAACAGGGTTTCAGATTGAAGTCTGCAAAGCACGAAAGAGAGGGGGGAAATTCAGGTGAGGTTATCTTTTCCGTTGTGGAGTTTACGTATGGAGTAGAATGCATAGAATTACAAGTCGAGAATTGTGGGCTTTTGGCACGGTACTTGATAAATATCAAATAACAGAGAACATTACCCGGTACATATAACATAATAGGGATTATGAACACGAACGGCCAGAACGTGGGGACTTAGTGTCTTTGATGGAGTCGCCATGAGGCAAGCTGATTGACTGTTGGGTGAGACGGGAAGGGAGAATATGACAGCTCGATTTCCACCAACCATTGGTTCTTCTAGCGAGAAAAGATCTAGGGATGAATATTAGATTAAATATATGGAGTAGGGTTATTTGACATTTTGGAGATTAATGAGAAAAAAGAAAAAAGAAAAAGAAAAAAAGTAATCAAAAAGATGAGGACTGAACGTAGGGCTCTATCCCCACTTGAAAGGGGGGAACGTGTCCATCTCTTTAGGGTTTTTAGGGCTTCAAGTAGAAATAAATTAATAAAGTTAAGATAGATATTAATTTCATCTGACTTGTCAATTCCCTAACGTCTGTGTGTCAAACAATTCCAAATCATCCTAATCCTCATGATTCGCTGCCTGACAGCAAAAGGGTAACCTGGTCTTTGGGTCTCCCAACTCGCTGGTTTCCTCGATGTCGCCTATTCTGGGGCAATCGCTTATGTTGTACACGATAACTGATCTAATAATATTTGCTAATCCTAACGCTGAGACCGTCAATGGCGCTTATAGTTTCCTGCTCGTAGACCAATTATTCCCAACTTCATTGTATAGAGCTATGATATCTTTATTCTTGATGCCTACCTCCTCGCATGTATCAACGTGACACTCCCGCAGTCCTTGCTTGATTCTATTTACTTTAGGCAATCTAAATTTTATTAGAAGCGCCTCGAGGGGTATTAGCTCGTTGATAATGGGGAACCCCTTGATACTATAGCACGATCATATAAGTTTCTCCTGACTATCGATGCAGGAGATGGAGATGCATTCTGAGATTGTGTTACAGCAAGCGTTTCATCATCTATCAACATCTCAGTGGGGATCTAATGATGAATACGGAGATGACCGCGGATGTACGTAGATACTGTGGAGTATGCATGCAAACCTTAGTTCTAGTTGTTCAGTGATTTTCCTTTTTCTTTTCTTAGCGGCTTCTTTCTCACCAACAGTTCACCTCCGTATGAGTTCTCCGGAGGTTTTGATAGAGAACCTTCTCCAACGTCATTAATTGGGATAACTATTGATGCAAGGGCCATAACGCCTCTTTTTTTTTTTTTATAAGAAAGAAAAGAAATAAATTTAAATTTAAAATCTTCCCCGTGTCGATCGCGACACCCAACAGTTCGGTGACAAATTAGGGGTCCTGGATCAACATGAACCCTCCTCTCGGGCTGGATCGTGTTCCCCTCATTCGTCGATCTAACAGAGTAGTATGTGAGGTTCGGTCTGTGCATGATGTGACAGATACCTCTGTGATACCGAATATAATTATTTTCTTCTCTGCTTCTTTCCCGGGCCCAAGCGGGCACTAGCAAGTGGTCCAGAGCACCCACCCGGGATGCCCATCTTGCTTCCCCGTCGTGGTAAAGCTGTGGGGCAAAGAAATGCACCCTCTGTCTGTATGACATCCGAAATTCCGCGCTTCATGTCTGTCGAGGATCGGCCGTGGTTCTTGGTTCCCCTCGCCTGGGTCCGGCGAGGCCCTGGGATCTGGGAACGGGGAACAAAGTACTATCCCGAATCTACATATAAACATGCATCCCAGCCCGCATGGTATCCCTTTCTATTCATTGTCTCATTGTATACACACTCGCCTCGTGTGGATTTCGCTTTCGCTTCTTCTTTATTCTGTCTATAGCCCTGCCCCCTTTGTCCATTACTGCATATACAACTTTGTTTTATCTGCACTCTCCTCGAAATTCAATCTACGACCTCATCAACCCCAATCTACACAGGAACACGAATCACCCGTGATCTTTCAGTATATATTATCTTGACATACTTTGAACCACTTCGACACCACTCTCCACTGCACATATCACGCATGTCTCAACGACCAACTACGATGTATGAAGAAATGGGTTCTAACACTGACGATATCTCCCGCCGCTGCTCTCTGCCGTGAGTTACCTCACTGTCCTGATATCAGACCACATATCCTAACATACATTCAAGTTCTTTCAACTCCAACACCAGCATGGCTGCCTCTGAGGTGGGCGAGGAGCGCCGACTGCCTCCTCTTCCTCAGATTCTGCCTCTGCCACCCCGTGGTCCTTTCAGCCCATTCAATGTGAAGGACGCCCTTGTTCCTACCACCCCAGGGCCCCAGGACACTTTCCAATTCAAGTCACCTTGGGCAGCTGCCGAGCACATTATCACCCCTCCCTCACCGGCCAACTCTGCCGAGGGTTCCTGGCAAGAGTCCTTTGCCATGCAAAAGTCCAACTCTGTCGATTGGCCCCATGATCTCTCCCAAAATGAGATCATGGCTCTAGTGGCCCCACAGAACCTCAACCGCAAGGCTCCTCTACAGCAGCTCTGCGGCCGCAAGCGCAAGGGCAGCGCCCAATCTATTGAAGATGACCAGCGCGAGAAGCACCGCATCGCCGAGGGCAACCGCCGCAGCAACCTCAGCGAGCTGCACCGCCAGTTAGACAGCCGCATCCACGATTTCTTCCTCGAGCGTGCAGGTTGGAACCCTTCCAAGAGCCTTACTCAATCCAAGGAGCACATCGTGCAAGGAGCCATCTACCTAGTCGACTTCATGCTTGCCATTATCGTCCACCTCATCCGCCAAGAACAGGTCACACCGCAGCTCTCAGAGAAGCTGCAGCCCCAGGTCCGCTGCATGCAGCTGCAGCAGCTAGTCAGCTCCCTACAGCAACAAAACCAAACGGCCCAGCAGCAGCTCAAGGCCACAAAGGCCGAGAACGAGATCCTCGCTGATCGTAACCGCGCCTTGGAGTTCCAGCTCAAGTCCTACGAGCAGATGTTCCGCTCTCCCAAGTCCGAGAGTACCAGCCCCGGCCCCGTCCTCGAGTTCCCCGAACACAAGCGCCAGAAGAAGAATGGTCTACCCGGTATGCGGGTGCTCTGCGATGAGATCGCTGCCAGCATGCCCTCCGAGCCTTCCTACACTACTGCTCCTTACTATGACTCCATGCCTAGCTCGACCTCGCAGTCCTTCAGCAGCTCCTACCTCACTGCCACCCCGCCCATGACTGGTCCTTCTTCTCCTGCCTTCCCTCCTTCCCAGTCTTCGTCTTTCTCATTCCCGCCGCCATCCCGTCGCCACTCTCTCATTGCGTCTCCATAAATCCGCAGCGGAGATTGATGATGCACGCCCGATATTGAACAACTCTTCCTGTTCACTGATGATATCATGACTCCTTCTCTACCTTTCTGTCCGTGCCGCATCCTCATTCGCATCTGAGGCCCTTGCAGCAGTGGCTGTTCTCCCTTACTCTGGGGTCCGTTAGGCTTAGTCCTTCGTCTTCCCGCTCCATGTGCGTTTAGCGCCTGCATTGTGTAACAATATTTTTCTTTGATCTCGGGGGTGAACAAGAGGTTCCCCAATCTGCTCGAAGCTTTTTTCCTTTGTCGATTGATTTCCTTGCCTCGGGGTATCGTTTTGTCTTTTTTCTTTTTCTTTTTCTTTTCTTGGACAAAATGGTGGTTTTTCTTCTTTTTGTCTCTTGTCTTTTGGCGTTGTTTACTATGGATATATATGTTCGGGTGGATATATTTTGGTTTTTGTTCATTTCTTTTATTTCCTTTGTCATTTTCTTCTATTTTTCTATGTCTATAGCTATGACTCAATGGATCATCTTCGATGAAAATTATGTTCGTTTGTAGGGTTACGGTAGTTTGGTTACTAAATTGTAAACGCCCTGAGCATTGCCGTATGAAGTCTTCCTATCAGCCCTAAACTGATGGGATTTGGCTCTGGTGTATTCATCGATCATAATACAGCAGCAAGTCATGGATTCTAGGTTTATATTGTGGAAGCTATAGATATAGTATATCCTTGCTCTATGTAGACTGCGATGTAGATTGTTGTTTAGGTTGACTATATATTTATGTGGCCTTTACCCCTTTTTAGTAGATAGTATTAAAATACAGTCATTTCCTAGACATTCCTTCCAAGGTTGAATGCTGGGCCTACGACATCAGAATGCAAAATACTCCACGCGATATCATAGGGGATTTTGATTCTTCTTGTCAGGGACAAATCAGCCGTCGATCATTGGAAGGCCGTCTCAGGCGCCAGCCGGTGGAGACCAGTCCAGACTTGAAACGGACAAGTGTTCTTCTAAAAGATGATTTGAATTCGGAGAGATGAGGTTGAATTGCTTTTTTTCTTTTCTTTCTTTTTCAAATGAGAATGGCGATTCAAAATTATACTGTTGTTTCATTAGAAATAGAGGTGCCTAACAGAGTATGGAGGATGTGGTATAAAATATATAAAATACATAAAATATGGGTTGGGCCCAGGCCGTGTCTCACTTTAACCTCGTGCTCCCTTTTTTTTTGTATGTACCTGTGGTAATTAATATTTGAAAGGAATGGAACATTTTGAATTAAAGAGACACAATAACAGAATAACAGAATTACAATTTTACGTATTAAAAAACCCCAAATAAGAGGATCAAAGTACTGTACCCTGTCCAATGTGTACGCGCAATCCCTGCAGAAAAAAAGTGACAACAGCGAAATAGGGGGGTACAGACATTTGTACACTGTTGTACTCCGTACCTGTGTGGTAACAGAATAAGAAGAGAAGATACGGAGTACTCTGTAGTGATATACCCCATGTCACAGTATTCAATAGCCCCTAAAGTGCACAGGATCATAGACGATCAAGGCTATAAATAAAAATAAAAGGGTCTTGGCTGTCACCGTTGTGTTTGGACGGTTAAAGTGAACATTTGATATGCCTATTAATTGGTTCAGTAGAAGTGATAGAGTAGTAGAAATAGTAAAATAGACCAAATGGACTAAGAGCTAGACACAATTATGCTCATTAGAAGTGTAGAATAAGAGAGAAATGTACTAAATGTACACTTGTCTTACTGATTTCAGCCGTTCTCCAGGGCTTGGCAGGCAATCGCATTTCCCCCGATTCCCGATTCTGTTTTCTCCCTATCAACCATTCGCTTCACCATTCTTCTCCTCCTCTCTTCTCCACATTCGTTCGGGGGGTTTTACGACGAGTGTTCGAGACGGGATCGCCCCTGAAATTCTAAACCTCTCACAGCTCGTCATCTCTCATCATGTTGTTGCCAAAGGGCGGTGTTAATTGGAAGTCAGCCAAGGCCAGATTGCCACCATGGAGGGCAGTCATCGTTTTATTAACACGGACTCGCTTCTTGGTCTCCATAGCCTTGACGGGTCTGCTTATCCTCATGTGGCGCGGTGTCAGCAGGTCTGCATCAGAGATGCAAAGGTGAGAGAGAACACCCAATCCATCATCGGGGAAACCATTCATACTGACCCGACTGGCTCCGACAGCTTCTACTGCTATGGTTCCAACAAGTCCCCCATGGAGATGTCCATTAACGAGATGGTCGAATGGAGTGCGCACGCCCAGACCCCCGTCCTCTTCAACCGCCACGAACCCTACGAAGTCAACTCCACCTCCATCACCGATCTCGACCTGAACCCCATCAAGTCTACCTCCAAAGCCGCTCTAAACCGCGAACGTGTACTCATCCTGACCCCTCTTCGTGATGCCGCTCCCTACCTGGCCAAATACTTCGACCTCCTTTACAAACTGTCTTACCCACACGAGTTGATCGATCTGGCCTTCCTCGTTGGTGACTGCAAAGACGACACCCTTGCAAACCTCGCCTCCGAACTCGACCGTATCCAGAACCACGCCGAGGAGAAAATTCGCTTCCGCAGTGCGACCGTTATTCAGAAGGATTTCGGTGCCGATGTGGAGATGAGTGTGGCAGAGCGACACTCGTTCGCCGCACAGGGCCCACGACGCAAGGCTATTGCCCGTGCCCGGAATTACCTGCTCTACTCAGCTCTGAAGGCCGATCACTCCTGGGTGTACTGGCGTGACGTGGACATTACCGACTGTCCCGAGCGTATCCTGGAGGACTTCATGGCCCACGATAAGGACATTCTCGTGCCAAGTACGTTGCTTTTGCTTGGAAAATTGGATCGGAGGTCGAACAGCTAGCTGACAGTGATTCCGTTTTTTTTTAGACATTTGGTTCCACCGTTACAACCAGGATGGCCATGATATCGAGGGTCGCTGTATGTATACCCGTGATACCCGGTGTGTTACGCAGATTGCTGACATCTTCATTCTTAGTTGACTACAACTCATGGGTCGAATCCGACAAGGGCCGCCGTCTGCGCGCGTCTCTGCCTACCGACACCGTTCTGGCCGAAGGTTACAAAGAGTACGACACTGGCCGCACCTACATGGTCAGCATGGGCGACTGGCGAAACAACAAGGATGATGAGGTGGAGCTTGATGGAATTGGTGGTGTCAACATCCTCGTCAAGGCTGATGTGCACCGCTCCGGCATTAACTTCCCCGCATACGCCTTCGAGAACCAAGCCGAGACAGAAGGTTTCGCCCGCATGGCTAAGCGAGCTGGATACCAGGTGGTCGGCCTGCCCAATTACGTGGTCTGGCACATCGATACCGACGAGAAGCCCGGAAACCTTGGAGACCGTAAAGCGTTCTAGTTTCTACCTGCATTCCGTCCGCCGGAAATCTCGCTTGGGATTAAGTTGATCTTTGATCCCACCCCGTCATCGAACATCCACCATTCTCCATTGCCTCGTGTGTTATCTTCCCGATGATTACCCATCGAGGAAAGCCTTTTTAACCACGGCATGTTTCACTTCCCTTCCTTCTACCCCATTTATCTTTTTCCTTTTTCCTTTTTTTCTCTTTTTGGATGGATGTTTCGCGACGGAAAGCCTAATGACTTCCCTAATACAGTATCTTCGTGCGTTCTAGGGAGTGTGTGTATTTGTTACCTTGGCGCTACGGGGGAAAATGTTGTTTGGCGGGTTCGCAGGTCTATAAAGTTCCTTCTCCAGGCCTCTTTCCTTGATATACCGAATTTGTGTCTCATGGGGACACATATCCCGAGCTATGGGGATGTGTGTATAACCGGCCATGTACACTCGAGCGATTCAATCTCGACCATCTGTTCTTCTTGCGCAAAACCTACATTAGGGACCGAGGACCGGACCGTCTACTTGTCATGTGTTACTTTCTTGTTTCCAAGTTTGATTCTGATTCTGCTATGCAGGTCACCTCCAAATTGTCCTTTCTATTTTCATCTTTTTTTTTTTTTCTCGTTTTGTCATATGCTGAGCTGGCGTCCTTGACTTTGGTTTTTTTTTTTGTGATGAGAGAGGTGGGAGATCAGACCAACTCAGTTGAAATCCAGATGCTGTGTGATGAGTCTAAGATTTCTTGCAGATGAAGCGAGGCAGATATCCGCGCTGTTCTGCGCTATCTGTTGAGTTTTCATGTATATAATCAATTGCACGATTTCATTCCCTGCAAATAGTACAAGGCGTATCACATCACAGTAGTGTAGTTTAATGGAAGGTCTTCTAGCAATGACCGCGGCTGTTAGGCTAGTTGAACCTCATGTTTCTTTAGAAATTCAACTCCTCTCTCATTCAACTTGCCCTAGGCCAATATTCCTGCGCGATTCCCAATCTAAAATACCTGTTAGGTTGCCATTTCCGGGAATGATATTGATATTGATGTAGGCTTTATAGGTCGATGGCATCTTCAGCCCGATTTCATTCAATGGTTGACCTTGAATCCATTTGGTGAGGTCCCGTCGTTTTCCTCCCATTCTTTAATGATATAGAGTATGTTGTATAGGTTTTGAGGTTGATGCTAAGAACTTGATATTAGGGACCTCAAAGTTGGGTGGCTCAATAGATTGTCCTTTTAGGATCTAGTTTGATTCCGATTGGTAACGGCGTCTTGACGGGTATTGTCGGCTATTTGGCGAATTGCTTTTTTGGAGGGAGGTCCAACATAAGCATTTCCAAGAAATACGAGCCCCTGGGGTGAACATACATATGTATCTTGGTCCTCCAGATCCTAACTAAATATTGGGCCTATTTTTGGGTAGCCTCTTTTTTTTATTATTCTGCCATCTCTACTTGTACAGGTGGATTGAGGGTTTGGATAATCCTTGCAAAAAAACAAACAAGACCAAACCAAACCTCAGCTGAAAACCAACGCAAGAAAAGGGGCCAAAATATGAGGCACAGCCTTGTGTTTAGGTGAGCTAACGTAATCACCTTCAACCCCCCAACAGATACCTAGGTACTCCGTACCTACATGTTAATCTCCAGCAAGAGACAACCTCAAAAGATGAAATAGAATCACTAACTCACCTTGTTTCAAGGCACCTCCAATCCACCTAATACGTTTTTCCCCCTCACCACTACGGAGATGCATCTCTAGGCCTGTGCTTTGTTCCAGAGTATGGGATCTACAAGATCACCGCTGTAGTCAACCCCAGTTTCGCTTCATCGGATAAATTAACACGATGCCTCCCATATCTAAAACGTGCCAAGGCTGCGCGGATTCCAAGGTGCGATGTGTCCGGGATAACGAGATCGCGTGTAATCGGTAGGAATCAGAACAACTTGAGGTTTCCGCTGAAGAAAACTGGAGCTTAGCTAAACAAACACAGGTGTCTCCGCTTGGGAAAAGAATGTCTATATCGCCAGACTGGGCGTCGATTTAAGGGCTTCCACAAGGACCGGTAAGCAAGACTTTCTATCATGATAATATTATCTATTATCTAACTCATGACTCAGTACGATAGCCGCTCTTGAGTCAAAGATCAATGAACTGAAGGCCGACCGGGGTGGCCTAGAAGGAAATGAAAACAGCTCAAGCACGCGCAGCACGTCTTTAGTTGACGGCGATGTTGCGCCTGAAGATATCATCAGTCGAGACTTGCTTGACATGAAGACTGCCGAAAGGTATCTAACCGCATTCAAGACCAAAATGACCCCACACTTCCCATTTGTGGTTGTTCCTCCCGATGTATCTGTCAAGCAGCTCCGCCAGGAGAAGCCATTCCTATGTCTAGCAATCCTCGCGTCAGCTTCGTACGAGAATATGCCACTGCAACGGGCACTGGGGGCCGAAGTCAAGAAAGCCGTCGCAACACGCATGGTCATCGGTGGGGAAATCTCCTTTGAGTTGTTGCAAGGGCTGCTGGTCTTCCTCGCATGGTACATCCCCGGTCTATATGAATACTATACTTTGATATATCGTGATTGCATCTAACAACAATATGGCAGGTTGCATTATCACTCACGGCCACACCGTTATACTCAATTCCTCCAACTGGCTATAAGCCTCATGATAGATTTGCGGTTGGACCGTCCGCCGCAGACACGGACATGGAAGACAGAGCTGCGCTTTGGACTCCAATATAATCTACAGAATCAGACGTTTAATCGGCCTTCTTGGGGAAGCAATGAGCAGAGGGCTGTCTTAGGTTGTTACTATTTGTCGTCATCGTGAGTTTGTTTATGTACCATCGGAGCTTATTGAGTATTGGCTGATAGTTATTTTGCTTTAGGATTGCGATGCTTGTGCAAAAGAAATCTACTGTTCTACGTCTCCCGTACCAGGAAGAGTGTTGCAAGACTCTCAGTGAATCCAACGAGTATCCTCACGACAAATACATCAGCTATGTAATACAGCTCCAATTTATTGCGGAAAAAGTCGACAATCTATCTGCAAAGCATGGACTTGACTTGGAAACGCCTGGGTCGGGGTCAGAGCTCTACATCACCAATTTAAAGTCAGAGCTGGAGGGGTTCCACCGTCAACTACCCTTCAGCATCAACGAAAACTGTAAGTCTCAACAGAACGCTAGGTTCACTTTTAAGGAGAGTGTTAAAACTAACCTGTAACTCTAAATGAAGTTCTTCTCGCTATACAATACCATGCGACAGGGCTTAGCCTATTCCAACTAGCTCTCAACATCAAACAAGAGCCCCAATCACCCTTTGAGCCAAACTCCTGGAGAGACGAAATGTCGCTCGCGGCACTTATCGCAGCCAGTTCCATCCTCAATCTGTACATTCGACTTCCATCTAACGAGGAAGTCGGATTCAACAATACACAATGGGTACAGATAGGATTTGCCTTGCTAGTTACCTATCGACATAGTGTGGCAGCCTCCAAACCAGATCAAACTGCTGCCTTCCGAGATACTCTATCAAAATTGAAATCCAGGGTTGGAGCGTTGACTACTTCGGATGTAGATATGAACGGCGCTCGAGATGCTTTCTTCGACTTTGGGAAGCGTATAACTCATATCGAGAACTGGCTCGCGGGAGATGGTAGACAGGAAGATAACTCCCACAGCAATGAGAGCTTTGAGGAATTTCAACATACGGTATGTCTCGAGCCGACAAACTTTGATGGGTTTATGGGGGGTGTGGAGGCGGAGCACCTCGATATCCCTTTTGGGAATTCATTTTCAGCTTCGGCGGAGGACTTCCAAATCCCACAGGACTTTTTCTTTGCATCGTCTTTTCAGCAGATTACAGGTGACTGGACATGATTCTGGATTCAATATCTCATTCTATGAGGCTACCTTTATAAAATTTCTTTGGTCAAGATTGTTCTCACCTTTTCATATTCTATCCTAGCTAGAAGTCAAAAAGATTGCCAAAAATTGAAGTTATGGAACAGATACTGGAAATGACGTGAGAAAAAACCCCCAATACGAGATAAATAGAATAAAGAGGCAGTGTTCCTTGGACGAGTTTCTAAATTGGGAGGATGAAGCAATGTTCCTATCGCCGAGCCGATGTATACAAACCGCAAACCGCCAAGAACTTCAACATCACCGACCCGATGTTGGATACAAAACAAATATGGGGGAAGCAAGAATATGAATCCAAATCAATTGCAATTATCTCAAAATGATCTCAATCTCTCATGCTTCGACGTTCTTCTTGCTCTTCTCCTCGGCCCTCTCTTTTACCCCATGTCCACTGCTCGGCCCAGCATTCCCTCCGTTCTCACTCGACACAAATGACAAAACCGTTGGAGGTGCCCTGAAAGAACTCAAACAGAGGTTTGACACACTAGTCTCAACAAACACTGGTGTTCATGGGGATGTCTCGGCGAACACTACCTTCAGCATCGCCTTGTTCTCGTCCGACGCTGGCAATGCCGAAGACGAGCCGTTCTTCTGGCAATATCACCACACAGCCCCTGCATTGAACCAGACTTTGGCAGGATCTCATGCCGCCGATAAAGACAGCGTCTATCGTATTGGTGGTCTCACTGAGGTTTTCACTGTGTGGAGTCTTCTTTTCACGGGAAACGGAGACCAGATATTTGATGACCCTGTTACCAAGTACCTCCCTGAGCTGGGTAATAGTACAACGGTACAAGATGTTATTGAACATGTAAAGTGGGATGACGTTACTGTTGGTCAACTTGCGAGTCATATGTCTGGAATTGCAAGGGACTGTGAGTAGGGCACTGAACGGGAATATGGTTGATGATCAGAACTAATTCATGATAAATAGATTGCTCAAAGGATGTGACTTTACAAACAAGTTCTACTGAGGCGGGACTGCCTCCACACCAGGCTATCAATATCCCTTGCTGTGGTAATGGTTCCAAGTGTGATAGCAGCGGTATGAAATCCAAGTCTATGCTTACTATCTCTGTGTATACTAATCCTTCATAGATATTATTCAACATTTGGCCAACAAAACTCCGGTGGTTCCAGCTGGGGGAACCCCCAGCTATTCCAACATGGCATTCCAGCTTCTAGGCTACATAGTAGAAAAGCGCACAGGAAAGCCATTCAACGAAGTCCTTCAACATGACATCTTTGACGTCCTTGGCATGACCGAAACCTCAATCTTTGCACCAAACACAACCACTACAGGAATTATTCCTGTGGGCGAAGAAGCCAGCGGTTGGTTAGCACACCACGAAGCAGACCAAGCGTAAGTCCGTCCTTTCTGCATATACCCCACCCACCAATCTAACAATACATCCACTTCAGATCAACATCCGTTTTCTCCAGCGTCAAAGATCTCGCAACAGCTGGCCAGGCAATCCTAAACTCAACCCTCCTCAGCAAACCCCAGACAAACCGCTGGTTCAAACCAGTCTCCCACACCTCTAATCCAGCCAACTCCATCGGATCCCCATGGCTTATATACAGCTCCGCCCAATCATACCCCAACGCATCCATGGTGGACATCTACACCATCCTCAGCAACGAAGGCAACAACGAGGGTCTCTACAGCTCATACCTCGGCCTGGTCCCGGACTTCGGCGTCGGCTTCGCCATTCTCTCGGCCAATACCGAGACCCCGGCAGACCTCAACGCGCACGCGGATATCATCGGTGATGTCGTGCTAGAAGCGTTGATGAAAACGGCTATTGAGCAGGCTGCTAAGAATTTCGGTGGCGAATACAAGACATCGAACATCAATTCGTCTATTACTGTTAAATACGATAGCTTGCCGGGTTTGTATATCCAGGAGTTTGTCAGTAATGGCACTGACTTCCGTGCAACGCTCGCTGGGATCGTGGGTGTTGCGAAGCCTGCGGATCTGAGTATTCGATTATATCCTACACAGCTGGTTGAAGAAGCTGGCTCTGGATCCAAGCAGGCTTTTAGAGCGGTCTTTCAGGATAAGACTGAGTTGGCGGATAGTGGAACTCCGACTTGTGTGTCGTGGTTGGATCTTGATAAGCTCCAATATGGAGGTCGTGGTCTGGATGAGTTCGTTTTTTCTCTAGATCGGAGTGGTCAGGCTGTCAGTGTTGAGATTCCGGCTTTGCAGGTCTCGCTAGAAAAGAACTAGTGGGAGAGAGGGCTGATCACTGTCATTTGTTTGTTTATACTTTCTTTTTCTGTGTAACATCACTTTTGGACTGTTTTGGTCCTTTGTTATATATATAGTTTAAACATGAAGCTATTTGTCTTGCTGAACCTCGATCTCCTTCGATCTCCTTCTACCTAGTAATCAATCTCTCTTTATCTCCAAATGTAACAAAATATCGAACAAAATATCATTCTGCACGTGACCCCTCACGTCCGTGCCATAAAAGCGGCTCAAATAGGAAATATCCCCCCAGGGAAAATCCGGTATACAAAGTCCGTACATTGTAGTTGGATACTTCGTACAGAAACTACCAAATCGACAATCCAATACTCCGTGCATTGCATTCCCTTCACCATGTCACTTCGTGTCACCCGCGCCCTTCAAAGCAAAGCCCCCGCTTTCCCCCACGCGCGGGTACCGCTCCGCGTCCCGCCATCACACTTATTCTCCTCCTGCCCCTCAGCCTCGATTAAAACATTCCCAACACCCAGACAATCAATTCTAACCTTCCAATCTCGCAACATGTCTTCCGCTCCTGTTAAGAGAGAGTTCCTCTGCATCCTGCCCGATAAGCCCGGTGCGCAGGCGAAGCGTCTCGAGGTTCGCCCGTGAGTTCTTTCCCCGGTATCTGGAGTCCAGCGTGGGACGTGTCTCTAGGATGAGTTTTGCTAATGTGGTCTTTAGTAACCACCTCGAGGGTGTTAAGCCGCACGTTGCTTCTGGTGCTATTGTTGCCGGTGGTATGTGACTCACTTTGTTCCTGTTTTGCTTTTGTCTAGATCGTGCCGTGAAAGGCCTGTAAGCGTACTCGTACTGACATGGATTGTCTCTTCTCCAGGTGCAATGCTCAATGCTCACCCCGCCGATGGCGAGACCCCCTCCTTCAAGGGAAGCATGATGCTTGCTGTTGCGGAGAATGAGGCCCAGGTGCTTGAGCTGCTTAACAAGGATATCTATGTCACTTCTGGTGTGTGGGATATGGAGAATGCGCAGATTATTCCGGTATGTTATACAGGAAGAGGGTTGTCTGGCTTTTTTTCCTGCTCGTTGCTAACCTGTCTTTTGGTTTAGTTCAAGTCTGCTGTTCGTGAGGCTTTGTAGTTGCATATCTAGTTTTTAGCTTTGCATTGGGTCTGGGACTTGGGATTTGTCGTTTGATATATGAATAAAAGCGACTGGTCATTGAGCTTGTGCTGTATCTGGATGCCTTTGGGGTTTTCCTAAGTAGTTCTGTTTTACCTGTATGATGGAAGATGGAAGACTGATAATATACTATGCTAGCAGATTGGCTAATCAGTGAGCAATGCCGAAAATGATACATACGGTTAGCCTGGTACTTCTTTTCTCATTTAGGTATGCATATCCCGATTGGAACGATTAGAATAAGCCGAGGAGTGGAACTATACTCCGACTTTGTCTCCGAATGTAACTCCGCGGGAATAAGGTCAGTCTAATTTGGATTGCAAGGATGTAGTAATAGCTCGATAAATGTTGTATTCGAATAGTCGAAGAACGTCCCAACATCAAATTGATAATTGATCGCCAGGGTTGAATTTACGCCTATCACTTCACTCCACTATTTGATATCATCGCCCAACAATTGGCTCAAGGAGAGGCGGAAAACCAGACGTTGACCGGGCGAGTCCACCGCGGAGAACTTGAGTGGTGCAGAAAGCTCGCCACTCCTGGGAACTGATATCACCAGCACGCATTCTCACTGGCACAGAGAGATAATTCCCCAACTTTTCCCCTCTGGTACACCATACACCATCATTTAAATCTCACAATCGAAGACGGAGGAAGAGATAATAAACCGAACGTCATCTTTGTCATCTCCGACGACCGGCGGATCCGGACAAAGAACCTACCCCATTAGGACTAGTGTGCTTATCTAAGACCCGATCAGATTATTTATGAATTCATCACTTTCTCCCTATCAGATCCATCTTTTTTTCGCCTTCAACTCATTCACCCGTGAAAACAAATACACCTCCATCAAAACATACCACATACTACATAATAATCCACAATGTTCAAGCGCCTAGTCACCGTTGCTCCCCGCGTCGGCTCCGTCGCAACTCGCAGCGCCCTTTCTCCCCTCACTGGCCTGCAATCCGCTCAACCCGCCATTCGCCGTGCTGCTCCCGCCCCAGCTCAACAGCGCAGAGGATACCACGAGAAGGTCCTGGACCACTACAACAACCCCCGAAATGTCGGCTCCATGCAGAAGGGCGACCAGGACGTCGGTACCGGTCTCGTCGGTGCACCCGCCTGTGGCGATGTCATGAAGTTGCAGATCCGCGTCAACAAGGACTCCGGCCGTATCGATGACGTTGTGTTCAAGACCTTCGGCTGTGGTAGTGCTATCGCTTCGTCTAGTTATCTGACTGAGCTCGTGCGCGGTATGACCCTCGACGAGGCTGGAAGGGTTAAGAACACCGATGTGGCAAAGGAGTTGTGTCTGCCTCCTGTTAAGCGTATGTCTTTCTCCTGTGTTGGTTGATGAATTTGGTCGGTTCGAATGCTAATATATATATCTCTTTAGTGCACTGCTCCATGCTTGCCGAGGATGCTATCAAGTCTGCTATCGCCAATTACTACACCAAGAACCCCAACACCCGTGCCACAGATCTGTCCGGGACGGGCGGCGTCATTCCTGATGTTAAGGTTGAGACTGCCGGTAGCCCTGCTGCTTCCATTTAAATTCGTTTTTTCTTTCTTTAACGGTGTGAGCTCGGATGGATTCTCCATTTGAATGACGCAACCCCACTCGTTTCGTTTCTACGAACTCTGCGATTTTTAATTCCGAGGTTGTCTTAATGCACAATCATTTGATCAAGGATGCTTTGTTTTTGTCGGAGAAAATCGACAGGAACGGGCGGATTTGGGATTCGTTGTACTTGGGTGGCACTGAAAATGTGTGCCAAGAGATGACGATGGATGAGATGAAAACGAACAAATTGCCCATTTGTTTGATGTACATATTTCCCTTTTTTTTACACGTTCTGGTACGTTTTATCTTTTTTTTTTTTTTCTGCGATGGCGCCTCGGTATCTGGGATCCTTGATCGATACTCTCTCATCTCCATTTTCTGAAAAGCAGCGCCTTGATAGTTTCCAATGAAACAATGAAACCAGAACAGTTATCCTTTTGTAATAAAATGTAGAAAGTAATATCAGGAACATTCTATGATTTATAATTTATCAACAATCTATCTATTTATACAAGACCACACTGGGTCTTTGCCTTCTGCGAGAATACAGCAGAACGAAGCCCAGAAACATAGAACCCATCCTTTAACAATCCAGTCAAGAGATGAAGAGGCCATGTGCAAAAAGAAATATAGAACGCCGTCGCTGATGCACAGAGAGACCACTCAAGACAATCCGTGCCAATGAACCAAAAAAAAACAAGGGATATAATGGAAAAACAGAACAAATGAAGAAAAAGTAGCAAGGTCAGGGCATCCGCAAGAACACCGTCTAACCACTCCGAAGGCCGAAGCGAGTCTTCAAGGACAGTAGAGTCTCATAAACAGACAATTTGACCTCAACACGAAGGTAACTCGCGTAGGCAAACATGAAGCGGAAGAAGTTGCGGAAGACCCCGCCAGACTCCTTAATGAGCTCCAACTGCTCTTCAAAGACAGTGCGCGTGGCATACCGCGCGAGGATAAGGAAAGAGCGCATTGGGCCCTGGCGCGTGTGAAGGTTTTCGTCTAAGCTGCGAGCTGGGAGAGAGTTAGCCGATGACATCCAGAGGGTCGAAAGTGAAATACATACTGAGGTCATTGGTCTTCAAGATAAGAAGAATAATCCGGGGAACTTGGCCCAGCAAGACAACCAGTTGTTGTAGCATACCTTCACCCAATGCACCAGAGATATGATCCTTCTCTTTAGCTGTCCGCGAAGAAACGACGCTTTCCTTAGTGAGAACACTGTAGTCTCTACCGGTGATGGCGCTGGCAAAGAGCGGGAACTGCTTGTCTGTGACACCGGCAACCTTGAACGCGAACTCGCGCATCCGCGGCACGTCCGCGTCGATAACGGCTAGCCACAGCTTGGCGTAGTTGCGGCGCAGGTCGCGGTCGATGTTACGGTAGAGTCCGTGGTCGTAGAGGACGATATCGAAGTTGGGGTGTGAGCGGGTGTGGTGCGGGCGGATGGCGATGTTGCCGCCGTGCGGATCGCAGTGAAGGGGAGCGTTGTCGCCGAAGATCATCTCGTTGAAGACGTGCGCGAGAGCGGCGGAAACTTCGTCGCGGTCGATGTTGTTGGCGTCAAGGTACTCCAGGTCGTCGGGGCGGTGACCTGCGATGTACTCCATGACGAGGATACGCTTTTGGGACCACATCACTGCGATCTAGTTAGCTTCATGTTATACATACAAAGACAGGATTGGCAGCATTACGAACCTTCGGGAATGACCAGTGGGGCATCGGAGTGCTTCTTGAAGTACTCGCTGGCATGAGTAGCATTCTGGGCTTCCATGCGGAAGTCCAGCTCTTGCGGCAGCGAGAAATCCATTTCCTTGGACAGCCATTCCAGGTCATATTCAGGGAAGAAGCGCTTAAGCATGGAGAAAGTGAATCGAGTCAAAGCCAAGTCCAACGGCACCCATTCGTCCAGCGCGGGATGCTGGACTTTAACAGCAACCTTCTGCCCGGTTTCCTTCAATGTAGCAATGTGCACCTGTGCCAGCGATGCAGCACCGATGGGTGACGATTCAAAAGATGCGAATAAATCATTCATATCCTGGCCTGTGTCCTTGCGGAATAGCTCACCGATTGACTCAATTGACGAGACGGGGCATCTGTCCTGGAGCGGGATGAAGGTCGAGGTCCATTCGATTGGAAGTAGGTACCCCATACTGCTGAGGTGCTGGCCCAATTTGATGAAAATCGATCCATTCTTTTCTAGGACACGGAGTGTACGCTCGGCGCATCGCTTGTGGCATGCGCGAATCAGTGCGTTACGTTCTTCGGGGGACGAGGCGTCTTGTTTCAGGGTAACACGGTAGCTGCGAATATTCGAGGTTATATTAGCGATTTTGCCAAGGCGCAACATAGGAAAGGTCTATAGAGTCACTGTGATCCACTTACTCGTTGATACAGACAGCTAGTGTGCCGACAACACGCCCACTGCGTTTCGCTGCCTGGAACGCATGCTCCGCCTGGTCGGAGAACGTCACTGCGCCCAAACCGAGTATACTTCCAATGAGAAACCATTTGATGACACTCCGCTGTGATGCACTCATACTGGGCGCATTTTCGGACTTGTGCTGGCTCTTAGTCTCCGCAGACAAGAGAGGCGAAGCCTTCGCAGAAAAAGAACGGCGTGAAGCGGCGAGGGTCGAGCCCTGGGAGGACACTGAACGACCCCATGGTGAAGCGTTGATTGCACCGGAAGAGGGCGACTGTCGTAGCGGCGAGCTCGAGGCCAGAAGGAACGAGGATCCAGATGTGGAGGGTTTGGACGTTTTCCCGATCACCGTTGCGGGATCAATCTTGAATGCCCGCAACGGCACGCGAAGCGCTGCGCTCATTCCCGAGGCGAAGGCCACCGGCCAGAAAAAGACCAAAAGAAAAGAGGAAAGGACTGAGAGTGCTTGTAGGCGTTTCTGGGCTCAATTCATCGTATGATTATTTGCGGCTCAGAGAGATTTTTCGCGGTTCTCGCCGCCAATCGGCTTCGACGCTGCACGTGATCCCATCTATAGATCAGCCCATAACAGACGTCATAGCTAATTTGGTGTTGAACAGGTTGTATAACGCAGATTATGGACCAGTAAATCCGACAGCGAGGCAGAGACACAAAAGAAGCATAGATTCAGATCATAGAGGAGAGAGAGAAGGGAGCGGGGACTATATATCTTGGAAGGACCTAAGCCGTTAACAAATACATCGCCCCTATGTTATCCAAGTTAAACTGTTCGCCTATGATGCAAATTAGAAGGAAGTATTGATTCAAACAGAAGAAAAAAACCATAGAATCTATGTGCAGCAACCAGTGCCCACATAATAACAAAAGGGCTTTTACAAAGGAGTAAAACCATGCACCATCACCCCAAAGTCCATTTAGAGTTGACAACGCCGTCACCAGTGTACAACCAGGCCAGTATGAGGTAGAAAAATCGGAAACGCAATAACACAAACATATCAATTCGCTAGACCATTTTGGACGTCAAATTACGTCCACTCAGAGTCTGCGAGTGTTGGGCGGCGGCGACGAGGGATGATTGAAGGCCGCCGACTCAGCGAGCTAGGAGTCTTGTTGTCTTCCTCACGTAGTAGCTCAACGTGAGACATTCTACTAGAGAGAGGTCGTGCAGACCTGGGCCTGGCAGCGGCCGCACTGCTTCCACTGGAGGCAGATCCAAGAACCGGGTTGCTGCCATCCCGACTGCCAGGTCTCATAACCAGAGAAGAAACACTGAGAGAGTTCCGCGGGTGCCGGGGAGTTTCCCGACCTTCTAGGTATCCCCTTGACTGGCCGGTGCGGCTAGATGAGGGTGTGGATGGGGTAGAGGATGCCGAGAATAAGATCGGAGGGGTGGTGCATGTGCTTTGTCGTCGGGCTGTCGGTCTGCGTTTGCTGACGCCATATGCCTCGCTGGATCGAACTAGCTTGCCTGCCATATCTCTGACAAGAATTGCGGGGTCGTTCTCCATGTTTCGAATAGCATCGAGCAGACCATAGGTTGCGAGTAGCCCACCTTGCTCCTCGTTTGAATCACAAATACTGGCTATTATACGCAAAAGATTGAGTCGGACGGCAGCTTTGGTGTGGTGTAGCTTCTGCCTCAGTCTCTGGAAGATGTCGGGCCGCGCGAAGGTGGATGCGACATGAGGACTGAGCCGAAGAAGCTTTTGCAGAGGCTCCAGAGTATTCTCGAATGCGTTGGCTTTGGAAAGCTTCAAGCATTCCGCAATGGCACCAGTGAATGTGACAGGGCCGTCAAATGTATCACTCTCAAAAATACCATCCAAGAGATGTTCTTCAACCTTTGCGGTTTCTTCTTGAAGCCTAATTATCGTTCATTGTCAGTTTTAGGACCAGCTACGTTTTCGGAACGGGAGACAAACCATGTGAAAATAGCATCCAAGGCAGTGACTTGCCAATATGGATCCAAGAGCAAAGATATGTAAAAGCCAAGGCCCTTGTTGCGCCACAGCTCTCTGCGGCCAACTTTTCCAGATTGTGCCATGTCGCAGAGAATTGGTAAGGCAAACTCTTTCAGCGGCCGCTCTGTGAGTACGATCTTTTGGAGAAGCGGGACAATGCCGTTCAATGCAGCATCTTCTTGCCGAGACTTGTTCAGACGGCACATATTGTAGATGGTGTTGAGGATCTGGTTCGACAGCTCGCGGAAGTGTGATTTTCTCAGGTTTGATCGAAGCAGATCAGTCAAGACATCGATGGCGTTGGAATTCTGGAGTGAATCCAGAGTGGTTGAAAGCATCGACAGATTTTTAATGAATTTCAACATCGTGATTTGATGGACTGGGCTCATTCGCCTCAGCTCTTTCAAGACTCCTTGAATCAATTGTTAGTATATAATGTTGCGAAGGTTCATTGGAAAATAATTCTTACTGTGCAAGACTGTTCGTTCAGAAACCATCTCCTTGACATGATTCTCGGCCTGCGAGAATATGAAGAAGATATTGGCAATACGGCCCTCGATGACTTCTGTCAACTCCCCATCTTCATCGAGAGCACGACTTAGAACAAGAGACAAGGGATCAAGAACGGAGTTTCGGGACAGAATTCTACAGAAATCGTTCTTAGGGGTTGAGCCCTGTAGAAAAATAGTTAGATCTGAGGAGATGCAAAGTGCAATGGAGGCGAAGTACTTACCTGCAACTCAAAGACACTCCAGATCCCGTTCACACCAATCAAGACCAGTTCGCGTTCATCTTCATAATCGTCCTCTAGGAACTCAACTAGGACATTCAAACCTCCAGCACTGACAAACATCTGGAGAGTCAGGGTGGAAGTCTGGTACATCTGCTGCACGAAAGCTGCAGCTTCAAGTCGAATTTCGCGGGGGTACTTCTTGGATGCAAACTCATTGATGATAGGGATTCCACCAACGAAGCAGAGATTTTCCTGGACCTCATAGTCATCGTAGATGATTGCGTTGACAACCCTCAACAGACAGAAGACAATATCACGCCGGCGAGTAGTGTCCAGAATCTCGAGGATTGGCAGCATGCCATGAGCACTGATGATGATGTTTTTAGTCTCTGGGAGATCACAGAAAATCGTGAACAATTGCTCAGAAATCTCCGCAAGAACTTCTTCGTCTTGGGATGTCTTGAGAGAGTCCACGAGACCCTCAACTTGGTTGCGAAGACGTGCGTATTTATCACGCGCAATATTTTCTTCGAGATCCACCTCGTCAAAGCCTTCTTCCAATTGCGCGAAGGGGTCATCCTCGTCTTCTTGATCTCCTAGCCATGAGTTAGACAGCTTCGTGTTTAGCATTAGTGTACTTTGATCCGAGCCATCGTCGCTCTCTGCCTGATCTAGAGCAGCTTGATCGGCCCCAAGAATATCAGAGAAGTCCTCATCGTTTTCATTCTCGGCAAACCTCTGGATCTCAATGGTAGAGCGGTCGCGCTTCACAGAAAGCTGTTTGCGCAGCTGAGGATGCGGACCACCAAGGTCGTCATCCATTTGGTTGTATCCTATGTTCTCATGAATAGGTGATGATGGATCATCCTCGAAGTCCTGGAAAACGTTAGAATTACACAGGGAACTTAAAAGTCTTGCCGGAGACTGTACCTGATAACCGCCCAGCTTTTGATCCAATACATCCTCATTGGCCATAATGAGATCTGAATAATCATCGACAGGGTTCTCTTTGTAGAGATTGGTCGCACGAGGTGCCGGACGAGCGCGTCTCGGCATGGGATTTTGGGTGAGGATTGGAACATTTTGCATTGCAGAAACGGGGGCATTGGATCCAGGCTGGGAGACCGCAGGTGTTTGAGATTTGGAAGGCTCTGCCGCAGAAGGCTTGATGGGGTATGGTCGAATGGTCTGCAGATCGTCGTCCGAGAAGCCTGAGCTATCCTCAAAGGGATCAGAACTGTCATCCGATTTGAGTATAGTCCCATCGAGTGATGCAAAAGCTTTGAGTCTCTCGGAAGAGAGCATGCCCCCGAAGTTATCGTGTGGCCGTAGATGCGGCAACTTGAGGGCGCTAGGAGAGATTGCAGTAGCAAAATCGTCGTCCCAATTGTCATCTCCTGCTAACACGGGTGAGCGGAAGCGATCCGTAGATTTGATAGAGGTTGGTGATGGCAGGCTATCGACCAATGGGTTATTCCGGGTAGATGGCAGGCCTGAAGTACTGGGGTGGTCTGGCCTCTGCTTTTTCTTTGAAGTCCCGGTCTCAGGTGACCGCAAAGCCTCGTTCCATTCTTGGACACTCTTGACGGCTTCTTCATATTCGGTAGATTTCTTGGGGATTACAGATTCGGTTCTGCGCGCATTGACAATCCAAGGATGTTTAAGCAACTTTCTTGCCGAGACTCGAAGGTTGGGGTCTTTTTGGAAACATTGCATGAGGAAGTCTTTCACAGCCTAGATAAAGTCAGTATTGCATAGGCATGCCTGAAGAATCGAGAAAAACATACCGGCGAGGCACCCTGCGAAAATGGAGGGTGATCATCGTTTACAATACGAAATAGTGCTGGCATGGGCTGCATATTATGATAAGGGGGTTTACCCTCGAGTAGCTCGATCACAGTGCATCCTAAACTCCAGATATCGGAAGCTGTTGTTGCGCCTGAAAGCTCGATTACTTCGGGGGCCATCCAGTACGGCGTACCAACCACGCTTGATTCACTCAAGCCCGTGGTCCGACTCGCCACACCGAAATCTGCGAGCTTGACGAGTCCTTCCTTCGTGGTTAGAATGTTCGCACCCTTGATATCTCGGTGGATAACACCCTGTTCATGCAAGTAGAGTAGACCATGAAGAACCTGGGACATATAAAGTCCAACAAGATTCTCAGGGAAACGACCAAAGTTCTTCGCAATGGAATGCAACGAGCCATTTTCGCAATATCTATAAACCATCAATTTTTATATTCCATTGAATTTGAGCCGAGGGAAACGTACTCGAGAATGATGTTCAAGGTTTCAACCGATTTCACAAATCCATGGTATTTGACAATGTTGGGATGCTGCAAGGGCGCATATTAGTATGGAGTTGATATATTTTGGTAGGGTGTCTCACATCAAGATTCTTGAGAAGGTCGATTTCAAGCTGTTGCGTCGCGTGTTAGCACATCAGACGAACACCGAGAGCGGTTCGATCCCATACCATGATAACACGCAATTCACTCTTTGGAAGATCCGTCAACTTGATTTGCTTGACAGCGACAGTCTCCCCTGTATTCCAATTCAACGCGCGATACACGGAGCCGAAAGCTCCTTTGCCAAGGCAGTCTCCCAATTGCTATCATCAACACGCAAGGTCAGCATCTGCCCAATCCATGTTTTGCGGGGAAACAGGACACTATATCCATACATAGTCCTTAAGCTCTGCAACATCTTTGGCCGACGATTTCAAAACTTTGTCTTCCTTCGGTTTCTCTTCTCGCTTTGTAGGACTCGTTCCGACTCGTGTCAATCGCGGCTTTATCGGGGTTCCGGGGGTTCTTGAGGAGGGGGTGAGAGGGCGAGGCTGCCCTTCGGTCCCTTCGCCGGGCCGGGCGACCATGATGCAGCGGACTAAGATAGACTGTATCCTAGTACGTGTTCAAGTTGGCTGTGGGTCTCACGGTGTGGTTTGAGGTAGAGGGGGGGTGGGGTGAACGCCGAGGAAGGAGGCAACCTTGAAAGAGCTAATAGCAATGGTCTGAGAGGTCATGTCATAGGTTCTGGTAATCATAATTGTCAATTAGTCCGAGTCTACCAAGGCACAAACAAGCATCACGATGACCATTCACGTGCGGACGTTGTGGGGAGGGTCTCACCAAGCGGACATTACAGCACTTCAGCTCTCACGCTCTAGAGAGCTGTTTTCACGACAAGTTGAGGTGCATGTAAGATCTTCAGATGGATACAATTACCATGAAGAATTCTGAAGAATATCGATCCAGTAGAGGCGACAATACAGCACGAAGGGGGTTTGTTCGCAAAGAAATCGTGGTTGTTTTGAACTTTCGTGCTCCACCCGCCGCATCATGCAGGCTGTGCTGGACAATCGCCGATCAGCCCTATAGTACCCAATTTAATGATTTTTTTACTATTTAACCAAGAAGAATACGATCACTTGATATATAACTTTAGTTTACTAGAGGGAACAAGAGGTGGGAAAAGAAATAAAAGGCTTGTTGTTGTCGTAGGGTTCTATTATTTACTGATATAGATCGGGGAAATCCAATCGATCTATACAGGGTATCATTTTTGGGCACGGAGAAGGCGCAACACATCGGAAACGAGGTACAAGCTACCAGCAATGACAAGGGGACCCCCTTGAGATTGCTCACTAGCCCACTGAAGGGCGGGGAGTAAATCTCCTTCAAAGCTCTGTGCCTGACCAATGTTTTGGATAGCTTGGATAGAAGAGGCGAGCTCTTTGGCGTTAGTTGGTTGGACCCAGGGCATCCCGTCCACGGGACCAAACTCGGCGGTGGCGACTCGGTCTCCGGGCCGGATAATCGAACCAAACACACCAGCCAGATCCTTTCCACTTGATGCGGCAACAACCCAAGTCACGGGTTGGCCTTGAATGCGCATTTTGCGGTCCACATACTTGCCCAGAACTTCAGCAGATTGTGCATTGTGAGCACCATCAAGCAGGATAGGCTCTGCGCGAGCAATCAAAGGCTGAAGGACAATGTTTTGCAAACGGCCCGGCCATGTTACATCAGCCAGATATGGAAGCAACGAGAATGCATCCATCTCAGGTCGTAGCTGAGAAAGGGCAAGACGAAGTGCAGATACTGCACAGCACATGTTTTCTTGTTGGTGGGGCTCTAGATCAAGCTTCTGGAAGTAAGGTGCAAGTGCCGGAATTTTTTCAGAGGCTGTTGCGGGAGAGACAAACAAGGAATCGATACCCAGTTCTTGAATATGAGCCCTCACAGTTTCAACCACTTCCTGACTGTTTGTATTGTCTACCACACAAGGAACTCCAGGCTTGAGGATGCCCGCCTTCTCACGAGCAATCTCCCCAATTGTTGATCCGAGGAAAGCCTGGTGGTCCACCCCTATCTTTGTAATGACCGAGACAAGAACATTATTCAGGATATTTGTTGCATCTAGACGGCCACCCATGCCCACCTCGACCACACCAACTTCGACCTGTTCATGGTTGAATATCTCGAACGCCGTTGCGGTCAACAACTCGAATTCGGAGGCACCGATGCCTAGGGTTTGGTCTCGTAGTTTGACTTGGTCTTCGATCTGTCGGAAAAGGGATTCTTGGACCACTTTCTCTCCAATTGTAATACAGTCCCACCGATCAATCAAATGCGGGGAAGTGAAACGGCCACAACGCACTCCGCCGGTGGACAGCAGATGGGAAAGGTAGGCACTGATAGACCCTTTACCGTTGGTTCCAGCAATGTGAATGGATTTCCATGAGAGCGGAGTCTGCTGAAGCAGACTCGCGACCCGGCTTAATCCTAACTCAATCATTCCTCCGAGTGTGGCGTGATGGGAGGTTCAAGGTCAATTGTCATTATCGACCGAATGAACAGGTAATGACGGTCGGCTTCAGGCCTTCAAAACTCCATTGTCAACAGAAAAAAAAATGGAGCTGATATGAGCGTAGACTACGGTAATCTACCCGTGGACCTCCAAAGGTCGGAGCGCTTACCGTGATCGGAGGAACAATCCCACGTGATATTCTATATAATCATGCCTGAGGCATAATAATCTTCGTTCCTTACCACAATATAATAGGTTATTCCACAAACTCCAATCATTTACCCGTTAATCCAGTTAATTAGACCAAAGGGGTCTGACAGTAGACTCTCTATATTTAATTTCCTAAAAAGACATGGCACAAACATGTTACTGAAAGATGTTTGAACAAGAGACACGTGACCCAGCCACTCTAGCCACCCCGAAGCCTCAGGCATGAGTTTCTCTAAAAACCCAATCTATCTCCCCCGTCTCCATCAACCATCTCCACCGTTATCGCAAGTCGTGTTGTACTAGTTCCCATAATTGCCTTTCCGATCATTATTTGTCCTTCTTTTTCAACCATTTGGGTTTATTTGTCTTCTTTCTTTCTGCTCAAAAAGTAAAATGGGTATCCCGTAAGTCATCCCGTCCTTATGTTGCTGCGCGAAGTTATCGCATGCGCCACTGCTTCGCTGTACACTGTTAACTTTGATCGACAGTATGTGGCGTGAGCCTTCCAAGGCCGAAGCATCCAAGTCAGCTTTGGAAAAGGACCCATCGGCTACTGCACGCTCGTCGATTCGCCGAGGACCATCGCGGCACAGTAGCTCCCGTGTGCGCCGCGCCGATATCCTGGCTTCGTTTCATTCACAGATCATTGATGAGCTCCGACGGGGCACTGCGGAACCCAGACGCGTGCCGCGCTTTTCTTTCATACCACCAAATGGGGCTATGGACAATGCAGTGGCTCTGGAACAAGCCGAACGCGAGGCGCTCGTCTGGGCCCAGTCGCGCGCCGCGAGTGCACCCCGACAGTCAGAGGCAGCCAACCAGCTATTCAGGAATCATCGCGATCAAGCCTTGACCGAGCTCCTCGGTCGCATGGACGGTCAGCCCAGAAATACCCAAGCCAGCCCTTCATTGACTCCCAACTTCGCTCCCGCACGCGCATACCATACCAGCGCTTCTTCGACTCCTCCGGACAGCGGCGTTCGTCTTCCCCCTATGCGTGAAAGATACAACAGTGACCGCGCTTCCAACACCTCATTCCCACCAGAGATACCCGAATACCGGTCTAACAACAACACACAACCCCGATCAACCCGAGACCCTGTCGTAGACGGGCTTGGGGATCGCCAACGCAGTCCTAGTCCAGACGCAGAGCGGGAAACCGATGCGTGGGAGACTTTGCTCTCAACCATTACGCCTGATGCGACTCTTCCGTCGACTGATACGTCTTTTACCTCAACATCTGCCGCTGCTCCAGATATTTCGCGCAATGCTCGTCCTCGGAGCACTGTTAATTTAACGCAGCCGATGACCGCGGATGCTGCCCGTGCTCACTTTGGACTTGACCCCTATCCTGACCAACTCAACCCTTGCGACTTCTCTTCCTCCGATGACGAGGATGCTCCCTCTACTTTCCATGAATTCATGGGACGGGTAGTCCGTCGTCCCGATCAGAATTCGACGATGAGCAACCATCCTCCCGTTCCTGTCCCCGTGATAATCCCTGCAAGCGTTCTCGCTCTTTCTGACGGTCGCCGCCAAAACCCCTCCCTCTCCGACCGTCACCACCAAAATGATGATCTTCACCACATGCAGGTCATTTTGGATCGGCTTGCCCGCCGTGAGGATATTCCCGACGACTGGTGGGCCGCGGCCGGCCTTGCACGCACCCTTGACCGTGGCCTCAGTGCGAGCATGGACTCCACTGACACCGAGAGCGCTTCTCACACCAACCGCGACAATTGAACACAGCTGCCCAGGAGGCAATACTGAATGATATGCGATTTGATACTGGAGATGTTGGCGATATCGGAAATGGCGTTTTTTTTGGCAAATTTTACATAGCTTTTTTTTCTGGGGTTGATCTTGCGACGGCGTTGACACGTCCTTTGAGGCTGTCTTGTGATATTAACATTCTTGTCTCTATATGTTTCTTTTCCGATTTATTTAATTGTAAACATTGAACGGACATCACCGGCCTCTGGGCCTTTACAGGGTTGTATTTTGCCAAATTCGCCTTTTAGACGTTTTTTGTATTTTCCGATATTTTGGTTCTTTTATGGTTTGGAGGACGAACAATAAACAACATAAAACAAGTCAATTGAAGTCAATTGAAGATATTTACTCTGTGTACCTGTCAAGTTGAGTGACGTATGTCTCGGAGTACATCAGTCCCCACTTGAAGAGCCCCCGCCAATACGTCGGGGAAGAAGTTATGTTTAGTGCAACGACCTAAAGAGGCAAATAACCACATGTTCACAATACAAAGTAGTTAGAACCCACGTCGAATATTGCTATACGCCGATCTACAACATTCAAGTGTATCACCACACCTTCTGCAACCCCACCAATCCAGGGCTTTTCCTTCCCTCGGATATTTCCATCATACAAATTTGATCCCAGCGTGACCTCACTAGCCAACCATGGATCAACAGGTAGACCGACTGGTCAACAAGACCTGGGGTAAGCAAGTCCCCATCTACCAAAGAAGAGCAAGAGCTTGAACCACGCCCTCTGCCACGCCCCCACGCCCTCTCAAACCCCATCACCAACGCGCATAACAACGTCCAACTAACAAACACCCCCAGCAAAATTCTGCTCAACATCAGACGACGCGCGTCTAATGATCGCCATCAGCGGCATCCCAGGCTCCGGAAAGACAGGCCTAGCAACAATGATGGCAGCGCGGATTAACAAAATCTACGCTTCGGAGAACCCAACAACATCAACACCGATAGCAATCGCCCTCCCAATGGACGGGTACCATCTCACGCGCGCACAGCTAGCAGCCATGCCTGACCCGGTGCATGCGGCGGCACGTCGAGGTGCGGAATTTACTTTCGATGGCGAGAAGTTCCTCGAGCTTGTGCGGGCTCTTCGAGAGCCGCTTACAGCCCAAACGGGCACCCTCTACGCGCCAAGCTTTGACCATGCTATTAAAGATCCCGTTGATGGGGATATTGCCATTCCGGCGAGTTGTCGGGTGCTGTTTTTTGAAGGGAATTATCTTAGCTTGGATCGGGAGCCGTGGAAGACGGCTGCTGCGTTGATGGATGAGCTTTGGTTTGTGGATGTTGATTTTGAGGTTGCGAGGAAGAGGTTGGTGGCTAGGCATGTTAAGGCGGGGATTGCGAGGGATGAGGTTGAGGCGGATAAGAGGGCTAGAGAGAATGATTTGGTAAATGGGAGGGAGATTGTGGATCAAAGGTTGCCGGTGCAGGAAGTTGTTTCGAGTATTTTTGATCCTGTTTGGGAGAAGTTATGATGAGTGGGCAATTTGTTGATATTGACAAAGTCCTATGATGTATAGAGTTAATACTATGTTGATAAACGAACAAGGCTTTGAACTCCAGGGCTGCCATTCCAATGGTACATAAATACATACCTAGGACGCGACAAGAACCTTGGAAGCCGATTGATTCGAGTTGTATCTAGATCCATATGTGGGATAACCTTGCTTAGCCATGACTTCTCACCTTATCCGATATGGTACTCCGAATATCCATCACCTGTGTCAAGGTGTACATGTGGATTTTGAGTATCCCGACTGGTGGGATATTAATACTACCCTGGGTTTCAAAGTGTTAGGGACTAAATGTGATGGGATTTGGGGGCTGAGTGGAGAAGATTCTTTGTTGACATGTACTTTGTACACGGTAACCCTAGGTTAGTAGGCGTGTACAAAGCTCTTGTGTCAGTGCTGCATGTAGCTCAAATTTTCAAGAAACATGTACTAATTTCGAAGTGTGTCCCCAAAGATTTGTTCAACGGCCACTGAGAATTAAACGATGCAAGTTATATGATCTGTCACCTACTAGCGGTTAGGGTATGGGCGTTGATAGTCTAACTATGCTCCTGGTAGATAACTACAGTATCAAGAGTCTTGACGTTCCCCATGATTAAGGATGACGGGGGAGATTGCAGGGGTTGAACCGTATATGTTATTTTATTGGTTTCCTTAAGTTTCCAAATTAGACTTTTCATTTTGTTCGTATGACATTTGTTCATCATGAATGCGAGACATTCAAAACTAAAAATGTTCTCAGTATAACCATACGTATGTGCCTGCCGTATGTGTCGGACCCAACTTGTATCCATCTTACATCCTTCAGCTATCTACTTTTGGTGAATTCCAATCACATCTCACAATGCTATCAAATGACCCGCACCCTTCCATTATGTCCGACCTCCCGGCCGGACATATCTTACACACTTTTTCTCGCCTTAAGAAACTACAGATAGAGGCAGAGAAGATCTTCCAGTCGCTGAGCGAGCACGAGCACGGTGTTGGGAATCAATGGATCGTTGTTCTCGGCCTCTCGCCAAGAAACATCGAAATTCTCGACGGCGAGAGTCATGATATTCTTGCGAACATTCCATACCATTTCCAGTGGGAAGGAAGCATTGGACTCATCAAGATAGATCCAAACAACCACATTATAGCCAATAGTGACCTCTCGGAGCTGATTGACATGAAACACTATTCGATGGGAGCGCCATGGGATAGTTGGATTTGGACGGGAAGGGCCACACATATACCCTGCGATACTGCTACCAAAGGCAAGCAACCCGATAATGCCTTCGTACCATCATCTCGCCGTACCTCGATGGAACTCTCAAAGCGCTGGCCGACCCTAGTGATTGAGGCTGGTGTACCAGAATCACTTCCTCGCCTACGTCTCGATGCGAAAGATTGGTTTGCTATTTCAGATGGACAAATCCGTATTGTTCTCCTGCTTAGTGTCACGAAGTCCGAAATCACCTTTGAGAAATGGCAACTAGCTCCCGTCTCCGCACCACACCCTCTGACACGGGAATTCATTGATGAGCTACGCCAACAAAACCCCAATATTCCCCCTCTAATTGGGCAGCCAGCATCCGGTCAGCAAGCCTACTCCGCACAAGAAGTATCTGCGAAGTCGGATCAGGTGGTCGGGGATCCATTGGTCCTCTCGTTTCAAGCACTACATGACCGGCCCCCTCAACAAGAAGAAGGTGATATTGTGATTGAAAGGGAGGATTTGGAAGAGATCAAAAGGTGGATGTCGATGTTTTGATACTCGCTTCTGTTATTGAGGTTTTATACCATTTGCTGTACTAGTAGTAGTACTATATGGCATATTGATTGCTGCCCAGGCGTTCTCTAATTGCTCAATTCGCGTTGCTCATTCCGGATTCGGCTCAGGAGCTCGATTTACTCCGGACCTTCTTGGTCGGCGCCGTGCATCAGACTGTGGTTAATCTTGCAACTATATGTATAGCTAGATTGACCGAGAGGCATTTATATAGATATTAGTGCTGAACCTTACGAGGTCGAGTCAAAAAGAGTAGTGTATTACGTTACCGTTTTGATATTAATCCGATAATTTCGGGGAAGGCAAAGACAAAGAGGAGATAAGGAGAGACGAATATACAGACGGAACATGTGTAAGATGATCCCATCTCTCGTTGTTTGCTGGAGGACTGAGCAGATGTTCATGGGTGCAAGTACTCTGCTCTTTATCGATTGAATCCACAATGATTCCTATTCCTCTCTTTCCTCGATCTTCGTAGCAGAACCTATAATAACATCAGCTATAAAAGGGCAAGGTAACCTACATAATTCCTTTCACCTTCCAATTTCTTTCTCTCTTTCTTGGTCATGATTTCCCATTATATCATCAAAAGGCTTCGGATTTTCATTGAGCATACTTTGTCTCTAATTCAATCTGTTTGAAAATGCCTAGTTTCCACCCACCCTCACCCCCCTTGATAAATCATCTGCAGTTTTTACATGATACCTAGATCAGATGCTAGATATATTCCACCCTTCGTCCGCACGAGCTTGTACGAGCTCTCATTCGCATGAGACAGTTTCCATGCCATATCTAACTCCCCATTTTAGCACTGTATACGTCTTTTACGTTGATAGAAAGATTGTTCCACCACCTTAGTACATCTCTTTTCTAAGATTAGAAGGTTGCCTTTTGTTAATTTGCTGTGGTACTCGGAGTTATTAATAGAGCTCGAAGCCCTCTAATCCTCATCTGGGTCGGCCACTAAGACACATGAAATTAATGGGAAGAAAATCAAAACCGTTGTCTCACCTCGAATGCTATAGAATACCACTCCCAAGATGAATATTTTTAAATTTAGCCTCCTGAGTCGCACAACTGTCATATATTCGCTCACTCAGACGAACTGACAGGCTTCTCCCCCCTGTATCCGGGGGACGGGTCCCTGACGCTAAACCGCTTTGGGAGCCGAAGTGCCACAAGCCATGGGGAACTAGAAATACATGTATTATAATAACGGGTATTGTAAGGTACACTTAATATGGGGCATGCAGTAATAGGGGTACATCTCTGTAAGACCCTTAATGTAATGTAACAGACCCTGACCCCCATCGTGGCTTCCTGATTGTGATGAAACTGCGGTTGCCCGATTTCTCCCCCCCCGTTTTCCTCTGGTCGAGAGCTTATCTTCCTTACAACTTCGTCACTCTTTGTCTTTCACTTTTCCCACACTCTCTCTACAGTCGCTCTTTAGCCCACACACTCTTTTACTCCAGACTCGCTGTGCGATCTTGAATCCAATCCTTCAATCATTTCCAATCTCCCGATCTCCGATCACTAAACTTTCATCATGCTCTTCAACAAGTCCATCTTTGCCGTTGCCATTGTGGCTTTGGCTAACGTCGTGACTGCCACTACTGTGCAGACCCCAGCCTGTGTTCTTAAGATCATCGGGTATGTTCGAAGGAATGGAAGGAATGTTCGGTGACTCCCGAGCTGATGACAATCTAGCAACCAAGCCAACCCGGCCGATTCGAAGACTATCTGTGGCTCCAGCGCCAGCAAGATCCAGTCTGCCATCTCCAAGAACTGTGCCGATAGCGAGGCCTCCCTGAAGTTCTTCGCCAGCAACTGCGCCCAGCTCGGCCACAAAGTTGGTAAGGATTAACAGATACCCCAGATCACGTTACATCATTGAATCGGTGACTTATTTATTGCCTTCTTTTTAGCCACTGATGTTTCCACCTCTACTGCTACCTCTACCGGCACTTCTGAGAGCTCCACTGCCACTGGCTTCGTCACCGCTGTGTCCTCTGCCACCCAAACTGGTTCCTCTGTCGTCGCCACTGGCACTGGCACCAGCGCCGCCGCCGGTACCTCGGGAGTCAGCACTGGAACCGCCTCTGAGTCTGGTGCTGCCGCGTCCCCTACTTCGACCTTCAACGCCGCTTCGTCCGACCGCCAGTTCTCCGCCACCACCTTTGTTGCTGCGGTGTTCCTCGGCGCTGCTGCTTTGCTGTAAGAAGCTGGCATTAACTGAGAGCAGCCTAACACGAATATCGATGCGAGCATACATTATTAGCCTTGGTGTTGCTCCTTTCGATCTGATTTGAATCACCGTTGTTATCCAGGGATCTGGTTCGAATTATCTAATATGTTGCTCTTCTGATGCTGCTATTTGAATCCCTGGAACTTTTATCTTTTTATTTGCCAAAATCATATTGATTTATGTGCTCTTCACCTTCCCGCAGAACGATTCTTGAAAACGTCTAGTCTGCCTCAATTGCGAATCAGTCGATTGATTTAAACAGATTCACATGAATCCAATCAATAGCCAAAAGATGCCAACGATTCCACTTGTAGAAGAGAATGAACAGCCCATATGAGGTACTTGTAAGGTCATCCTTGCCCCTCTTGGCCCCTTCGTCAGAAGGATGATGTAGATCCATCACATTGATATGTGATGCGCAAGGGGCCCGGTCGAGCCTCTTGATGTTGCACAATGATGTTGACTAGGACATCGCGGGGTGAACCTGAAGCTGTCAAAAACCAAGTTCAATCTACCAGTGGCATTTAAAGATCATCTGAGCCCGGAATGCTTCAGGCCGCTCGGCGGAAGGCCTTCCGATGCCATGCTCCCATGCGTGCCCTATCGCGTGTTCACGTGACCGTTCGCGACCTGCAGTTTGGCTGCAAGGCCTGAGTTCACCGCCTGTGCTCCACTCACACCGCCTTCTGTATCCCCGCTAGTAAACCCACGCTAAGATCATTAGTATCGATGCGCTAACTGTATCCGGTATAAATAGATGTTTTCTGCCTGGCAGGATGAAGTTTGGACGAAAAGGTGGATCCCCATGTTGGTAAGCTGAAAAAACGCGGGCACGCGAAAAGACAACGCGTCCACTCGGCAACCAAAGATTCCTCTGCCCCTCTGATCTCTTCTTCTTCTCACACCCCTCTACGGGCTTCATACATTCATCTTTCCCCCTTTTCTCTATACTCTAATACTATTTCAATTCTCCTGCTACTGTGATCTTGATACCCTTATTCACTTCTCTCTATTCTTTTCAGCCCCCTACCAACTCATCACTATTCAAAATGTTCGTCTACAAGAGAGGTAAGTGCATACACGATTGTTCAATAAACAGAGGCATTGGTGGCAAGAGATAGCTTCTGCTCCTTCATCTCGCCACAGCTACCTGGTTTTGCCACACTCTCCGAATCGAGGGCTAACGTGGATACAAACTGCAGATGGACGCAAGGAACGCGTGCAGTTCGACAAGATTACCGCACGTGTCTCGAGGCTCTGTTATGGCCTCGACCCCGAGCACGTTGATGCTGCAGCCATTACCCAGAAGGTCATCTCTGGTGTCTACCAGGGTGTTGGCACCATCGAGCTGGATAACTTGGTATGCTCGCTTACTTGCCCCCAGCTTGTGACATTATATTAATATGTTGATCTTAGGCTGCCGAGACCGCTGCATACATGACTGTCACACACCCCGACTACGCTATTCTGGCTGCACGTATCGCCGTTTCGAACCTCCACAAGCAAACTAAAAAGCAATTCTCTATGGTCATCTCTGATTTGTACCATTACGTGAACCCCAAGAACAATAAGCCTGCTCCTATGATCTCAAAGGAACATTACGAGATCGTTATGAAGCATGCCGAGGAGCTCAACTCGGCTATTGTGTACGACCGTGACTTCAACTACAACTTCTTCGGATTCAAGACCCTCGAGCGTTCATACCTTCTTCGCATTAACGGCAATGTTGCTGAGCGTCCTCAGCACTTGCTGATGCGTGTTGCTGTCGGAATCCATGGCGAGGATATCGAGAAGGCCATTGAGACATACCACTTGATGTCCCAGAAGTACTTCACCCACGCCTCCCCCACTCTGTTCAATGCCGCTACTCCCCAGCCCCAGCTTGCATCTTGCTTCCTGGTTGATGTGAGCGCTGACAGCATTGAGGGCATCTACGATACTCTCAAGACCTGTGCCATGATCTCCAAGACCGCTGGTGGTATCGGTCTGAATGTTCACCGTATTCGCGCTACCGGTTCTTACATTGGTGGAACCAACGGCTCCTCCAACGGTATTGTTCCTATGCTGCGTGTGTTTAACAACACTGCACGCTATGTCGATCAGGGTGGTAACAAGCGCCCTGGTGCATTTGCCATCTACCTGGAGCCGTGGCACGCCGATGTCTTCGAGTTCCTCGATCTGCGGAAGAACCACGGTAAGGAGGAGGTTCGTGCTCGTGATCTCTTCTACGCTTTGTGGACCCCCGATCTCTTCATGAAGCGTGTTGAGGCCAACGGTGACTGGACCCTCTTCTGCCCCAACGAGGCCCCCGGTCTGGCCGACGTCTACGGTGATGAGTTCGATGCTCTCTACGCCAAGTACGAGCAGGAGGGCCGTGGCCGCAAGACCATCAAGGCTCAGAAGCTCTGGTACGCCATTCTTGAGGCCCAGACTGAGACTGGTAACCCCTTCATGCTCTACAAGGATGCCTGCAACAAGAAGAGTAACCAGAAGAACCTGGGTACTATTCGCAGCTCCAACCTGTGCACTGAGATTGTCGAGTACAGTGCCCCTGATGAGGTGGCTGTCTGCAACCTGGCCTCCCTCGCCCTTCCCACCTTCGTTGACTCTGCCCGTGGCGAGTATGACTTTGGCAAGCTCCACGAGGTCGTGCAGGTTCTCGTTCACAACCTGAACAAGATCATTGATATCAACTACTACCCCGTTCCCGAGGCGAAGAAGAGCAACTTCCGTCACCGCCCCATCGCTCTCGGTGTCAATGGCCTTGCCGATGCCTTCCTGGCTCTGCGTCTGCCTTTCGACTCCCCCGAGGCTAGACAGCTCAACATCCAGATCTTCGAGACTATCTACCACGGTGCCTTGACTGCTTCCTCCGACATTGCCAAGAAGCTGGGTACATATGAGACCTACCCTGGCTCTCCCGTCTCGCAGGGTATCCTGCAGTATGACATGTGGGACCGTACCCCCACCGATCTCTGGGACTGGGCCTCCCTGAAGGCCAAGATTGCCGAGACTGGTGTCCGCAACAGTCTGTTGGTCGCTCCTATGCCTACTGCCAGTACTAGTCAGATTCTGGGCTTCAACGAGTGCTTCGAGCCTTACACCTCGAACATCTACTCCCGCCGTGTCCTGGCTGGTGAGTTCCAGGTCGTCAACCCTTGGCTCCTGAAGGACCTCGTCGACCTCGGCCTGTGGTCCGACAACATGAAGAACCGCATCATCGCCGATGGTGGCTCCGTCCAGAACATCCCCAACATTCCCGCCGACATCAAGGCCCTGTACAAGACCGTCTGGGAGATCTCCCAGCGCAACATTCTGCAGATGGCCGCCGACCGCGGTGCCTACATCGATCAGTCGCAGTCCCTCAACATCCACTTGAAGGAGCCTACTATGGGCAAGCTCACCAGTATGCACTTCGCCGGCTGGAAGATGGGTCTCAAGACCGGAATGTACTACCTGCGCACCATGGCCGCCTCCGCCCCCATCCAGTTCACCGTCGATCAGGAGCAGCTTCTCGTCGAGGACACCAACATCGCTCGCTCTAAGAAGCGTACCGGTGGCACCGGTGCCTCCGCTTACTCGGCCATTCCCCGTACCAGTGGCGCCGAGCCCGTTACCGCCAAGGTCGCGGCCCCTGTCGAGGAGACACCTCGCACTGTGGCTGCACCTGTTGTCGCTGCTCCTGCTGTCGAGGCCAAGACTGAGGATGCTGAAGCCGAGCCTGAAGATGCCGAGAGCAGGGCTGTGGAGGGTGATATCTTCTCCGATGCCGCCCTGCAGTGCAGCATCGAGAACAAGGATGCTTGCATCATGTGCCAGGGTTAAAACTTTCTTCGTTTTTAATGCTTTTGGATGTTTCCCTTTTGAGTTTGTGCATGGTTGTGGCTTCTCACGTGTACCCATATTATGATTTTGATGGACTTTTTCCTTTTTTTTCCTTTGTTCGTGTGTTTCGGCGTGGGTTTGTGATATTTCCTGGATTTGTTTATTATTACTTCAATAACGTGCTATGTTATTCATTCTTCCCTTGTAGACTTTGTAGACAAGCTGTAGATATGTAGATATACCCTGTTATGCAGGACTAGTCTCATCTCATCGGTCTTGAATATCCAAGTCCTGCTATCCACTGTGCCCATATGATACTCATCCCTACACTTGCAAACCGCATTGTGTCTGCCCCTAGTCCAAACCCAACAAACACAAACCGATAGCCCTGCAGCTGTGCTCTCCCGCCAGATATAAGTAGTTATTAACAGCTACTTTCTAGACTTATTGTATATAGCTTGTGATTAGTCTCAATATGATGCGACTAAATAAGAACTTTCGATATATTTACAAGCAATGAAACATTGAAATGATCCATCTTCATATAAGTCGTCAAACAACGCGTATCCCATCTACTTCCTTTCACCGATATGGCTGATTAGGTAGCTCGGCAAAAGAGGCTTTCAGGCTCGATCCATGCACCTCCTTGGGAGATGATATCTGACCATGCTGGTTCTGCATAACCATCCAAGGCGGCATTGGCTCCGGTGGTGAGATTGTTTTTTCAATCTTATTATTGGATTTTCGTGTCTTGAGATAGAGAAGGGCACCCAAAGCACACAGTATCGGGAGTCCAACACCCGCACCGACTCCAATTGCGATCTTTCCGGTCAGGGTTAACTCGGATGTTTGAGAATCTGAGTCTGAAGAAGACGATGACGATGACGATGAGGGGGAGGAAGGTGTGGTGGCCGCGTTCAGCGTCTTCGTCGATGTAGATGTGGATGTTGATGAAGATGTAGTGCTGGTAGTGGAGGTAGGTTCGGTGATGTTGAAGTACGTAGAAACAAATCCACCCTTTTCATCTGGGTTGACCCAGAGGAAGAATTCGTTGGAGTATGAAAGATCAAATCCGTACACCTGGACAACCCAAGTGAAGTTGGTGACTTTATCAGAGGAATGTATTTTAGCTAGAAAACGTTAATCATCTCGCATTGCGGCCTTGAAAGTGTTGTGAAACTGACAATATATATTTCCCTGACTGGCGGCACCGGTCTCTACCAAGCTTTGCTGCCAGATAGAGACATTGAATACATCAAGCGTGGTCTTCCATGAGATAACCAGCTTGTCACCCAGTGCGTAGACCGGATTGATGCCAGTGTTGTCGGCTGGATTCGTGAAATAATTGTCAGGGTCACTTCCAGCCACAAGAGAGGTGATACCCGCGAGGAATAATATCAGAAATCCCGCTTGACGCATGATGAAGCGACCCTCAAAGTCAAGACCGGAAACAGAAATGGGCAACTCGGGTATAGTGATTATAGTTATATATGAGTCGTACGGTGGGCTGGGGAATCGAAACACACGGGAAAACACACGGCCCCCAGCGACAGGGGTGAGCTATTACGAGACTGCCAACATGTCTGTCCATTGACCTCGTAGCGTCGAATGGTTAGTTGCTTCTTTAAGCGCCCTTGGAGGCACTTAAAATGAACGGGGTCAAACTTGTTGCCAGGGGTTAATGCAGGAGGAAGACCAACGATGCAATCAGACATCGGGAACTGTGGATACAATTTGACTCTAACTGGATCTGTGATGGCCGCAACTACGCTAAAGTGACGGGGGTGTGGGTTTGGGGGCAAACGGGGGCTGAATCGGACACAATACACCCAATCAAGTCTACTCTCGCCCAGGATAGAGTGAGTGAAAGACCAGCACTCCGAATCACGAATAATTGTGAGAAGGAGGCTCTGTGGAAGAGAATCCAAGAGTAGATGTCTTCGGGTGGAAACTGCCTTGAGGTATGCCAGTGAGTTTTGGGCGCTAATTCCAAAGGGCTTGGTGACTGCGCCAGAAATAGCAGAAATAGCACGGACACGTACTTTGTTTTCAGTTAGACGCCGGAGATGAACGCCACCTCGTTACATCTAAAGCTATTTTCTGATCTCCCTTGGAGTTTCAAAGGACATGCTTCTCCACATGGGAGTTCAAACATGGAAAAAGCATGCCCCCAAAATGATTCCGATTTAGTGTAAGATTGCAAAACGAATTAGAATCCGTAGCTTAATGGGTATCTATTCTGAAGTGCTTTCACCGATATTCAACAGTTCCTCCTCCTATTAAGTTCAGTCTATGTGCTTAGGAATATAAACAGCCCCCTTCTCCATTACGATGTCTTCAGGAATGACATCCAACACATCCACATCGCCCCATGTCGCATGAACGGTCCGTTCCCCCCTCAGGATACGGTTGATATTGAGCATTGTGCTATACATCACTCCCCAGCTGAAAAAGCCTTCTTCCTCACCGCTCTCATCATCATGGATATCAGAAAACTTTGCTTTTGGCCCTGCCTGATGGAAGCCGCCCGTGATAGAAGGGTACGGTGCAAAACACCGCAAATAACCATTACCGCACATGCGCCCGAGTGATACGTCGAACTGCGCGCCGATATCAATTTCTTTCGCAAGACCAGACGGGTTAACCGAAAGGGCCGCGAGAATCCGCTGTGCACCCTTGTAGCTCACGGCATAAAGCATTGAGCAGACTGCGTCGTTTGCTGTGCACGCAAGTCGACTGTGGTCGGGTCTCTCGTAGCCCTCGAATACCGGAGGGTCGCGCCACTGGGGAAGAAAGTGATGGGGCATTGGGATAGTTGGATCATTTGGGGTAAGGTAGAATGGCAAATCAGTTTTACATGACATGCCACAGTGGCCTAGCCATAGGATGTCCCAATCGTCGCCGTATGGGGACTGAGCCGGTCCTTTCTTGGGCTGGAGGGCTCGGACTGCGTGGGCGAAGCTTTGAAGCTGGACTTTGATTGATACATCCCAGTCTGAATCGTCTTCCATGATGATAGCACTCCCTACTCTCTCGTGTACAATTCTAGGGATAATTAGTTGAAGTCAAATATTTGTGGTTTCAAGCACATACCGTTGAAGTCCGTTAACATGCGCCCGTCGGGCAGCGTACTCGGTCGTTTTATGGTCATGGTTCCAATTCTAGAAAAAGGTCAGTCGCTTGCGTATATTGTGTAACTGTAGCAAACATACATATGGATAGGATTTGACATCTACTTCATCCGGAGTCACGCCGTCGATCCATTCTACGTGGAAATTGCTGAGGGATGAGCCTAGGATGATATTGTCCCGCTTGTCAGGCCGGCTGACAAGGTTAATGGCGAAGACTTTTTGAAACTAAATGGTCGTGAGCTGAAAGATCTCCAGGTGAGGCTTGAAGTGAAATCATTACCCCAAGGGTTTCGTTTCTGATGGCATCGAAGTCGTCCCGATCATGCCGGTCGCCCCAGACCTGCTGGGTGGGGGCGGGTATGCTCGGTCGTAGCTTGAAGAGGAAGAAAACAACCCCGAACAAGACGAAAAGGAGCTGTACAAAGCGTAATTTCGATGCAGAAAACACCATGCTCAGTTGTCATCGGGATAGAGACAACAGAACGCGTTGGCCATGGTAAGTGTGCAGGAGGCGACCGTGCTTTTCTTAATTCCTCTAGAGCCGCCGAGGGAGAGACTAGCGCCTGCAACTGGTTGGTCGATATATTTGTCGGATCCCCACTGTGACGAGCTGGACTAGCGACATGAACCCGCTGGCAATTGAGGGCACATGAGCGGTCTCGACTCATGATTGACGCTGGCCCTGTTTCATGAATACGCTAACAGCATTAGTTTGGGCTTCAGTTGCTAATAATAATAAGGCCAATGTCCCTTGATATGTACACGCGCGCTCGCCTTATCGCGGGCTGCGTGGGTCCAATGATCGGTCCGGAATTACCGTTGGCCCCGTACTCGCAGGGTGTTGGAGTCCCTTGTTCATAGTGCCACGCTTCCCTATTTCCCATCTCTTATGGCAATTTATTATTCTACCCCACGATGTCGAACGCGTCCGATTCTATACAAGAACATATGGAATCAGCCCTCACTTCATACGACGAGAAAAAGACCAGAATATCACCCATTTAGCACGCGAATTTGACGTGCCCGTACCAGCGGTTGCGCGCACGCCATCCACTGTCGCAATGCCCTCAGTATAATCGACTACCACAGGGCCGATCGCGTGGTTCTACTTGGCACAAGGTGCCTTTCGTTACATAGGCACCGAGAATAACCCGGGTAGAAAACAGCAAACCAAATTTATTTACGCCGGAACGATCACGCACAAGAGCTTGGAGAGAACTGGATCTATGGACCGCTTCCTTTCACGATTCCTCGATAAGAAACGTTATAATGCCTAAGAGTGTGGCCTTGTTTAGCAGTATTCCGATCAACTTGGCCCATATATCACGACCTGGAGGGTTCGTCCGATGAATATCTAACTGATAAACTAGCTTTCGTAGCCTGAACGATCAGCACAAGCTTCGATACAAGCATCTGGCAAAGGGGCCACCGTGAGTGAGTGCATCGCTGCAAAAGGCGATATACTACCTCCATACGTTAGCACAAGGGGCAGCAGGCGCAATCCTCCTAATCTCTCCCATATATGTACCTGCCCAGGTGGCCAAGTATAGTACAAGAGTGCGCTTACTTGATCTACTTTAGCGCTTTATTCTACTGGCGTTTGGTGGGGAGCACTCACACCAGGTATGGTGATTGGGGGCTTAGCAGTGCACGTATCGCCTCAGATGAACTACGGCAATACTATTGGTATTGTTGTTCCCCCGCTTCTTCCAATCTGCACCTAGTCACATATGTTAAACCCAGTTGGTCGGTGGCACAGAAATATCACTGGATAACAATTCGGCCACGTCAGTTCTTGAGCTCAGCCTCCCAGACTGCCTACCGTCTATTGCAAAGGTATTTCCGAGGTACCCTTCAACCTCTTAATTTCCAACTTGTTGCAAGATAGGCCCTTTGTCAATCATGGCTGACCCGTTTTCTGTTGTTAGTGGTGCTTGTGGGGTCTTTTCACTGGGAATAACAATATGCAGTGGTGTAATCGACTACTGCTCGGCCGTGAAGGAGGCAGACGAGGAGGTTGACCGCATTGCCCGCAAGGCCACACGAATGCAAAACACAATGCATTTACTGGAGAATATTCTCCGAGATAACCAGTCCCTTATCGAGCGCGACTACGCAGACCCTCTTCATCAAATGGTGAAAATTATCCGAGCCGGAATCGATGTTCTTCAAGAAGCTGTCAAGAAGTGCTGGGGTGAACTTCAACCCGGCAATCCAATACAGGCGATGTCTAGAAGTACAGCCAAAAGGGCTCTTTATCCGTTTCGACAAAAATCTTTGTTATCATTAAGCAGTGTCTTGGATGGACTTCAGCTGGAACTGAGCACTGCTATGCACATGTCTGTATTGCATTTGATCCAAGTAAATACGACAAAACTGCCATTGCTAATGCGTTAAATTCCGAGTTCAGGGCTCAAATGCAAATTACCAGTCATTCACACGCTGCAATCCTCACTCAAGGTTCGGCCACGCATATGAAAATTGAGGAAGGCTTTGCAAGTTTGGAATCCCGCTTGGAGAGAGAAATTTCAATCAAACCAGGACGGCGACTAACCAGTTCTGATTGTCGCTCATCGTCATCTGAATGCTTACACCACCAAATGGCTTCCTGTCGTTGTCGTCATGTCGTGCGCAAAGATCGCGTCGCAATCAGACGATTTTGCATCTCCAATAACATGTTTGGATTCAATGTCTCAGCCTCACTTGAAGTTTTCATGGGATCACACGCGCTAAAAATCGCCCCATCTTTGTCTCTCCGCGCTGTCGTCCCTTTTGATTCCCCGGCATTTGAATTAATTGACAAAATCAGAAGGGTAGACTTCAATTATCAACCGGAACTCATGCCCGACCTGGTCGATACCACAATTGTTGAACTCCGCCAACTGTACAGCGAGGGGAAGGCTAGACCCAGTGATATAAATCCACGTGGTCTTTTAATTCTCCATGTGAGCTTGAACCCAAACTGTTGAAGATATATGGGGTTGACTATATGATTAGGAACTTTGTGGTCTTTACTGGAAGTTTTTACAATTTCCGGACGCCATTCCGAATTATGGCCGACTGATAAATATTTGCGTGGGTGATACAGCCGCATTTGAGGCTCAGAACTATGGATTAACCCCTATAGACTATTTCCTTGGAATAGCTAAGACTCATCGCTCAGATTCATGTTGGGCACCCAAATTGCTCAGCCAACCATCTCCATGTGCTAATACAACGATCAAGGACTTGACATTTCTGACGAAGCTTTTGCAATACTGCATGAGTCCGAACCAGCTCTTGAAGCGGCAATCGCATCAAACCCAAAATCTCTTTCCGAGGATACTGGAGGCACTGAATTACTTCACTTGGCAGTGTCTTGGCCCGATGGCCTGGAACTCATGCTAGAAAAAGGGAAATATAGCACATCCACTATACGTGACGCCTTGTTCGAAGCCATCAAAGAAAACCGCCCCTCTTCAGTGCAGTTGTTACTTAATAGCAAAATCCCGTTTCCACTTTGGGCCTTTCATTCCTCGCTCGAGCTCGATGCACAGATATGTGACATATTGACAACGGAGCTCGTCAAACGACGGACCAGTCTTCGCAATCTAGCGGAGACTATATTGCCTATTAGGGGATTGACTCGGTTGGGGGTTTCAAGAGAGCAACTGCCCGACGGTAATTCGAACAGCATATGTACAGCTTTGAAGGCAAGGGGGGTGGTTGTACCAAATGAAATAGGCGCGGAGGAATCATCCTGGGATAACACATCCTCCGTTTTTGGGCAAACATCCTGCTTGAGATTGATGAAATGTCTTCATCTAGCTGGGTTTCGAAGCATGTGTCGATTGGCTCCTCCCACACCCAATCATCTGGAAGGTGTTCTTGATCGTGCCATATGGCTTATTGAAATGGGACTGGATCTCAAATTTTCTGAAGCTGGTCTGCCGGCTGTCTTGGAGCTTTGGCCGGCAATTGTCCAGGGCTTCGCCTCCGTTGCTAAATATGGGCTAATTCCTGGGAGTCCACCAACCTGCAACCGAGTGTGTCAAAAGTATCCAAATCCTTGGGGAATTTGAATGTACGACAACAACAATTCTTAAGAGAGTCCCTGGCTTCCAATGAGCTTGATGATTGTTCATATGCCTGCTCTCCTGACGACGGTTGCCGTTCAATTACAATCGGATTGAAAGAGCTCTTCAGACTTGGAAATTTATATAGCGCCTCAGTTGAAATCTTTGGTGGCCACACATGCTTCAGGGATCACATTATGGAATACTTGTTCAGGGATCAAAGTGAATCCTTTGGCTTTGTTCTTGCAGTATTGCGCTTTCTCACCTTCAATGAGCTGAAACTTACCCACACCTGTCACCGGTCACATAACCAGGAGTGGGGGGCACCAGTTTCGGGTGATGACGCTGCTGAAACACACGAAGAAGAAAGACTGTTGCTACAAGAACTGGACATTCTCGTCTCAGAGTTCCAGCAACAGTATCTGGAGCTGCGTATCCCATTGCCTGATTTCATTCATGGCTACTGGACAGATAGGATGAAAAAGATCCTGTCCAGACGAGAAAGAGCCGATGCACAAATCGTTCAAGAAGCAAGGCAAGTAGGCGTGTGGCTTGATTGGGAACCTGTTGATCGTGTTGAGCTAGTTATAGAGAAGCCTTGTCGACATGCAACCACTGTTTAACAAGGAAATCCTAGACAGTCTATAGAATCTATGCCTCATGAATCTATGCCTCATCAAAATCAAATGAATTGAATCACATTCCACAAGAACGCTTTCACTCCTACAGGGCTTTAGGTCTCGGCAGGTAATAGGGTGCGACATGTTTTGTTGACACCTCTTGTAAAAGAATGAAATATCACTACATCTATCTACCTTATGAACTCTCGCCGACTTAATAATTAATAAGTGACGGAGTGATGGGAAGGCGGCCGAGATGATCTAGCTCGTTAAATACGCTAAGTATCCCGATGCCGAAATTATGCAGTTCTAAAAGCAATTCGAGCGAAAGCCATAAGAAGTTGAAGGAGTTATGAGAGAGACTATATAGAACCACGCGCGGGATATATGAATGACGGAGTGCGCTAGGTCACCAGTGCACAATTGAACTAAAAGGCGTAATTCATTGTATCCGTCCGATACGGGGTCCAATCCCAGTCTCAACCCCCACTCCCTTCAAATTCTTCAAATCTGCAATTTCTTGCGATGTGGGATGTATACCTTCCAACCATGGTCAACCAATCCTATTCCGGGGGAATCTTCGGTCAAATGGAGCAGATGGGACTGGACCAACCTTGGAAGTGGAATACGGTACTTTGTATGGGTGCCAACCAAATTCCCGACCTCGTACCATGTATCTGGTGCTATTGGTGCGACAGGGTCTAACTCCCCTCTCGGGAAGGAGATGGTTGGGTCTGAAATACCAAAAATGCTAGGGGACGTGTAGTCAGAGAGCTATAGAGCTATAGGTGCATTTTGATTGTTTGTGCAAACATAGTCAGCACCCTGATCGGGTTCTCGGTATCGATGATGTAGGTCTTGGAAATTTCAAGGTTGTTCAGGGTGCGTGCCCTGTGCCTTGTGCCCTGCATTTTGTGTTGGGGTTGGTTAGGGCTGGGAAGAGGGGTTGAATATTTGTTACGGAATACGGAATACTGGATACGGAGTGAAGTGGGACAGGTGAGATCTTGAAAATGAAGAGTCTAGATTCCAAGGCTCAATACTCCGTAGTTATAGCCATTTACATAACATGGTACGGAGTCCTCCGGATGTTCGCACAATAGAAATCTTAAGATCGGCACTATTTTCCCACTAAAAGACTAACAAACTAAAAAAAACTCAAAAAACGGCTTGAAAACTCAGACCAAGTCCAGACCGTTGGCAGTGGGGAGGACTAAAATACCTGTACAATAATAATAGTATACAAGTAAAACATGCGATTCCAGCTGGATTGGCTTAAAAGTCATCTTTGTCTTACGCATTGTCCAATCACATCGGTATTCACACCCTCGGGGCCCCGATACAATACACACACACGTCAGACTGCGAAAAGGCAGACTGCAGTATTCTGACCAGTCCTCCCCCTGGGGTGCATTGTGACCGGGTACACGGCAACATATGTCCTTTGCAAGACAACTAAAGAGCGAAGATGCGATGAGATCTCAATAAATGATGTGAAAAGCAGCGGATATGGTATCCCCCCCCGAAGAAAGAACCTTGGAAAAGAAAGAAATCTTCGCTATCTCTGATAGGTCGAGTGGTCAGGTACGAGAGGCAAAATATGTGGGTCGTGAGACCCCAGCTAGGCAGTAAGATCGTTGGATCGGCTGAAGCAGCCGTCGGTCTATCCCCAGAGGAGATTAGGGCCAGGAGAAATGTGGCCTGTGTGGCGCACAAGCCCCTGGTCGTTTGTTTTGTTCCAATGAGAATCTACCGGGGCGTCCGGCTCGGGTACCTAGGAGTTGCGATTGTGATATTTCCGTAATTTGTCCTATGTAGGGTTCTATGTAGGATATTAGTATGTGAGGAACAATATACCTACCTAGGTACCTAGGTAGTGTAAGGAATGGGAGTGTGTTGTCCAATGGATCGTGGCTTGATTTGGACCATGGATTGGGATAAAGTGGGGAATGTGGTGACCATTGAAGTGGGCCATTTTCCTCTTTGGTGCCTTACCTTTGGTATTTTTATAAAGTCGAGACCCTTCCCCCCAATTGTCTTTATTCTCTTTCAGCTTTCAGTCCATTCCTTCCTTCTCTCACTCACATTCCTTTCGAGTGCCCAACCTTCCTGCTGTGCAGTTGATCAATCCTTTAAACAACCTCACACACACACTCTCTCTCACAAGTCATCTATTCCGATTCATTCGCAATGGCTCCTATCACCAAGACTCTCGCCCTTGCTGGCGCTTTCTTCGCCTTGACTGGCTACTCGGCTCCCGTTGCCAAACGCGCCGTCGTTTGGGAGACTGTCACTGATGTCGTCTGGACCACCGTCGATGTCACCACCACTGTCTACCCTCAGGCCGCTCACACTGCTACTGTCGTCCCTGTGGTCGCCAACGCCGTCCCTACCACCACCGCTGCCCCCGTTCAGGCCTCTACCAAGGAAGTAGAGGAGGCTGCGCCCACCACTACCTCCTCCTCCTCCACCACTACCGCTGCCCCTGTCCCTACTGTTGAGGCTCCTGCCAAGCAGGTGGAGCAGGCTGCGCCCACCACCACCTCCTCCACTACCACTGCTGCTCCTGCTCCCACTGTGGAGGCCGAGACCTCTACCACTCCCGCTCCCGTCGTACAGGCTGAGACCTCCACTTCTTCCGCTGCCCCTGCTGCCACCCGTTCCGCCAACACCGAGACCACTATCAGCACCCGCACCGGCGTCTGCTCCGAGGGCTCCCCTTGCGACGGTGAGATCACCTTCTACGACACTGCCACCACCAGCACCAACCCCAGCTCCTGTGGCACCACCAACGATGGTACCGTCGAGAACGTTCTCGCCCTGCCCCACGGTATCATGGCCGACAGTGACTGCGGCAAGACCGTCACCATCACATACAAGGGCCAGACCGCCACTGGTATTGTGGTCGACAAGTGCATGGGTTGCGACAACGGCTCCGTCGATCTGTCTCGTCACCTCTTCGGTGAGCTGGCCCCCATGGACAAGGGCCGTGTCGATGGTGCCAAGTGGTACATCCACTAAACGTTGCGTCGACCGCGCGTTAAGTGTTGATGGCCATGATTATGAATATGAACAACGGACACATCTCTGGTAGATTGCGCAAACGGATATGGTCTTGACGACTCTTCCCTCTTTTCACTTTATTGTGACCTTTTCCCCTTCTTTCCCAGTCTTTCTGAGAACCCAATCATTCATCTCTCAGAGAGACCGGGCCTTTTTTTTACCTTTCGTCCACTCCCTTGATCCTGGATCTTTTTACCATTTCGCGTGTCCCTAGTGGACCGCATTCACGTTTTACCCATTTTTTTTTTCTTTCATGTTCATAGAATTTTCTTCTCTTCGGAGTCTTCTTGCGCAATACTACCTTATGATGGACCCCATTCGGCCATAAAACATATGCTTACGATCCTTGCGCGCATGCTGGCAAGTCATGGACGGTTCTCTTGACGAGATCTCGAAAATGCACATGCGACAGGACAATTATGATTACGAAGATCATGCTCGTGAAATGCAAACAGCCCCCCAAAAAACGAAGGGCATATTGCAGGACACGGATCATTGAATGAAATTCGTTTCGTTTGACTCGTGTTTGTTGTTACCTCCAATTCGGAGTAGTCTCCCCCAGTATTCGTAGTATCCCGGTATTATTTCTGAGAACTGTTTGTTTGTATGAGTAAGGAATAGTGTGGCCCCTTTCTACTTTTGAGACTCCTGAGTCGACCCGAAACGGAAAATGACCTGCAGGAACGCAAGGCTAGTTGCTATATTGGTCCACGCTGAGACAACTGCGCCTCACTTCTACAACACAGCTTGGGATGATCAATTTCGGGCCTCTCTTTCCGGTCAAGTCAGGTTGGTCTCTTGCGATATTGTCTTAAATTTGGATCTGCGGAGAAGTGCTCTGCCGATCTCTATGTCTTGCCCGTCTATAATGTACCTAGGTATCCCTCAAGCCCCGTCATCCACCAATCATATCATCCATCTCAATCGAACACCACGCCGTTCCTCAGCGTCCCAATACCATCAATAACAACATCCATCTGCGTCCCAGGAACAAGGTACTTAGGCGGCGAAAGACCAGCGCCAACACCTAAAAACCCGAGTCAGCTCAACCAATTCCATCCCCAATCAAACAAAACCAAAACAGATAAAACTCACCACCAGGCGTCCCCGTCATAATAACACTTCCCTTCTGCAACGTCGTCCCCTGCGAAAGATACGACACCAAGTACGCGCAATCAAACAAAAGATCCGCAACATACTCCTCCTGTCTAACCTCACCATCAACAATCGTCTTCAGCAGCAGCTTACTAGGATCAGCGATCTCGCTCGCAGCAACAAGACACGGTCCCAGGGGCGCAAACGTATCAAATCCCTTGGAGAATCCCCATTGCGGGACACGGCCCGCGAGTGCCGGGTCGCGCTGCAGTTTGCGTGCGGAGATATCGTTGCCGACTGTGTAGGCGGCTACGTAGGAAAGTGCGTTCTCTGGGGAGACGTTCTTGGCGTCCCGGCCGATTACAAGGCACTATGGGTGTTTGTTAGTATACATACTGAGATCAGTGGACCTGAGGCCAGGGCCGGGTATTCGTAAATAGGGGAATTGTCTTACCAGCTCGCCTTCATAATCTGCCTGGGAATCCTGGGCGATTTTCGGGATTGCTACTGGTGCGCCGTGGTCGTGGATTGTGGTGTTTGGCTTGAAGAAGATGAATGGGAAGGGGGGTGGTGTGCGGCCGGCTTCTTTGACTGTAGATATGGTAGATATATGTATAAGTAACTGTGCCTGAGGTGTTTTGCTCTTGGATTGGGAAACTCACCATGCTTTGCATAGTTCAATCCGACACAACGCAGGATAGGAACATCTGCCTGCGCCAATGGGCCTAGGACGGTCTTTACGGAGACGATTTCATCGGTGACGCGGGTTTTGCCTGTGGTGTCGTACAGGTCGTCGCCTTCGATTACACGTGCTTGCAGTTTGTCGGACTCGGTTATAAAGCCTAGGTCTGTTGTTGGGGTTGGGAGGATTGGCTCGCCGCGGAGGGTGCGGCCGTCTGTGGCGATGAAGCGGATTAGGCGCTTCCACGGGAGAGACATGTTTTCGGTTTTTTTTTGTCTCGGTCTTTGGCTTTTTTGTAATTGGAATTGGCTAACAGAGGTATTCATTCCGGTAGTTGAGGGGTTATATGGCTCTTTATTGTCGTTATGCCGGGGATAGATCGGGTACACCGGGTTTGTCGGGTGTAGTTCCGGGATGGGGTTTTGGTAGTTAACCGGATGAGAAACCAGGGGATGCGGGGAAACTGGGGTATGACTAGCATGACGAAATATTATGGCTATAATGATCTTTTAGGCTGGTGTGTGAACTAGATAGTGTTCTTCTGGGGATTGGATGCCTACAGTGACTAGACTCATATTGATGAACAGAAACGAAGGGAAATTATCATTCATACTACTTGAAAGAGAGAGCGCAGAGATAATAGAAACAGTACAATCAAATATGTGGCCCTGGAGAAATTATCATAGGTAGTGGCGGCCTAAAAACGAAGTAGTATATTTTCTATGGAAACAGCCTTTTCTACAATTCGAGCTTCTTCCAAGCCCGATCAATCTCTTCCTCAGCATCATATCCATAACACCACATCTGAGTCGCCGGATCACTCCACTGGTTAGGACTGTGAGTGAAAGGCAAACCCAGAGTCTCGGACTTCATAGCTGCATCACGGGCTTCCTGAAGCGCCCCATCGGCGAAATGCCATAGCTTTCCATTCAGAAGACTTGCCTCCTGCATCATTCCAGCTCGCTCGATACGGACCTTCTCGAAAATCCCCAATGCTTTGGGAATGTCTGCGGCGTTCTCAACCTTGGACAGAGATCGTGCAAGTGCTGCGCCGTCTTCGACGGCCATTGCTGCACCTGTGCGGTTTTAGTAACTACTATCAAGATTAAGTGTGCGTTTGCACTTACCCTGTGACATGTAAGGTAGCATTGCATGTGCTGCATCTCCTAGGATCAACACCTTGCCATTCACCCAGCGAGACAAGGGCACTCCACTGATCAGTGGCCATTTGATGGTCTTTTCGATGAGTCCGATAATCTTTTCGAGACTGGAAAATTATTAGCAAGCATATAATACCAGGAATGTCCATAGATTCATACCGGCTGTCCCATCCTTGGAACTCGCGTCTCATATCACTGAGAGTATTTTGCTGATCCCATGTTGAGGGATCACTGTCATCTGGATGAGAAAGAACCATATTGAAAGACTTGCCGGCTCCTATGGTGTATGTCATTACGTGTCGTTGATCACCAATCCTAGCAAAACGGGTCAGTTGTGTTTTGAAGACCCTTTCATACTTCTGCTAACCAGATATTGAGAGCCGGCTTTTCCAACAGCCAAGAAAGCTCCGGGTCTTCCTTGATGCGCTCCACGTCCACAGTAGCTCGGTAGGCCGCGAATCCAGTCTTCTCGAATGTGGGCCTGCCGCTCTGATCGAGAGTTCCACGAGCAACCGACTTGACACCTACAGACTATTAGAGTCGGTCATACATATCTCAAGGGTGTGGGGATATATACCGTCTGCGGCAACGACCAAATCAGCCGAAACAGTTTCGCCATCCCCAAGAACGATGCTTGGTCCCTCGATATTATATCCCACAACCCGCGAAGCAACCTTGACTGTGACACCCAGGTCCAGGGCGCATTTATGCAGCGCAGAATGGAAGTTCGCACGGTGAATTACATAGTACGGCGCCCCAAACTGTTCTCGGAAGTTCGGGATAAGTCGCGTGAGCCCAATGACATTTCCTGATTGCCAGCGTCGGAAAGAAATAGATCCAGGCTCGGTCACATACTCTTTCAAGTATGGGTCTAGGCCCAGTCTGCTCAGGAGGCGGGTTGAGTTGGATGGGATTTGGATACCAGCTCCGACCTGAGATAGGTGATTAGCTTTGGTTAACATCAATGTAGGAGAGTTAGTACTTCTCCAAGCTTCTGTGCTTGCTCGTAGACAGTCACGGTGTGGCCGGAACTTGCGAGCGCGATGGCTGTTGCTAGTCCGCCGAGTCCGGCGCCGACGACGATGATATTTAGGCGAACCTTTGCAGGGATGGTTTTTTCACCTGCCAATGGATCATTTAAAAATTCGAGGCAGTTGCTGGGATATGTTGGGGTCTATTGATTCGTTAATGTCTGAGAATCTCACACTGCCATTTCGGGATGAGAAACTCACCTTCAAGGACGCCTGAGAAACATGGCCATTGGCCTGACCATTGGACACCATCTTGCTTACTGTCACTTGCTTTGTTTCAAGAGAAATAATTGGAGGTAATCAGCAACGCATATCGTCGGATTACCGCATTTATGACCCCTCAGCTGGGAACGCACCGGGGAAGACTACCCGATCTTGCCCCGGACTTTAGCAAGAGCCGACGATCCTACGAAAGTGTTCATATATCTAGGGATTGTTTCTCCATAGAATTAAGATAATACAATTCAAAGATCTTTCTCATTACCATAACAACTCCAACAATGTCTTCAACTCAAGTGGGAAGTGTCATCGACACAGAGGAGCAGCTTCTCGCTGACCTCGAAGCGAGCAAGACCCTCCCTCTGTGGAAGCAGATGGCGCGTCTAAACCCCCCAGCCCCAAACCCAACAACAGTCCCAAATGTCTGGAAGTACAGCGCCATCAGACATAACTTGGAGCGCGCTGGAAAGCTCGTCCCAGCAGACCAGGCTGAGCGCCGGGTGTTGATGCTCACCAACCCAGCTCGAGGTATGTACAAAGTTATCCATAGATTTTGCATCGAGTTATATCTTTCTATCTACTATATACTGTGTATAACTGTTACTAACATCCTATCAAAGATGCCCCCTTCACCACCGACACCCTCTACGCTGGTCTGCAGCTAGTGATGCCCAACGAAACCGCACGCGCTCACCGACACACGGCCTTTGCCATGCGCTTCATTATTGAAGGCCAGGGCGGTTTTACTGCTGTCCACGGCCGGCGCATTACGATGCAGCGCGGAGATGTCATTCTCACACCTACATGGAACTACCATGACCACGGCAAAGATGGTTCTGGACCTATGGTGTGGTTGGATGGATTGGATTTGCCTAACTTCAGACACTTCCCTGTGCACTTCGTAGAGCACTTCGATAAGCCTCGTTATCCTGCGGAGAATGTTGATAGTAACACTTCGCCGCTGGTTTTCCCATGGGTCACCATGAAGGCGCAGTTGAATGGAGTTGTTGGGGATTGGGCGACCAAGAGATACTTGAAGGAGGATGGTCGTGAAGGTATGTGTTCACGTTTTTACTATTTGACTCGGTGGATTGAAACATGGCTAATGGTTTTCCATAGTGAGTCGCGTCCTTGGAGGATGTGCTGAGCGAATTTCGGCATCTAAGGCTTCGCCTTCCCGGCGCGAGACTACGTCCGCTGTCTATCACGTCATCACTGGCAAGGGACGCTCGACTATTGGCGAGAAGGAATATACCTGGGAACAGGGTGATACCTTCTGTGTTCCGGCGTGGTACAGATACCAGCACTTTGCGGATGCTGAAGAACCGGTCTATCTGTATCGGTTTGATGATAAGCCCATGATTGATGCATTGGGTTTCTATCGCTCGGAGGATATGGACATTGAGTCCCTTGTGGACGAGTGAAGACTTTAGCATCGCGTGATTAGACATGCAGTGTGACGGTCTCGTGGGAAAGTCGACCAAGTGATGGAATGTAACACAACTCCACCGAATAAATGGAAATTTCATAATGACAACATGCGTTGGAGATACTTCTGGGTTCATTGACTTCGTAAGATCGTCTGCCTGTCGGGTGACAAAAAGCCACTCCAAACAAACATCAAGAGCATCATAATCTATAAAACATCTAAACAGCCTCCCGCAATCCACACATCAAGCCGACACGTGGGGGTTGTCACTTCTGACAATATACACTTCTCCAGCGAGAACTGCACATCCAACCACCATAGAAATAGCAATGATTGGAAGGTTCACGCGGGCAAATTCCAGACTGCCGACGCGTATGTGCTTTCTGGCCAAGATATCCCGCCACAGCAGCCCAGCCAGCGAAGCACTAAACGCAGTACTAAATGCGCCATAATTGACTCCGAGTGCCATGCTGTAGATAGTCGCCCACCATGTGCGATCGCTGATGGGGATTCCACTGACTTCATGGATCTTTTGCCATGCTTGAATAACGCGCGAGAGGAGAATCGTGGTGCCGATGTTTGTGCCGGCAAACTGATTAGAAGGTAACGAGTTAGCCGGTTCGAAGTGGAAGTGGGGAAATAGCCAGCGGATTGGTCAATACTCACATTGCACAGAATCACAGATAGGAATCCCATCCCACCGATGCTGCCTACTGTCCCAGTCTTTTCTACCCAGTGGTCCCATCCGTACGCGAAAACCGGCACCCAGCCCTTGGTGACAAGCGCCTGCACTAGAATAAACATCGTGAAAGCGAAGGGTACTAGTGCGAAAGGCATGTGGGATACTACGACCGTCACAGTGGGAAACGTCTCCTGTGACCAGCGATAGATATCACGAGCGACCGATGCCAATGTGCGCGGGCCATTGTCCTGATGATATGGATATCCCCGCTTCTCCTCATCCATCGTCGCGTCGGTGGTTTGTCTCGAGTCTAGTGCCTCGGGAGAACTTGCACGAGCTGGTTGTTTGCTGTCCATCGCACCACCGCCTGGTGGTTGTAGTTCCGGGAACTTCTCCTTGTCAACGAGAACAGAGAGTGAAAATTGAGTTCCGCACTCTAGGTAGGGCTTGTTTGAGGCGATATCACTATTGGGACTCTCAAGCGAGATATCGTCATCTGTGTGCTCACTGCAGTGGCGCAGGCCTGTAGCATCATGTTGCTCGGACTGCTCCGAGCCTAAGGTCTCTGGGTCCATCCTTTCTGGTAACGCTTGCTGCTCCTCTCGTCTGCGCATTTCTCGCTCTGCCTGTGCGTTTTCAACCTCCTGTCGACCCTTCGCGGCAATCTCACGGGTGCCATGGCGATGGAGCCAACCAAATGCGAGATCCCAGCAGAACATAACAAAAGCAGCGGGCAATGTAACCCAGAAAACGGGGTTCTCTTTGCCTGATGCATTAATTGCCAGGAGGGTTATAAGCGTGGCGGCCATAATGAGCCCCCCGAAAGATGCACCCTTTTTGTCTAAGAATGGATTCATGATTTCTTCCAGTGAGAGTTGCTTTCCCTCCTTATCATCGGTTTCCTCTTTCTCTTCGGCGGTTCCTCTGGCATGAGGAATGTTGGGGTTCACGGGTGGTTTTTTCTTTTGATCCTCAGAAAGCTCATGCATTGTGATAGAGAGGGGAATGAGGGATTCGTCGGCGAAAATGATATATAGCAGGAACGGGAAAAGAACGATTGCCGTCACAACTACAGGGACAATCATGTTGGCTGTGTAGACAATGAACTTGATCTTAAAGGCGCCAGCAAGGACCAGGTTGGTGGGGTTGGAAGAGACAAGAATTGCGGAGGCAATGTTGGCTATGGCAAACTGGCTGTGGATCCAGGCTCTCGGGTGGACGATATTGCTTGACACGCGGGTCATATACGCGAGGAACGCTGTACCGGACAGGATGATTGGATCGTTTCCGATGAAGCTGCCTAATCCGAAAAAGAAGACAAACAGGTAAAAGAATAGACGGTGGCCGACCTTGCCTGCCTTTTGGAGAACCTTGAAGGCCAGATATCTGATGAGGCCAGAGGCGTCAATCGAGATGGCAATGTAGGCGAGTGTAAGGAAGAAGACCATGATATCAATGGGATTAATGTTGTCTGCGCCGACTATTCCATCATGTACCTCTTTTCGGCCAATAGCCAAAATAGCGAGAAGGAAGAGATCCGCTATTAAAGGTGCCGTGATGAAGTTCAATGGAAAGCGAAATTTCACGAACATCGGTTGATTGTCATTGGATCGAGAGCGACTCCGATGGGGTATTATGCGTATGGCACTCAATACATCCAAAAACCCGTTTGTGAGGCATCGAGGCAGGTATAGAGGTATATGGAATGGGAAAAGGACGATGATATCTGCAGGTAAAGAAGCAGAAGTAAGTCTCAATCTCACATTGTAGGCCTAACCGCACTTACTAGTAATAACAAAAATTATTAGGGTGATGATTGATCGCCAGCTTTTGATTTTCGATGTATCGAGTTCGTCGTCCATTTTGAATATTTAGTTCTCTTTCCGAGGTTCACTTCAAGAACATGCACTAGGTAATTTCTATGGTCGTCAGGCACCAAGTCAGCCTCTCTTATTGTGCTTCAGCCGCAGTCAGGCATGGTGACAAAATACCGGAATGCGGAACAAGAGAAATTTGCATGTCAATATTCAACTCTTGTTTTTATTGCAGACACATTTCTCTGTCCAAAGAATTCGAGAAAAATATGGCGGTCTTGTGTAAATCGAAAATCCGGAGAAATTTCGTCTGCGGTTTATCCTCTAGCTCCTGTGCTTGAATGCCGGGGAAATCAAGAAATTGTCAAGAATGTGGGCAAATCGAGTGAACTGCCCCTCATAATCACATCGACAAGGTTCAAATGATTGCGACCTAGGCCGGGCACAGAAGTGGGAGTCCAGCTGCTAATGAAGGCCCTGTCAAGGTCTGGGAAGCTGTGGAATATCTCCGTGTTGGAAGTGGATTTGTGGATCAAGGATGGGCTTTATTAGAGTTGCACTAGAATTCAGGCGAAGTAAATCACTAAATCACTTTCTTCGACGCTAATCAAGGGTTGCGATAGCAAGAGCTGGGATAGGAAGAGAAATTTTCGCCCAGCGAGGCCTGATGGTCTGAGCCTCAACAGGAAGGGCAATTAAAACAGAGTAAGACATGCACGGGATAGAGTGGACATTTCTGATTAGCTTGTATTTGGTGTTGACAGGAAATGCCAATAATAAGAAGTCGAGACTACTGGACATTGACGAAACTTGAGAACCCCGCACTGTCCACTTTAGGAAGTTGACCGTCACTTTAATGTTGACTTTTACTCTTGGCTGACCCATGGTTCGGGCAATATCACTCCCGGTCTTTCTTTCCCTGACTTTTGAGTTGACTCGTTAAATATTTCCTACTTCTCCTACACCATAGCTCTCATTACTCCTTGGAACACCGATAAATCGCCCGATAGACACAGCCACTGCACAATATGTACCGACAGAGTCCAAGTTACCAATCAGCGGGAACTGTGATCGCCCCATCTCGTATTCACGCCCGGGTTGCTGCGCCCGCCCAAATCAATATCACGGGAGCACTTGTCGTTCCGAGCGTTAGAGCTTAGCGATAAAGGTTCTTTCTAGGGTTACCCAATCCCAGCTAGACCGAGGCTCCAAAATCCGAGATGAGGCTGTTGCTGACAAAATATCTCTCACCCCGGGCGCGGTCCCCTATTCGCGTTGTTGATCATGGTCAATCTGCGGAGTAGTGCTTCGTGGATAAGACGGCTCGAAGGCTCCTTGCTTTCTGTTTCTCTCCATTTCTTATGAGATCACATCGAGCCCCATTAAGTCACTGTTACGATTAGAGAACAACATCCTAATATATATGCCTTTGTTGTTGCTTCATCATAAAGTTACCGTCACCGGAGGCGGATAACATGCAATGCCCGCAATTCCATTTATTGCCTCCTTCCTAGAGCATGCACTCGTGCATCGTGCTCCTGCATCGCCCCCTAACGTGACTGCGGCCGGAAGTTCCTCGCATCTCGAGGTTGTCTGCGCCTGGCCGGTTTCCGGTCAATATGGCCCAGGGACCCGAGTGCTGTGGGTTTCCCCACAAAGAGTTTGGCAGTGCTACCATGGTATACTAACACACACTCCAGGTACTATGTCTTGATAGCAGCCTGTGTGGTCGCTCGCAAAGTAGAATGGATCCGGAACGCTTGTCTCGCCGCTGTGTTACTTTTCCCCGCTATTGCGGCTCTTCACGGGATTGTGCTTGCTGCGCTTCATGTCGACGGTGAGTCTCACGGCCCTATTGGCATGGGTTGATGCTTCCCACCCGGTCCGACCCATCGAAACAATCAATGAATCTAATATTCTATAGGCGCCGTGGATATGGATGTCTATGGGGCATTCCAGCTGTGCGCAATCGGCATCTTAACTGCCCCAGCGACCGTCAGGCTGTCTCGGACCTATTTCAACAACCCCGGCCGCGATATCATCTTTTTGTGGACCGTCCTTCTCCTAGTTGGACTAATAAGCTTGATTGTGGAATTCATGCGCCTCAAATCCAGTATTTGCCCAGGTGACGACCCGGCAAGTATTCACTGGGCCTCAACAGGGGGCAAAAAAGGTGGTGAGTTTCTATATGGCTCCAACTGTGACATTGCTTGTGCCCCAGATAATGGTCCAGTCTCGCCGTTGCGACTGGAAGCAGCCAACAATATCTACGTGATTCCAGTGCCTCATGAGCTGTCATTCAATGCTACTACGCTCATTGCGGCTGCATGCTGCATTCCTGCCATCCTGTCGTTGGTATCCATGTGGATCAAAATCCTGGATGATAACTGGGAGAAATTCTCAAATGGAAAACCTAAGCAAAAGCCAGATGAACCCATTCTGGGAACCAACGGGGCGACCATCACCCACATGAATGGGATTACCAACAAGATAAGCAAATGGCTGGCTCTCATCGAGATACCGGTGTTTGCTGCAGCAGTTTTGGCAATTCTCGTCAAAGGCGAGATGAACTTCTGGAGTACGCAAGTGCAGTACCAAACAGAGCCTATACAAAGTATTGGTAAGTAAATGCAGTCCATTATCCGAGTTTGACAATTAAAAACACCAGCACCATGGATTTACTAACAGATGAATCTTTAGGTCAATGGGCGCCAATCGTTGGTACGGCCCTCGCTGTATTAGGATCACTCTATCTCCTTCTGTCTGCGGATATGGAAGCTGCGGGAAAGGAAGATGGACAGCAAGAAGGGACTATCGTGGGAAAATGCCCAAATTGTGACTGTGCTGCTTCGGATACCGGAAGTAGTTCTCGACGAGAGTCTAGAACAAGTGCCGAGAGACAGGATCCCGATATCGAAATGACAACAATACGCCGCCCTACTACCAATCAAACCATTGGCACTCAGCCCGATTTAGGAAGACGAAAGGTTGCCCGCATCCTTATGGCGGCAAGTGCCTTTATGACAACCAAAGCCCACAACCAAATCGAGAAAACGGGATTTAAGCCCGAAGCGAAAACAACTTACCCGGAGACCCCAGGAGAAAGATACAAAAATTCAGATCTCCAAAAGCAGATAGACGAATATAAAAGGTCATCTACACCCGACAACCGATCAAGAGCTCCAAGCTTCATAAGCAGCAGGGGCTCCGTGGACAATGGTGAAGGCAGCTCAAGGAGGCCCCGGAGTCCGACACGCCGTTCAGTGCCTACGCCAGCTATCTCGCGGCCAAAATCCCGTCAAGCCCATTCAAATTCACTCCCGAGTGGGGGCGTATTTGGGACATCAACCTTGCAGTGTCCTCCTGTGGCCGCGTTTGCGGGGTGGCAACGACAATTGAGTCCGTTAGATATAACGCCGATTTCACGAAGTAGAGCACCATCTATGTCCGATGTCAGTCCCACAACTTCATCACCAAGGCCACAGCCTACGCCGGAGATAGTGATTTCCCCTGATGAAGATAGTTGATTGTTTTGTCTACAGTATTTTTGAGCTCCTGTATTTCCAATGGCGTGTGGTTTTCTGGGCCGCGGCTAGTCCGCTTTACGATTTCATGGGTTTATTATGTTCCGGTAGATATTTGTTGGATTAAGCGGTGTATATATTGAAGAGGGGAACGCTGAAGGCTGTATGTTCCGAGGCATACGGGTCGATTCAGCACTCGGAGTTCAGCCTTATACCTAACCCTATATACAGAAGAACCTAGCTGTACTCCCCAAGAAGTTTATTTAGAGAGGTGTATAAGTGTGTATTATTAATCTATTTCCATCTACGACTTGTATCTCTGTAACGATTATAAAACTATATTCATATCACAGCACATCCATAAACAAAGCGTTATCTTCATGCTGTTTTGACTAAGTCTGGAAACACCAAGATTCGCATATCGATTCGCATATCGCAAGCTATGACCAAGAGAACAAAGACATCCGATCAAATGAAAAAATTATATATTTGCAATATCAGAGATTGACTGAATCCACTACCGCTGTCCCCCGGCACTGGATGTTATCCACACCGCGGCAACACCGGATAGCCATCCGATCTACCCCCGCCCGACACAACCCCAGAAACAGCCACATCCCGGCGACTCCTGATCATATGACAATTGGATGATACTATCGAATGGCATCAAATTCACCTGACAACGAAACATCTAACGGGCGGCCCTCCAAACGGCGCCGTGTAGCTGTCGCCTGTGATGCATGTCGAACCCGCAAATCCCGATGTGACGGCAAGCGGCCCAGCTGCTCGTTATGTCAGGATCTGGGGTTTGAATGTGTTTACACGCCGCCATCAACGGCTTCTAATGTCATCGTGCAGAAAGATTATTTACACGGGCTTGAAGATAGGGTAAAGAGGCTCGAAGAATCATTTGGAGCTGTGAGGGGTGATTTGGATGGGTTGGCGAAAAGAGTTGATTGTGGGCCAGAAAGGGATAGGGAAAGGGAGTCTGCTATTTCTGGTCGAAATGTTAGAGAGAGCCAGGGCGAGGCGAGAATTGCTGCACCAATGCCGGATTTGATTGGGACCGAGGATTCAGTCGATGGTATGGGTGCGGTGATTTTTGCGGATGAGGAGGATTCTGGGTTCTTTGGTAAGTGTACTTACCTGCTTCACGGGGGAATTCTAGATTGCTAAGGATTACTAGGCCCTTCTTCAAACATTGCATTTCTTCGACATCTGTCAAGCGCTATTGTCCAACCGGGGTATTTCCCTTCGCCTGGGGCCGCTGAGGGTGGCTTCGTGAATGCATCGAGACCATCATCGCCCCTACGCAAGATAGGTCAAGATAAGCGCATGCAAGTGAATATCTTCGCTTTGCCACCGCAGGCAAACACCTTGGAGCTCATAGAACGCTATTTCTCTAACACAGGATTGCTATTTCCTTACATATACCCACCCGTCTTCCTGGATACATATCACCAGATGGCACGGGAGAACTTCAGTCGGGTACGGAGAACTTGGCTCGGTTTATTGAATATGGTGCTGGCTATGGCTACCATCACTGCGATTCCCGGAAGTGCGAGCGCAGATGCTCGGATCGAAGAATCAGATGTCTTCTATCAACGTGGCCTTGGCTTGTGTGGGAGTGAAATCTTGCGAGGGACAACCCTAGAAGTTGGTAAGTAGCTCTTGATTCTTGTTGCTTGTTCGGTTTCTCAACAAGAAATTGTCCTGATTGTGCTTCCCTAGTTCAATATTTACTTCTGATGGGCCAATACCTCCAAGGCACACAAAAATCAATACAAGCATGGACCGTCCATGGATTAGCCGTCAAAGCCGCTCTCCAGCTTGGATTACATTCGCGGCATGCATCTAAAGTATTTTCTCCTATCGAGCAGGAGATGCGAAAGCGGACTTGGTACGGTTGTGTGGTTTTAGACCGGTATGTGGCTAAACCTGCATACGCCAAACATATGCTGACAATATAGAACTCTGAGCATGACTTTTGGCAGACCAGCAGCCATTCCAGATAGCTACGTCAAGCTCGAGCTGCCCTCGAAGCGAAAATTTGAAAATTCAACAGGACTTGCGGATGACGAGACAGCGGCCTTAAGTGTTGCGTTCTTCAACTCGACAATGTAAGTGGCTGACCTCATCCCCAAGGAGGACCGGAACTTCTGACATGAATACTAGTGGCTTATATAAGGAGCTCTGGAACGTCCTAGAGCTTCTCTATGGCCAAAACATCGGTTGCGATGGTCCATTACCAGTCAGCGAAACCGTGGCCCACATCTTCAGCTTGGAACAGCACTTGTTCTCCTGGGAACGGTCGCTTGCCCATCCATTACAACTTATCTCATCGGCTAACATTGAGAATCTGCCTCAAGATCAAATGTCGTCCAATACCCAATATCTCTCGTTGAAGTTTCAAGTTATCTTGACTTTAAGATATCTAAATCTTCGAGTTTTACTCCACCGCCCGATATTGGTCAAATTCATCACCGCAAGCAGGTCTCCTGATCGCGATCCTCAGGATATGAGATTGTTGCAACATATCGGTATGAATAGCTTGCAGATATGCGCGGATTCTGCGACGGAGATCATTGATATCGTACACCGCGTGGTATCCGAACCTGGATGGAAGCGCAGCCTCCTGGGAGCTTGGTGGTTCTCATTATACTATAGTATGGTCTCAATTCATCGCTCTGGAATGTTGAATGCTGACAGTTCTCTAGCTTTTAACGCGGCACTGGTCCTCATCGGAGTAGTTTGGGTCTACCGTGATACCAGCCTAACAAGCTCACCAATGACAGACCAAGCAAGCAAAGCAAGACAGTATCCCGATCGTGCAGTAGCAGCACTTTCCAGGCTAGATGAAGGAAACCGGTTGATTGATCGATGTCGGTATTATTTGGAACAATTTAGCAAGGTCTTGAACGATCCTGGTCAGTTTCTTTCCCGTCTTCTTCGTGTTACTGGGACTGTGCTAACATTACTGCTTATTAGGAACGAGCTTCGATGCCTCGGCTACCACCCATCCTCTTCTCCATGGTACTCGAGCAGGCCTTACAGGGGACGAATTCAGTCTCTCGCCATTTGGTATGGAGCTTGGCGAGTTCATGATGGATGGGGATCTTGTTGCGATGATGGATCGTCAGGGACTTCTTCCCGTAGATCCCGATTCAACCTTCACTGCTTGATGCCTAATTGTAACGATTATACTTGTACCAATATTAGATTCTATAACAACTGGTATTGCTTCAATATTCCCTAATCTATATATTCCCAATCTATGGATCTGGCCAGGCACCTGGCATGCCTTGGTAGTTTGCTTAACCAGTTTTCGTACCCATTGAGATTCCAAGGCCATAATCTTCCAATTACTAACAAGATGGGCCAGAAGGTGACATGGTAATTCTTACAGCATATCATAGGACCATAAACAAGCCGTCTTGCCGAAGCTTTCATTTTTCCATGCTACGGAAATATATATAATAACGAGCCAACCGTCTTCCATAAACATTGCTCACTCTTCTCCCTCCCCCCCAAAGCGCACATTAACGCTTGCTTCAAGTAACTATGATGAAAACAGATGCATAAATAAAAGGACTTGAATGTAAAATATTATCAAATTAGCTTGGGTAGTTATTACTGTCTAGAATTAGATGTATCAACTACCAAATGATCAGCCATGGGCCTTCAAGCCTCAAGCTCCTTTCTGCGCTCAAGTTTAGCCCGATGCGCCATCTTTGAGACCAGAGTCGCCATCCCAGCATGGTCACAGTCAATATGGGGCTCCTTTTCCAGCAAAATATCACTCTCCTGCCCATCACGCCTCGAGAAGTCGAAAGCCTTCGGCTTATCACAGTTATACTGTGCGTTAGCGGCACGAAGCAGGCATATCTCATTTTTCATGCAGTCGTCATTGCAGCTCTCGACTTCGAACCCGCGAACACGTCTCGCCCAGTAATCTTGGAAAACAGTCGGGTCGCGCTCCATGGCGACGGTGACATTATGCCAAAAAGCAGGAGTAATCTCGGCTTCCAGATCTGTGAGCGGAGGAGAGATTTTGGATCCGTAGTCTGCTTTGGCAGAGTAATAAGACACCCATTCTGGTTTTGTCTGGAAGGATGGGTCGCTTATGTTGGCGATATACTGAGTGTAATCTATGACGCCGAAGGTGACTGGATCGATCTCATAGACGCGGAAAGAGGGTGAGCCTTCCGTTGGTGTTACCGCTGGAGCGATATAGCCCATTGCAGTAGCTGTGTTCCAGTGTCGGTTGTTGTAGTCGGAGTATGCAATCTGGAACCCATCCCGGTGCGTATGACCATAGAACAATCCTGCAATGGTGGCTTCGTAGCGCTGCACGATCTGGTCAAAGTATTCCGAATGGTCGCGGAAGTGATCAGGTACACCGGATGGGATGTGAGAGATTAGCCATGCGCGTTGGCCTGCGTCCTCGGCAGCTTGCAGTTCCTTGATGAGCCATTCAAATTGTCCGCGTGGGTCTTTCTGCATTGGTTCTTGGTACATGTAGAAGTTGTACATGTAGTAGAAAATGCTGTTGTAAGAGATGATGCGTAGATTGCTGTTGGGATGGACGGCTGAGTATGACGCAAATTGATCTGCAGACTTGACGGAAGGAACGCCCGTGAGTGCATACCAGTCTTCTGCAAGGGCATTGTACGTCCATTGGGGATCAGCTTTACTTGAAGCATCCGGGGGAAAGAGGTTGAGTGGTGCTGTGTCATGGTTTCCTATGGCAGCGTACACAGTGCCGATATCATTTTCCATTGCAGTGTATGTGGAATTGAGCCCTTTCAGAGCTTCCACCTCGTCAACCAACCAGATATCGTGGGCCACCACATCGCCCGTGTAAATGGAGAACTCCGGATTGATGTCTGCGATAGCAGCATGCAGGCTCTCCTGAAGTATTTGTGGCGGGTCACATTTTGCGTTTCCAAATGGTCCACATGGGTGTTCTGTATTTTCCGGTGCATATTCGTCTGACCAGGATCTGCAACAGATGGGCTTGGAGCATTCATAGCTGGATCCAGGCTCGTAGAGGAGGTCCACATGTGTATCACTGAAATGGACGACCTTGAGCGGTGTCTGGCCGCTAGGTGGCGGCCTCGCAGTCTTTGGCTTGGGTGAAGGAAACGTTAGAGTGTAGGGATGGACATCCGGGTGCTTGCAAAGGCCGACCAAACTGGCGCACAGCGTCTTGAAAGCGTCAGAGTTGAGGTGTAAAGCTTTGAAAGCATCATGCAGGGCAGGTCCTTCTTTATTAATGATCCCGGTACAGACATCTGGGTCCTCGACCTGTATACTTGTGGTTAATGGAATTGAGCCAGTAAGCCCATGAGAATCGCCAACGTACCCCGCTGATTTTGCACAGCCCGGTGAATACATCGATCATGAATTTCTCACCCAGCCCTGCGGTAACCTTGATGCTACCGAGGAGAACCTGTAGGATTGCATAGAGTCAGCTCAAGACCTTACAAGCAATGCAAGTGCCGAGCTTAAGGATACCTGGCAAGCACCACAGTCGACTGCATTCTTGAGGTCATCCCAAATAGAAGCGATGGACTGCTCAACTTGAGTCTTAGCTTGTACTCCCCGGAGAGATGCCGAAAGCCCAAACGCCAGCAGGAACGTGTTGAGTCTCATCTTGGCATAGGCGAATCGGCTGATTTGATAAAGACAGCCCTGGAAGCAGTCAGGACACTCTGTACTTTCCCAGCGTTGGTGTGAACTCCTGGGCAGTGGGCATCTTAAATATCATGGGCCAAAAGCACCTAGGTAGACCCTTTCGTACTTTTCCATTGAAGGTTCCTACACCTCGCTTAGAAGGATTGAACTAAGGACCCGCGCCTACATACCCCCATAGCGAAGATCTTGTTCGGCTCTGACATAACCCTGGGACGACCTTTTACCATGTGATAGGCAGTAGAGTAGTATCCGGTATTCCCTTCTAGATATCTCGGTTGTCGGTACTTTTATCCCATTATGTAAAATGCATATGCGAGCGAAGAGAAGGGTACAATAAAACGAACGCATAGCAGCGGGAATTACTAGCAGCCGATCGATTGAGGGGTTTCTCGCGACTACATACTGAAATAAGAAACGCAGCCAAGGAGCTAGCAGGCAGTTCCTTGTAACGTTGCGAAGCCACTGATCTCAGGGGGTGATGATGACCATGCGCCGTTGATGGCCTCTTGGCATGTTCGCATATTCCCGGGAACTTGCGAGCTTAAAATGAAGAGTCATCACAGTGTTCAAACGAAACTGTGGTAGCAGAATATAGGGCAACAGTCAGTGTGCATAGCACATCAAACCCATCCAGTGACAGTAAATGTCATGATTGGATGCACCGGTCTATCGCACCAATCGCTCTGTATGCCAAGCTCAGTGCCTGCAGGATTTGCGGTGGATAACTTGATGAATCTGTCGTGCGGGAATAGGAGACCGATTGGTTGTCCCGAACTGAGAATGACATGGAGTAGAAAATCAAATCCGAGCTCACGTCTGCTGCTTCGGTGTAGGGAACAGGCGAGCTGCAGCGTTTGGCCTGATGTATCACACTCAAAAATTGGCCAATAGATCGCTGTCGATCGCAAATCCCAGAACCGCCGGTCTCACGGGGGAATTCATTTACTAAATACCTTAGCGCAGCCTCGCAGCACTTAAGCAGATCTAATAGAGTGATTCCCACGTGTATTCCGATGCGTGAAACTCTAGGGCTCGCGTAGATGGAAGCGCTCAGGATCGATGAATTGCCTATAATAGGCGCGGATCAGCACAGCCCCTGACAAAGTGATCGGACAAATATCCTGCAAACGAGAGATTATAATACGGCGCTATCCACATAGTATCACATCCCAAGAAAAGCTCAAACTGGTGCCTGGTCATGGACTGTGGGTCTCGGATTCGTCTGTTGTGCCAGGATTCTCATTGGGTGAGACACATGTGGAGATCTTTTCATTATGGACGATCTGACAGGCATGGTATTTGTGTACTTGTGGATTTGAGTATTTGAGTTATTGAGTAGGGATGAATTCGTATAGGTAGCTTGAGACCTATAGCCTCAGAAAGGGTAAATGAAGAAGACGATCGGTGATTGGCGGGCCAAAACCGGGGTAAAGGGTCCCTAAATTTCTTCTCTCCCCACATTCCGTTGGACCTTCAACTCTTCTCTTTTTGTCTTCCCCTTTTCTCTTACTCGACATTCTTCCAACTATCAAATCCCCGTTCTTACGCCCTTTCTGCCCCGGTCTTCAATCCCCCGGATTCGGACTCCGTCGGGAAACGAGACGATGACGCCTCCGCGCACGCGCCATTTCAGCCCGCCTACGATCGCGATTTTACAATAAAAATTGAAACTCTCACTCGTCGACAATATTCTGCGCTACACCTGGGGTTGTTATAAACGAACCGTACGGACTGTCCGCTAGGACAGTCCACTGTCAACTTCATCATGGAGGGTCGCCAACAAGCTACGCTGGGTGTTTCGATCACCTTTTTCTCGATCGCCTCTATCTTTGTCGCCCTTCGCTTCATTTCCCGAATATTTGTGGTCAGGAAGATTGGGTTACACGACTGGTTGATGTTGGTCGCATGGGTAGGATCCCTCGACTTGATCCCTGCATGTACCCGGGGATGTAGCGACAACGGACTCGATCTATTGGCGAGCCGGGCACATGATTGGAACCTCGTGCTAGAGCTCGGAGGCTAACCAGTCTACAGATAATTGATTTTGGCTTTTCCTTCTCGCTATTCTTTGCTGTCAAGAAAGGCCTTGGCCTCCATTCAAGTGACATTAAGCCGGAAGATTCACTCGCTTTCAATAAGGCCAATTATGCGTTCACGGTCCTCTATGTCAGTTACAACTGCCCTTTGTTACCACCCATGGTTACTCCCCTTTGTTACTCCGTAGGACAGTAGGAAAAGATAATGGCATGCTGACACAACCATTTAGAATCCGGCGTTAATGGCCGTCAAGACCTCGATCCTTGTCTTCTACCTGACCTTGACGCGCAATCAGAAGGTTTTCCAATGTGCAAACTACGTCACCCTGTTTGTAGTGAACGCAGCGGGCTTCGCATTAACTATGGTCAATGTTTTCCAATGTCGACCTATCGGCGCAGTGTTCCTTTCCGACGTCCCGGCCCATGCGAATTGCACCGACATTGTCACCCTGTACCTCTCCTCGTCCCCGGTGAATATTATTACGGATCTTGCTATCTTGTTGCTTCCGATGCCGCTTTTGACAAAAATGCGCCTACCTTTCAAGCAAAAGATAATCTTGGTGATCACTTTCTCCTTTGGATTCTTTGTCGCCGTGGTCGATGTGGTCCGAATTGCGTTTCTTCAACAAGCTGCCATCTCCCGCTCGCTGGAAGTCAAGTCAATTCATATTCAAAACTCCGGAGGAGTTGATTTTAGTTGTACGACTCGCTCATCTCCCATATCTGAAACTAATGTGTCAATCGAGCTAACAGCGGAAATTTGGCAGGGTATGCGTCGCTATCTTTCATGTGGTCTGTCGTCGAAGTCAACCTCTCGATCATTTGTGGTTGTGTTCCAAGTCTCAAACCTCTGGTCACTCGTCTTGTTCCGAAATTGATTCGAGATACAAATGATGATACATCAACCTCTTCGCCTCCTGGACTCTCTGGGGGCGCAGCAGGGGAAAGCCAAGTTGCCGTGCCACCTCAGGTTGCTGTCCCGGGTTCGCCAGAATTTCCATCCTCATCGCTATTGCCACCGAGCAGCGAAGGGAATAAGGGCCTACAAAATCAAGTTGGAGGTGTCTCTGCTGGTCGACCTAGCTCCCGAGACTCGGAGCCCATGGGTATATTGGATTTCCTAGGTCACCCGGAAACCGCAGCTCTCGATACAGAGGGAGGAACCCATACCAGCGCATCTTATGCACCGGATATCACGTTCTTCGATTTTGTTAATATGAAGAATCCGGAAAGTATGCTCAAGCTAAACAACAGAGAGTCAATTGCACCAATTGCATTGACCACACTACTATTCTTCCTTTGGGGTTTCGCATACGGCTTGCTTGATATTCTGAATTCCCAATTCAAGACTATCGTCCATTTAGGTCCATGGCATTCGTTGGGTCTTCATGGCGCGTACTTCGGCGGATACCTGGTTGGCCCTCTGCTAGTTGGCCAGCCCGTCTTGAAAATATGGGGCTTCAAGTCCACGTTCATAACTGGACTTTGCATCTATGCCTGTGGATCCCTCATATTTTGGCCTTCTGCTGTTCTAACGTCGACACCCGCGTTCATTTTGTCAAATTTCATTGTCGGGTTTGGTCTAGCAGTTCTTGAGACCGCGGCAAATCCGTTCATTGCGCTATGCGGACCACTTGAGAATTCCGAGATCAGACTCAATATTTCACAAGGCGTGCAAGCTGTTGGAAGCGTTTTATCACCGCTTCTGGCGAAACGGGCTCTTTTCAAGGATGTCCAGGATGTCGCATCTTTGGTTGACGTACAATGGACATATCTTGGCATTGCTCTATTTGATGTGCTGTTGGCAGTGGCGTTCTATTATCTACCAATCCCCGAAGCATCGGATGAAGATTTGGAAGAGCTAGCAAATCGACGCAGAGAAGACAATATGACCAAAGTAATCGGCATTCCCGTTGTTTGGCTGACTCTAGGCCTGGGAATCTGGTCTCAGTTCTTCTACGTGGCCGGACAAGAAGTCCTCGCGACAGCACTCCAACGTTTCGTTATTTCCGCTCGTCCGGATTCATCACTCGGACCATTCGATTTCCTGACCATCGGACACAGTGTTTTCGCCGTGGGTCGCTTCTTGGCTGCATTTGCGCAGTGGTTCCTCAAACCACGCTGGATTCTGATGGTCAGCTACATCGGTATGATCGTGTGCTCCATTCTTTGCATGAAAACAAGCGGCACGGCCGCAATAGTCATGGCAATGCTGCTCTACCTTTTCGAGAGCGGCACATTCAGCATTATTTTCGCTATCTCCCTACGCGGTACAGCCCAACATACGAAAACAGCCGCTGTCTGCATGACGATGGCAATCAGCGGCGGCACCTTCTTCCCATTTGCCGAGTACGCCGCATACCTTTCACACGACTCGTCATATTCCTTCTGCGTTCTAGTCGCGCTCTTCTGCGCCGGCGCCATCTTCCCCATCTACCTCAACCTCGTACCCGCCGTTAAAAAGCAAGTCGACCCTGTTCCGAACGAGTATCTCCGCCGACACCGCCGCCGAACTCGGAAACCGGTCGACACCATGCATCGCGAAAAGGACAATCCTGCTCTTGGTGGTGTTCTTTCACGTCCCCGCAGTCTGGCATCGAATCCAGACCACCTACCGGATCTTCTCCTCCCAGAAGAGATTCACCAAAATTCACTTGCTCGTGATCTTCCAAGGGCTAAATCTAGCTCTAGCTCTAGCTTACGGGTGAATTCGAATTCTTCCCGCAATTCTGGCTCAAAGCAACGGTTCTCCGCCACAATCAATGATTCATGACCGTTGCTCAGCTAGCTGGATTGCCGTCTTTGCCGCCTCTTCCCTTTTTCCTCTACACCTCATCACACCTGTGAACCCCTTTAAGATACCCCTTCGCTTTCTCCTTTTGGAATTTGTGACAAATATTTTGTTACGTATCTTCTCCGTACATATTTTGGGTGGCAATCCTTGTGTTCGTTTTTCTTTGCAGCATTTCAGCGACGGTGTTTTTGCCAAAGGCTCTCTGGGTTCTCTCTTCGCTTACTTTTTGGCCCAATGATATTCGACCAATCTGAAGATCAAACTTGGCTTCTGATCGGAATCAATTATTTTAATGAGTAACCCCGATCTGCTTCATTCTCGGATATGAGAGTGCTCCCGTACACCCTACTACAAAGAGACTACTCAAAAAAGGGAGACATTCATTACCAGGCAATGCATATGACTTGAAATAGAAGCAAGGATATCTCTGATAATGTGCGATGAAGCTAACTTTAGAAATAAACCATCATTCGTGTGAACATTGGTACGGTGGAAAGAACAATCTCACGGGGTGTGGATCTGCTCCGGCTTGCGCATCCCGCCCGCAATCCACCGCCAGCGCTTGATCAGATTGCTCGTGTTCAGTGCAACCAGCTTACTCGTCGGCATCAAAAACAACTCGTCAATCTCCTCCAGCGTCTTGTCTTTCGTCTCGGGCATGAAGAGCAGTTGGTAAAAGAAGCCGAGCGCGGCCAGCCCGCCGAAGAAACCGATCGTCAGGCCGGTGTAGGTCATGGCCTTCTGCATACCCTCGAAGTTGTATGTCACAATGAATGACCACAAGTAAAGGAATGCAGAGCAAATCGCCATTCCTTGGCTGCGGGTGTTGAAATCAAAGCTCTCGGCTGGGACCACCCAGGTCAGACACGAATACGCCCCGAAGAACGCCATGTAGATCACCAGGCCGGAGAAAAACAATCCCAAGGCAGTTGCCCTGTGGGCATTGAAGTAATCGATACCACTGTTCGTGTATAGGTAGCCGACTCCGACCAGCGCCAGGCCGACGATGAACATCAGGATGTTTTGTGCCCACACACGTCGACCGAACCTGTCCATGGTGAACACGGCAGGAATCGTTCCCAAAAACAGCGCACCGCCGCCCACCATCGACATCAGCACTGACTCGCGGTCGTCGAAATTCATCTTGGACATCAAGTTCGACATGTTGTACATGACCGCATTGATTCCCGTCATCTGACCGAAGAAGATCATTGCGGTGGCGTAGACAAGCGCACGTCGGTTGCGCGGCTGTCTGCACACTTCCAGGTACCTCTGGTACCAGAGCTCGTCCGCGGACCGCTCGACATCGTGCTTGACAGTGACTTCCATCGCGACGTACTCGTCCAGACTTTTCGGATCCGACATATCGCGCAGCGACTTCCACACCTGCCACGCGCGACCGTACTTGCCCTTGGACACCAGCCAGCGAGGGGATTCCGGCAGGAAGCACATGCCGACCAGCAGGATGGTTGAGAACAAGAGGGAGGAGCCCAGCATCCAGCGCCAGCTGCCTGACTTGACGTCGAAGAATACACCACCCGCCGCGTATCCGATGATCTCTCCGAATGCGATCATCAGCTGGTACACGGACACCAGGTTGCCGCGCACCGCAGGTGGGACACACTCGGAGATATAGATACCGACGCAGCCACCTTCGATTCCGATACCGATGCCGAGGATGAATCGGCCGGCAAACAGCATTGCCACATTACGGGATCCCGCACAAAGTCCTCCTCCCAGTGTGTACCACAGACAAGAGATGATGATCGAGTTGCGTCGTCCGAAGTAGAAGTTCAGCGGCGTCATGATGAGCGCGCCGGCCATTGCGCCGAGTGGCATGAGTGAAGAAATTAGGGAAATGTCGGTTGCCATTTTCGGGTCGTCCATGCTGGCCCACTCGCCAGATGCAATGAAGTGCTTGCGAATACCGGGCAGCGCGCCTGAGATGACCGACTGGTCTAATCCACTTAGCATTCCGCTAAACGCGGCGAATACACCCAGTGTGATAACTAGCATGCGTGGGCTCCCCATGCGCACTGGGATCTGCGCGTATGCCATCTTGTCATACGCTGTCTCGTTGCTGAGATACTGTTGGCTCTGTAGGTCGCGTGCCTCGATCTCCTGTTGACGCTCCTCGGGCGTGAGTTCATCGTCGATGAACTCTTTGCCCATGGCGTCGGGCTTTTCAACATGGTCGCTCATTTTGTGTGGGTTGAAGCAATCATGTAAGAAAGCTTTGGACTTGGAAAAGGAAGAGAAAAAAGGGTCGATGAGACGACCCTAATGCCCTCTATATAAGGACTGCTTTTTCCAAAATGTTTTGTCTGCGGGATATTGTTCTCCCCCCATTCCCCGACCTCCATGCCCCAGACCCCCACAGGACCCCACAATTCCCCAGACTATCCAATTAACTTTTTCCCTTTTTTTTCATTTCTTTTTCTTGAAAAGCGTCGTCGCACGTTGTACCAAATGTGTGTTATTGTGGCGTTATGTAGGTTTCAGTCTAGTAATATATACAGGGAGTGGTTCGTACCGAAATAACAGCACCTTCAATCATAGTGACCGTGAAGGCTCAGAGTTAGGGCTGCTTAAACAGCCCAAGGAGGGTCCGTTAGAAAGTCCCGAGCCCCTGTCCTTCCCAACCCACTTTTCATCCATATTCTCCCTCAAACGCCTTCGCATTGCAACCAGTCCAAATTCCAACGTACCTTCATTCTGTAATATTACAGACCTTAAGCCTTTTGCTGGAATGGCCGGGAACTTACGACCCAACATGCCTAGCTCGATCGAGTAATGAGCGACACAAGTTCCCGAGTTTACCAAAAACTTTCCCCGCACCCCCACTCCTTCCCCCCAAAGACGTTCCAAGGTTGGTCAAGTGACAAATGGAAGGAACAAATGGAAGAAACTGTATGGAACCGGCACGGGCGAGTCTTTCCTCATCCTCATATGCCGACCCGGACGGCTCCGTTAGACCGGGGATTGGCTGGGGCCCCGACTGTTTTTCCCCGAAGACTTCCCGATAGGAACACCAACCCGGGGGAGGACAAGCCGACGGAGAGATACCGAGACAAGATCCGAATCCATTACCAATATTTAAACCACATCTTCCGTGTCTTGGCCTAAACATTGAGGCCAGGTATTTCAACATTGGGATTATAGCTTCTACATCTGATCGGTGTACAACATATTCCCTTCTCATGTGCAAGTACACCACATTCGCCTCCATATTATTCCACACCTCAACTGCGACACAGCATTATATAATATGGAGGCGTAATACACACGACACATAGTCTTGCCGACGATATCCCGAGCCCAATGGCAGAAGAAGAAATTTGTCTAGCCTGACACATGCGGCGGCTCGGACCTCGTCCGAGATTGGTCACATGGAATGCCACCCCATCATCCATCCCTACATGGCAAGTTTCGTCCACGCTCATCCTGTCTCTTGGGAGCGACAAAAGTAAAAGTCCCATCGGGTCAAAGTCTCCTGTAGTGAGGCAATTCGCACTTTATAACTAGACTTGTTTATATTCAACCCCTCTATATTAAACCACTGAAATAACAGTTGTGCTTGAGCATGTTAGTAACTCTTCTACTGCCGGGAATCCCACTGCATCTGCTGCCAAGAAGGATAGTCATAGTCCACGGGTTGATTGAGGGCTTATTAAATTATACTTTTGCAGAACACTTCCCCGGCTTCCCCTGCTCCGAGTGTTGATGTCATGAGATATCGCCACCCGAACCTTCGGACCAAAACCGATCCCGTATATCCCCCCATGGGATGGGACCGGCGGACCTGAATATCCCCGAACCTTGTGTGATTTATCCATGGGGTTCCTCACCGAAATCCATTTCTGCATTTTCGCCCCCTACTCAGTCCGTACCAAGAAAAGTAACATCCCTGAATCATCTTCGTGGGCCCGGAAAGGGAAGTATCGCGAGTCTAGACAGGCTAGAAAGGGAGGATCGATGTCGGATCTCATGCTCATTTCCCACTGACAGCGCTCAACCGGCCACCTATACTCCGTACCAGAAGCGTATGGGAACCTGATACTAGCATTTCGACCTATCAGTCTGGCCTAGCTAACGACATTAGGATTGCTAGAGCGATCTGCAATTACTGCCCATGTACCCCGTACAACATAGGCTTTGTGGTCAAGTGGGACTCCCAATCTGCCGCAAAACTCGTTAGTATCTTTCTATCACTTCTCCATTGACCGGAACCTAGTATGTAGTCGCCATAGTGAACAAAGCTAAACTCAACGCCACGTTCCCCGCAAATTCTCCTTACATCCGCAAAGACAGTTTCTGCACGCCTCAGAACCCCCTCAATTCCTCTTCCTCTAACGCATTTCGCCACCAGGGACGACCTCCATCTGAAAACTCTGCAGTGAAATGTTCCTACAAACCAGATAACTGTTGCTCTCTAATACCTAACAAGCCCCTTGGCTGCCCATCAAGCATAGAATCCTCGGGCCTCAAGACCAGACAGACGGCAGAATCTCGTTCAGAGCTATGTTAGGCCCTATACCAGCCGTGGTGTCGAAAGGATTACACACCGGAATTTTCGATTACTTGGGGCCACAAACTCAACCAAATTTCCAAACCAAGCCTGCGCTTCAAATTAATATCATCCCTGTATTATCGAACCCATCCTCCGACAACGCAAACCGGTTCGCAACGCCAACATCATTTATCCGTATACGTGTGATTTTTTGAGGCATCTACTATGTAGGAGCCAGCAAGAAAGGAGGAGGAGAGTTGATTGCCATGGAAAGCGACCTGCCCGACCAAGGTACGGCCGTTATAGTGGAACCAATCTTCAACGGCGTTGTGAAAGCGTGATATTTGCCAGCTGGCTGAGGTCAGCTTGGCTTTTGGTTATATACCCGTATTTTTCGGAGACTTGCTTGATAAATCGGTAGGCCCAGTTTACTCCGAGGGTACGATTAGGGATCATGCCGACAGAGAATTTGTACCGTGCACTTTCGGGTCATCACTGCCGTTGGCAGGGCATTAATTGTACCGGGAAAACGAAAGAAGTGATAGCACGTGCGCCGTCACTGCACGCAACAAAAGCATGAAAGAATACCCCAGGTATCGATTTTTCCAAACATTTCATTTGTTTCAAGTTGGGAACTATCTTCAAGCTCACAAACACCAATGGATATAAGAAGTCTGCCCCCAGACTGCTATTCTCCAACCTCACGGTCCGTATCCCAGTGGCCATATTTGCGCATAAGACGCCATTCCCATGTCTTTTGTCGAATGCCTTTGCCCCATAAATAAAATACAAGGCCCATAAGCATAACGATGCCAGAAATGCAAGCCATCTCCCCAAATGCCTTGCTGTATCCTTCCATGTCAATCCAGGGGTTTGTGTAAAAAGAGAGCAGAAATCCAAACGCAGCTATAGCAGACCGTCAGTTTCAGAACTCAACGGGCCTTTCGCATCGAAACATATGACGAAGAGGCTTGGAGGATACTAACCTTTAAACGCTAATATCGAAACGGTCACTTCCCCGACGGCAGGTCTATAGCAGTCGATCACATATACCATGGCCACATTAGTGGCCTGCACAATTGCGAAGTTCAATAACCCAAGCCCCAGTGTGGGAACCATCCAGTGCAACCGATTGTCGATTCCAACACCGTACAGGATCAAGGCAATCGGGGCAAGTGTGCCGCCGATGACAATGGAAGGAAGACGCATTTCAGGTTCTCGAATGCCACCATTGCGTCGGGTGAACCAATCTGCACTCCAATCCGAGATATGACCTCCAAATGCAATTCCAAGGAGAGATCCAACCATACCGGAAGCAAAGCAAAGCCCAGACTTCCAGGACGGGAAATTGTATGCCGTTGAGAATGCGGTGGCAAAATTAGACGTGATGGCTATCAAAAATCCAATTGTAACAGCAAAGACGAGTGATGCCCAAAGGACGGGTGGAAGCATGATGAGGACTATCGGGCGTATGAAAACTCGAGATAGTGACTCCGACGTGAAAGTCCCAGGAAACAATCGTAACGACTGGATGTATGTTTTTTTTGCGCGAGGATCAGAATGGACCACAGTCTCCTGGTTTTCGGATAAGGTCGACTCCAGATGGCCGGCCTTGTCGAAGCGATCATCATCGGGGACAGCCACTTCGGCTTCGTCAATATGCCTATTGAAGGTGGTTTCCGGAAAGGTAAAGATGACCAAAATTGTGACGGCACCAAGGAGGGCAGATCCAACGTAGTATATATACCGCCAATCGTGGGATATCATAATGAGACCATCGACAAGAATCCCACCTGCAGCACCCATAGATAGCGCCGCAGTATAGGTTGCCATGACTGCACCTCTCTCATGAAGAAAGAATATGTCTGCAATGGTCAGAGGGCCGAGACATTCGCCAGCTCCAGCAGCGAGGCCCATGACTATGCGGCCTGCCAACTCCACCCCGTAGGTTCTGGCCAATCCCGACCAAAGGCTAGTGGCGAAGTAGAGGATGAACGAGAAGATATAAATAGGGCGTCGGCCATACTTCACAATCAGGGGCATCCAAAAGAACATGCCAATTCCTTGACACAATGCAGTTGTGCTGTAGAAAAATGCAATCTTCGAGATATGGGAACTGAAATCGGGACCTTGGGGTCCTAGGAAGTCCACGGTTGTTTCCACTATCGCAACTGTTGGGCCAGCCACCAGGAAGTTGCAAAAGAAAACTGCCAAACACACGAGGATAACGATATAGTACCGAAACAGCCGCGACCTTAATTTGGGCATCTTGTTATTAACGCCCGCTATCCATGAACAGGGGTGGGTCTTACCAGTTGAGGGGATCATTAGGATCCCTGGATGGGGTCGGGATCAGGATGATCTCGTTGGTCTCATGATGCCGAAGACGCAAACTTCCCAATGTGTTTTCCTGGATGCCATCGTGTCGAATAGTTGTTAATTTAGTCTGCATTGTAGGTGTAAATATTCATATATGTGAAAGAAAGTCGGGGCCTTGAACGCTTATGAGAAGTTGAGCTGCCAACCCAAGTCAACGAGATTGATTTGACGTTTCTGGGCACCGCCTCTTGTACAAACATATTATTGGACTTTTGATATGCGTAGTTGGATATGACACCCATCGTCGTTCGGGAAGTGGACAGAATTCCTTACCCCACACTGCCTTACCCGAACCTTGGAAGAGCCATTACCCCACGTCTCACCCGGCGGGGAAGAGCTGCACGTTCTGTGGGGTTTCTCTTCATCTGCCGAACTGCAGAAATGATGATTGTTAATTGTCAAAACTTTATTAAACTGGGCTAATTCCGCCAGATTCCCCTTTTCCTACGTTACACAATCCTCATCAATCTGGACCACTGCCCACCATGCAAATTATTTGGCGCGAATCATCTGACGATGCAACATATGAAGAGGCACGCGTCGGGCGTGTCTTCAATCATCGTCGTCCTCAACGATTCCCACTTGCAGTTGTAAAGGCTACCTGCGAGGATGATATTGTGGCTGCAGTCAAACTGGCCGCAGAGCGCAACTGTCGTGTCGCTGTTCGCTCTGGTGGACATTCCTGGGCTGCTTGGAGTGTTCGTGACAATTCGATTTTAATTGACCTTGGGAACTACAAATACTTGGACGTAGACCCCGCCAGAAAGATGGCCATAGCCTCTCCTAGCATGACTGGGAGAGAAATCAACTCAGTCTTGGTCGATCGACATGAACTGATGTTTCCTGGGGGTCACTGTCCGGATGTTGGCATTGGCGGTTTCCTCCTTCAGGGTGGAATGGGTTGGAACTGTCGTGTATGTATTTGGTGCTGATTCAACCCGCCCACGATTACTGATCTCTGACACAGAACTGGGGTTGGGCCTGTGAGCGAGTGCAAGCAGTGGATGTTGTGACTGCCCAGGGGGATCTGATTCATTGCAATTCTGTGCAGAACCAGGACCTATATTGGGCAGCTCGTGGGGCTGGACCAGGTATGCTCATCTTGGATTCCTGTCCATGATTCTCGCTAACTCGAGCTTGTCTCCAACAGGGTTTCCAGGAATAGTGACAAAGTTTCACCTGAATGTGCTCCCGTACCCAAAGCGAGGATTCCGATCGTCGGGTTACATTTATCCCATTTCCATGTATCGCGAAGCATTCCAATGGGTTCTGGACATATCGCCTAGCTTCGACCAGGACACTGAAATTGCGGCCATCGCTCATTATCCGGATAGTGACTCCGAGATGGTCTTTTTCGTGCTTTTCGTTACGATGAAGAATGACCCGGACGAAGCAGAAGCAGCCCTCCGTTCCTCTCAAGAGACACGACCAGCCGGCACTATTGATGAATGGTTTTGTCAAGAGGACAGTCTTGAGAAGCAATATATCAATCAAGCAGAGAAGAACCCGGAAAAGCACCGGTACTGTACAGATAATGCGTACATCCACAACGATGCCGATGTGCCTGGTGTTCTTGAGGAGGCATTTACTACTCTCCCCCACAAGAAAGCGTTTTCGCTATGGTATGCGATGAATCCGTGTAGTCGGCGGAAGCTCCCTGATATGGCCCTCAGCATGCAATCCGACCATTACTTTGCTCTATATACTGTATGGGAGGAAGAAAGTGACGACCCTCGCTGCCTGGAATGGGTTCGCAATGTGATGAAGGAGGTAGAGAGGCATTCGGTCGGAGCATACCTAGGAGATTCCGACTTCCAAGTCCGCAAGAGCAAATACTGGTCTGATGAGAATGCCATGCGACTGATGGAGATTCGACGCAGTTTTGACCCCCAGGGTAGAATTTGTGGCTATTTGGACCAAGGGGATCTCTCCGGCACGAAGGGGCTGGATAATGCCCACCAATGGAAAATGTGACGGTGGAAACGAAGGAAGGGCTCAAGACCACGGTATCTATTCGCAAGGTATTCCGGCTGCAAGTAAGTAGATTAGAGATTACCTTAGCAGTCATATACAATGCATATTCTTTGATCGACATTTCTGCTCTCTGTCCCTTGTTAGCCACCAAGATCCGGTCCAGTTGACGCAAAGTTATGAAAAGACGAAGCTAAATCTACTCTCGTATGCTGTATCACCTATTGTATGTTTTCCTAGTGATCTAATCAAAACAACAAAACACAATCCAAGACTTTGCGTTGTTATTGAGAGCGTAGTTCATTGCGTTCATTTGGTAGAAGAGAGATTTGTCACTTAGTAAAGTTCGGTTGACTATTCGATAAATGATTGGGATAGCATTAATGGGTCATGGGAATCATCATGATTGTCCCTATGAACTACAACCTAGCACTGGTTAAGTCTGAATCCGGAGGTTTGGACTTGTGGAGGAGTTCCTCCGAAGGACAATATATTCGGGATGTGGGGATATTTCCGAGGTCATGTTGACCGCCTTACAAAATGTCTTGGATAGGTTTTGGGCTCCAGGGGGGGGGGGGGGGGTTGTTCCTGATGACCCATCTTGGGGCTTTGCCGAGGCCTAGTCTTGAATGGGCGCAAATCGGAGCCGAACTCCATCAGCGGGGCAGCACTCCTCTATGGCGAGCTGCAGCATATTTTGTCACTTCATGCATTCAAACCAAGGAAGTTCCTCCCAAGTTTGACATCAGTTCCAATTATTCTTACACCGTCCCATCTAAGCTTGAACGAACGGCAACCTAAACGCCCTTCACGTCCACCCTAATCGCCAAAACACTTCTTCAACATGGACAACAAAACCTTATCAGGCAAAGTGGCCATTGTCAGTGGCTCCTCGTCTGGTATAGGGGCAGCGATTGTTCGCGAGCTATCTACAAGAGGGGCCAATACCGTTATAAATTATCCATTCCCACACCTAAAGGCAGAAGCAGACGGGGTAGCTGCATCTCTACCCTGTCCATCAGTCGTAGTAGAGGCCAATATGTCAACTACGGCTGCCCCACAAAAGTTGGTCGATGCTGCTGTCGCACGCTGGGGAAAGATTGACATCCTCGTGAATTGCGTTGCATTGGCAGTTAACAAGCCGCTGGAAGAGCAGACACTCGAAGACTGGGACCTTTTGGTGAACATAAATGGCCGAGGAACGTTCCTTCTGACGAAAGCCTGTCTCCCACATCTCACCAAAGGCAGCGGAAGGATTGTCAACATTGTCAGTATTTCCAGTCGTGGTCCTCCGCCCAACCAGACAATTTATGCGGGCACCAAGGGAATGGTAGATTCTTTTACCAAGTGCTGGTATGTTCTTCTCGATTCTGGGACATTATAAATCACTGATCAAAACTAGGGCAAAAGAACTTCCCCCGAAGTATGGGTGCACTGTAAACGCAGTCAGCCCGGGGCCAACAAAGACCGAAGGCTTTGCTGCTGCCGGTGAAGAGCAAATGAAAGTACTTCAACCAATTATTGAGTGCACACCGGTGGGACCGAGAATGGCAGAGCCCGAGGAGATTTCATTTGCCGTTGGGTTTTTGTGTGAGGAAAGGGCACGCTGGATCAACGGTGCTCATATCGTTGCATCCGGTGGGCTGTTTATTGATTAGGGACAAAGCAATAGTGCAGTTGAACCTAGAGAACTGAATTTACTGTTCTGTCATATGGCGTTAGCTAGCTGTCAAAATATAAGGTTACAATGGTATTCGTACCCGAATATCAGTTGGCTACTGGTACGGATATACCTCCCAAAGCCCATAAATTGGGCCCATCATAGCCGACCAAAGCCTACCTAGCAAAGCCCACCAAAGCTAACCGAATCCCGTCAAAGCCGATCAAAGCTAACCGAAGCCCATCAAAGCTGACCGAAGCATGTCAAAGCCTATCAAAGCTGACCGAAGCCTACTCAAGCTCGTCAAAGCCGACCGAAGTCTGTCAAAGCCGACCGAAGCCCATCAAAGCTAACCGAAGCCCGTCAAAGCTGACTGAAGCGCGTCAAAGCTGACCGAAGCCTATCAAGGGGGTATTGGCGCTTACAACCCGGCGTCTGTAATCGCTAAATTCTAACCTTCTACTGGTTTTATAGAGCTTAGATTAGGAATATAGAACTAGAATAGCTATATAAGTATACTATTTCCGACTACTAGAGGTCGAGATATCGCGAAACATTTTAATATTATTGTTTTGATGTAAGATATATATGCGGGAGTTACGCGAGAGTGCCACCACCTTTTGAAGTTTAAAAGATTTTTCAAATAACACGTCTGCTTGTATGTTTCAATGTAATATATGTCTTGATTTAACTAATTGCCAATTATGTGTCAATTAGAATAAGAAAATATTACCCCGATATAAAGGCTAGAAACGGGGTCTAAACACAAGGTAATTAATTTTTCAAATGGGTTGGGCTTTGCGGAGGTCTAGTACCGTACGCAACATACGATACAGAAGTGCTTAGATTAACTATGGGAGCGCTGTATGGAGAAAGTACATTAAGCGGGTGTTTTTGATGCCTGGGGCCACTCCCCGATGGTGAATTGGGAATTGCACATGTTTGTCAGCTCCCATGTTTCTGCCATTAGCCTTCCGGTTGTCCCCAAATCGGCTTCGCTACCGGCTGCCCCAGCCACGAATACAGCAGGCATGTAGTGGTCATCCGTGGCATGGGCGTCTCGAAAATGAGGATGCTTCATGAGCCGAGTCATGGCCCGGCGGAGAGCAGGCCCGCTGTTGTTTGTTAGGGCGTCTTCTACTGCCTGGCGAAAATCTAGAGCCCATTTCTCAGGTGGCGTTTCCTGGGAAAAATTGTCACTATATCGCAACATGGGCCCCCAGACATTGCGATACAGGTTATGTACTGCACCACCGGTCCCAATGATCAGGTAGTTCTGCTCGCGGAGTGGCCGTAGAGCCGTACCAGCACGCATGTGGAAGTGTGGATCATATTGCACGTTGGTGGATATAATGGTTGTAGGTGGGCACCGATCAGGAAACATGCGAATAAGGATCAGATAGGTATCGTGAATCCATTCCAAGCTCTCGTTGGCGTGGACGTCAAAGCCCTCGGCGGATAGAAGGTCCATACACTTGCGCCCACTGTCAAGATCCGGCACAAGCTCGTAGTCGATGTACTTGGACGGGTGCACATACGCCACGGGGGACTTAGCAGGACGGGGATTCATCGCAACTTCGAGGCGGTTGTTTCCTGAGCAGCCCCAGTGGGCACCCTCTTCCGGCCTCAGTACATAGTCTCGCTGGGGAGCGGGAAGCATACCATGATGATCACACCCTTAATGCCATGGGCTAGGGCCTCGTCGCCGCATTTCTTCCAGTAGTCGGCGGACTCGGATTCTTCCCCCAGCATCATGGTCGAGCCGTGGGAAAAGAAATGCACTGGTGTGAGCGCTGAAGAGTGAGATCAGACATCGAGTTCAGGCAGAATCAGTTGAGACTGTACGTACACATAGCGGAGTAATGTGATGCCAACGATGATGATATTCTAGGATATTTGGCCAGGATGTAGCTTGTGTGTGACTTCAATGTTCTTTTCTATTGTATGGCACATCCCCAGAATTCGGTAACTCTACCCCCACATCCGGAGAGCGGGACCACATTCCCCGCCTATGGAAGGTACTGTACTTATCCTCCGCCTCTCGTTCAGCTTGACAGGATCATACAATATCCGTTTGTTTGATCTTTGATGGCTTCTCCACGCGCTCCCCTAACCTCCATGCCCACCAACCTGTTCCAGTGTGGAACCTGTTCACAATCCTTCACCCGCATTGACCATCTAGGTCGCCACGTCCGCTCCCGTACGTTCATCTGCCGGGGCCTCCTGTCCGACGTGTTGGCTGACTTTATCGCGTTCGTGCAGACACACAGGAGAAGCCGTACCGTTGCTCCGTGTGCAGCAAGCGGTTCGGTCGCGTGTGAGGCCCACTCCCTCGGTCATTAGACAAGGCCTATCAACACACTGACGTACGGAGGACATAGTGACCTATTATCGCGCCATTCAGCTCTTCATGACCCGCACAGAGGGTCCGCCAACACGAAGCGACGGTGTACTGAGGGTAATAGCGCGCCAATCCGCGTGTCGCAGGCCTGCGAGGGCTGCGCGGAGAATCACCTCCGCTGCGACGATGACAAGCCCTGCCGTCGATGTCAACGGAAGGGGATCCGCTGTAGCCTGCCCACTGGATATGTGGAGGGTACTCCGTCGACTCCGGTGGCTCAGCTAGAGGCAAACTCTCCCGGCAATGATGGGAATTCATCATCGCCATTACAGCAACCACAACAGCCACATCATCCACACCATCCACAGCAGCCACAGCAGCCACAGCAGCCACAGCAGCCACAGCAGCCACAGCAGCCACAGGTTGTCGGTGGGACCTGCGCATCATTGGGCTTCAGCAATGAAATAGAATCGGCGAATCCAGGAAACCTGTCCCGGCTGGCACCAGGTCGGGCGATCGATGTAGGAGAAGACTTGACGGCGAGGTCGGATGCCTTGTTGGGAGCATATTCCGCCGTACTCCCTCCAGACCAGGAGGACTTATCACCCGATCCCTCCCCAATTACCCGGGGGGGATTGGTCGCCTTTGGCCTAGAGACTAATCTCGATCTTAGTATGGTCGACCTTAGTTTTCTCGAGTCATACAACGCGCGTGCCCCCTTCGAGTACGAAGCGGTCACGGCGTCCACTCTTGCACCGTTGATGCAGGCTGTTGAAAACGAAGCCACCCAGCAGGATCATGCAGAGAGAGAGGGACAATCCGTACAGCGCCTCCGATGGCGGTTTGTGCCTGTGACTCAAGATTCTGGCTATGCTGAACACGGTAACTTGCTACTCGGCGGCCAGGTCGGGCCTGATACCCCCCCAAAGAGTCTCCAGAATCTGGACATGGGGCCTGGCCCTGACAATTGCCTCGACCTGGCGTCTCGTGACAAGATCTTGAGTATTATGCTGAGCCAGATGCCACAGCCCTTCTCGCTAAACGCAGCCTCGTTCCCTTCTCCCGAGCTGTTGGATCGCCTCATTCGATATTTTCTAACCGTGCCCTTTTCCAGCGCGGGCGCTTGGATCCATCGAAGCACGTTCATACCCAATAAGTCTCGCCCAGAACTCTTGCTTGCCATGGCTGCGGCTGGTGCAGTGCTTACCCCCGATTTGACATTGCGGAAGCTCGGGTTTGCAATGCAGGAGGTTGTCCGACATCAACTTCCGGCCGTATTCGAGGCTGACAACACCCTTATCCGGGATCTCGAGCTGCATCAGGCGTTTCTTCTATGTCTCGAAATCAGCTTATGGAGTGCCAACAGTCGCAAGATGGAAATCTCCGAGAGTTTCCGCCACCCATTGATTACCATGCTGCGACGCCGAGGCCGGTTTGATGCCGCCAGATATCCGCTCATCACCGTGCATCCAATTGACACAGACCGAATCGTCGAGGATAAATGGAGGCTCTGGGTCCGACAGGAGTCTATCAAGCGTCTAGTCTACCACTTACGGCAACACGACGCACATTGTTCCATGATGCTTCTGACCAGCCCCCTTATGTCCTACGCCGAGTTGTCACTTCCTCTTCCGGCTTGCCCAGCTCTGTGGAACGCCCCTGATGCAAAACATTGGAAAGAACTTGTCTGTGCCCACCAGGCTAGGGGCCCACCCGTCTTACGCCCAACGCCTTTCACAGAGTATGTCTTGAATATGGATCTACTTGAGAGCCACCGCCACATGATAGACATGAGGCTGTCTTGCACTGCCGTACTGCATGCTCTATGGGGTTTAATCTGGGAGTACCGACAGATGAGTCTGCTTACTAGCAGTCGCAATAACAGTAGCAACAGCCATAGTAGCACCATACTCGGTCCTTCTGGACTCCAGTCTGGCGGTTTGCTCATGGCATCGCGGCACCAGCAGCTCACTGAGATGCTAAACTATTTTGGCATCGGGTACAAATATGAGAACGCCTTGTACTGGCACAGCACCCTGATGCATATGCACATGTCCCTCGAAGAGATCCAGCTTTTTGCGGTCTCATTTGAGCAGTCTGAATCAGTAGACAGGATTCCCCCAGCAATCGAGGCATGGTCAGAGAGCAAGGAAGGCCGCCAGGCTGTGTGGCATGCAGCCCAAATTATCCGTGAGATTCGGGCCCTGGCACCGCAGTGTTTGCGCGACTTCGCTGCTGTTGCCCTGTATCACTCGACTCTGGCGATGTGGGCATATGGTGTGGGAGTAGCAGACCTGAATGGCACGGCCACTGCGAAGGTGCCTGTTTGGCTTGATTCACCTGAAACCGAACATGTGCAGAGGTTTATTTCCTTTGGGAGAGGTCAGCCAATGCTGCATGGGGACACCTCTGAAGTTTCCGCCGTAGACGTGTGCGATCCAACAACAGTTTTGACCCTGGCCCTTCGGTTCATGTGCCATAATCATAGCGGCCCCGATGCCCATGCACCTCCTCTGGTGAAGAATATTGTGCATGCTGTTCAGAAGCTACTCGAGGTGACTACATCTTGTAGGCCCCAACAGATAATTATTGAATAGATAACACTATCACCATGCATATTTATTTCCCGCAAGAAGCAATGACTACTATCTTAGAATATTACATGCCAGATCCATGATTCTGCACCATAGTCCACATCCAATAGCCCAGAGCACCCACCCCCGCAAGCATCGGGACTGAGAACAAACCCAGCCCTATCAGAATACCTTGCTCAAAGAACCCTACGCCGCCGCCCAAGGGCCGCTGAGTTGGGGAGACCAGTTCACTCGATTGCAAGACCAGTGTACTCCGCAGGGCTGAGGTTGATTTGAGACGTAGAATATCTGTCACTAATTGCGACAGCAGAGTAGGGCTGATATAACGTGGGCGAGGAACAGAGAAGACCGTGGTAGGATATCGCATTGATCGGTCCAAGGCCACTTGTTCGGGGGGAGTTGGTCCCACTGAAGGGAATAGATTATATTAGCCGTGCAAATGTTGTTGGAATGTTGTTCAAATGCAATCCACTTACCCAGGACTTCCACAGGTATGTGGTTGACAAACGAGACATCAGCGTTAATGAATTGCGCCAAATATTTGGCAGACTTCTCGTGAGCGAAGACGTACGCCCCTCGGAGATTTCCGACCCTAATAAACCAGTTAGTTTATGGGTTTTGGACCACGCAGTTCACTCACATATTTGACAAATCGATGGCATGATCCAACGAGCGCACGGTATGCACCAACAACCGGGCGTCAGTAGGTTTATCCGGCAGCGCTTTGGGGTCTCTATTTCGCGTTGTTTCTTAGCAGGGGTCATCCATTTTGGGAAGAATGATGGTAGCTATACAGTCGGTCCGCTTCCACAATTTTGCCCCTGCCCAGGGATGATACGATGCGCAGCCCCCCTCTTTGCTCTTGGTCTTCTTTTCCTTGCCGTCCCTCGTCTCCTTGTATTGCCCCTGCGCTCGGCAGAAATGACACACTTGCCTGCACCAAGGCCATTAGAAACGGCTCCTTGATGTATTCATTGACAAGGACTAGATCGGGAGCGTAGGGCGACCGGCCACCGAAGCTGAACCGGGCTGCTACGAGTGCCTCCGCTGCGTGGTTGATGTTTGCTGTGCGATCCACAACAGCCAATACCTTGCTAGGCAGGTGGTCATCTTGGTGAAGCCGCATATGATGCGGTCCGAGATCCTCGTCCGTTGCTGGAGTCGAGACGAATGCGATAGTGCTGCGATCAAGCGACGACTCCAGGAGCTTCTTGATCAACATAGGAAGGGCTTGGAGAGAGTTGGACAGCTTTGTATATGCTAAGATTAGCGAGGTGTACCTTTTTGACTGTCGAGAGTGTGCCATACTTCAATAACGATGCAATTACCAGCAGTAAGCGCGCCGGCGACAGCGACCAAGACCGAGTAGAAGATTGTATAGCTTGTTGGAACAATGTATACAATCCCCACGGGGTCCCGTCGGTTGGCAGCATCTTCCCCTCTTGCAATGGCATACTCATCCTGGAGTGCGCGGTCGATGTTCAAAGTATTATGGTACTCCTTTAAGGTGTTTAGTGTGAGGAGATACTCCACGGCGGCCTCGGAGGCGACATAACTGGTCTCAGCGAGAATGGCGTCCTGAATGGCATCAGATTTGTCAAGAAGTGTTTGCTGAAGGGCCTCCAGCTGGGTGCGGCGATTGAATATGTTGTGCATGCGGCCATCGAGGACAGCCTCACGAACAGCTCGAAGGGAGGCAGCCATGGCAAATGATTGAACAAATGGATAAATTCTTTGACGGTCAAAGATGCGAGATTTGAATCCTTTGATCTCCTCCGATCCATCCTCTTCTACGTGGGGTGTGATGTTCCTTCGGGACGAGGTGGGCCACATTCCCGATGCCGGGGGTGAATCTACATCTCCGTCCCTGTCTGGCCATTTATATCATATTGGGTTTGCAGCTGCTTTTACTACAGAGACAACCACGGACAAACAGGCCTTTCAACATGCTTTCATCCGCATCAACCTCCACCATGCCTACCCCTTCCGCTGCCAGTATTCGCACTGCCCGACTTCGGGTGCGGGGATACCCAGCAGATTACGATGTATACGAGTCCAGGGTGGCTGCCTCAAACTCTCCCTCGCAGCAGGTTGGGCCCGGAGCCACTGCTGGAGAGAGTAGAGTCCAGAACCCTGCCGGGTGGCCAGATGACTATCGTCGTATCCCACCACACCGGCCGATTAATCGGCATCTCGACCAAAGCCAGCGAAGAGTGTACACAAGCCTTGGAGAGCGAGCATTTTTGACCATAATGTTTACCGGATTGGAAATGAATGTGGTGAGTGGTCCCTGCTTGTGCCCACAGGTTGGAGATTTATGTGCTAATTGTGACAGATGGCAAACCGTTTGTGGAAGGTCACTGGGGAGCGATTGTCTGATAATTTGTTTACATACAAGCTAGGCGGCGAGTTTTGAGTGTGTAGCCCATAGTTGAAAGTATATCATCACATATAACTCATTTTCTGTATAGAGTATGGTTTCCAACATGCTACATACACATATACACCATGGAACAAACAATCAAAGTTCAATTAACCTGTTGCAGTCTAACTAGTGGCGTATGAACTACAAATCTAACTCACTATTTCATCATCCTTTGGTGGAATGATAGGCAAAGAGACGTAGTTTTGAAACTGAGGTCCGAAATGTATGTGGTTGAGTCCATGAAACTTCTCCTTTGACCTATTTCAATTGGCCAATTGTCAGTTATAGTTTCGCATTCGCGGTTGATGGAATACTTACCGATCAATTGGGGAGTTATGCTGGAAGACGCCGCATCCCTGCGTATCACCCGAGGCAACTTCCAAAACGATTTTACCTCCCTGTTCCACCACGACGTTTGTTGGCCAAATCTCAACGTCCACTGCGTATATATCACCCACAATAACTGGCTCCACGTCCGTGCTCACGTAGTTTCGGTGCGGTAGCCATGCTCGGTGCTTGTGGTGATTAGGATCAGTCTTACGCAAACTAACGCGTAGCCAGCCCTTGGTCAGAGGTACAGGGTCACCGGCAGTGCCCGTATAAAAGACCTCCTGGCCAGCTGGAGATATATGTCGCAGTGTCAGGAAGAGATCAATATCGGAGGGGATAATCTCGCTATCTGGGTACGGGGTGACCGAAACGTTCAGATGTGCCATAATGTGACCGGTAATCTCTGTCTCTTTCGTGAAAGGCTCCGTCTCAACCCTCAGCAGCTGCGAGTTGTCGAGGGTGCCCAGAGCAGGATAAGAGATCTTCGTCACAGGCAAATCCTTGACTGCGGTCTCATCAATGGTTAACCTTCTGTCGGGGTGCAGGAAGAAGGGAGTGTACTCCGTCCGCGCAATGGGCCACTCGTTCTCGCTCCGCCGGAAGTATGCCTGCTCGGCCTTCGCATTGTTGAAGCCAACGTCCCCCTTGCGCAGGATAATGCTAACAGGGGGCAGCTTTCCAGGAACACTCCAGCCCTCACGATCCTCCCCTTTGAGGAAAGCATCTAGGAAGCTGCGCTGGACCTCTACCTCCGCTTGGTAGTAGAAGGGTAAATCGTGTCGGCCGGTAATGAAGCGCAAGTATTTCAGGGGGGATCCTGCCCACGTCCAGCCCTCGACATTGCCACGCAAATGTAGACAAATTCCACCCCAATTGGCAACGCTAAGCACGGGCACTTGTATATCACCCATGTTATACTCTTTGGAGGCGTAGTATGGGTCATCGCGGAATCTGTTAACAGCATTGTCCTGCGTTTGATCGCGACGGTTGGCAGCCAGTTCCTCTTCTGGTAGATCGCCCTCAATGGTGTCGGGCCCCCAGTTACGTGCAGCACGTCCTGGCCCCCCGTACTGGTTGGTGATGACTTGACGGTTCCACCAGAATTTGATGAACCCATTAGATAGAATGCCACCTTGTCGACAGCGATCGCGATAGTAATCTGACATCCCCTCCCAAGGAATTACAGCTGCGAGGCCTTTGGGCTGCCGTGCCGCGACGCGCCACTGACTGCCTCCGTAGTAGCTGCCTAGGACGTCAGATCCATACAAGGTACAGGAACGGAGAAATCTCACCTGATACCCAGAAGCCCAACCTTTCCCGAGGACCATTTTTGCTCCGCCGCCCATTCGACCAGGTCGAAGAAAGCTTCACTTGTTCCTCGGGACATGGTATCCAATACGCCAGGCGATTGACCAAGGCCTCGCTCATCAGCGCGCACTACCGCATAACCATGGCGGGTCCAGAATCCGGGATCAGGTGTCTCCCATGCTGAATGTGCCGAGTGGTGCTCCGGATTGACTTCGGCGAAGGAGGAGGGATGAAAGCTAGTTAAACGCATCAGTTACTATGGCCGGTATCTAAGCAGCCTCTGGGGAGAGTTCAGGCTGGTTACATTTCATAATGGATGTCCTTCCCATAGGGCCCGTACGTCACGATCACTGGAACACGCTCATCGGTTTTGGGTCGATACACATTGCAGCGAATGAGTCCACCGGCCACCTTGGGCCGAACAGTGACATTCTGCTCGAAGATGTATGGGAACGAGGTCGTGTCCGTTTTCTGGATATCGCGAATAAAATTGGGCATTGTGACAGAAGTAGATTAGCGTGGGGCAAGGACCAGAGAAAGCAAAATTAATATCAGTGGGAGCATTAATCCAGGCAATGTCTCCTTTATGTTCAGCTATATATCGTATTCAAATATATGACCTCCCCCACCCTTTCCCGGTCGTCGGGACCACTTCGGGTAGCCGCCAAGATCCCGAGTACTCTAGCCGACAGCGTTTGTGCTCGAACGAGAAGGTCATTGTCTGGAGGAATCTTTCTACGCCCATGTTGGCATTGGACCCACCCCATACGCTGATTTTGATGCCGCCTTGAGAGAGACTCGGTTCATCGTTCGCACTCATGCTTTTAACATGAACTGACCTGGTTTGCATATAGTTATCTAGTGTTAATCCTCTGGTTAGATTGCGGATATTCTGGGTAAAAGCTACCCCGCTCAGTCCATAGCCCGTATCATTGCTGATCCCGATGGTTTGGTGATCCGTTTCAGCCAATACCAGAGTCGCTGGGGTTGAAACCCTCAAAAGGCATGGTATGGTGCAAGAGAGGCTTTATGAGAGACCAGGAAGGGACTTTTTTTTATTGCTACTGCTAAAGCGTCGTCGGGTAGGATATCCATGACTTTGCCTGTGCCAGAAAAGGTGTTGATTATATTTCAGTGGGAATTATCAAGGGGGAGGTCGCTTGGGTGTATAACAGTGTGTTATATGTTTTATATTTGTATGACAATCTAATATCGTGATCTAGTCTTTGCACATTCCCCAAACTGTTTATTTTCTTGTGTAACTACAGCGAAAAACCAGCATCAATCACAGCATTCATTCCAGTTATTGACCGAGACATGGAAAGAAGCTTTACATGTTCCGCAACGTCCTATATCCGTGTCAGCAGCGCTGTATAGAGAGTTTATCAAACAGACGCACCTCGGGTGTTGCAAGTCGCTTTAGCACATTCTTCTCTTGCACGGCCTGGATCTTCTCAGCAGGAAACCCTTGCCCCCAGTCCTTGTCTCCATTAGCTTGTGGTTTGGAAAAGGGAAAGGAAGGACCCACCGTCATGAGAACTCCTGGTGCGACCGAGTTGACACGGACTTTTGGCCCAGCAATGACTGCCAAACTCTTGACCAGGTGGATGAGTGCCGCCTTGGTTACAGCATATGCCTGTGTGCATGTTAGCGCCTACTCAGCGTTCGTATGGCGAGCAAACACACCAATGAGCTTCCACTTGGCTTGACTCCGGCCACGCTCGCCGTGGCAATGAACACCCCTTCGCTGCTTTCTAGATGCGGTTGGCAGGCCCGGAACAGACGGAAGTGGCTCTTGACGTTGACATCGAAACATCGATCCCAGTCTGCTTCATTGTCCGCATCTTCCAGTTTCATAAAGTCCGTCATCCGCGTCCATCCTACATTCGAGACAACAATGTCTAGGCGGCCCATCCGATCCACAGTCTGTTGTACAAGTCGCGTCATTTCCGCCTGGCTGGCTATGTCGGCCTGTATGGCAGTGAACCAAGGGGACTGTTTGTCGACCGTGCCATCACTGGATTGACTCTGCAGCTCGCTCAGCTCAGTTATTAGCTGATTAGCTGCCGTAGCGTTATTATGATAGTTAATAACGATGCGTGTGTTGCCCTGGGCAGCTAGGGCTCGGGCGACAGCAGCACCAACTCCACGTGACGCTCCAGTAACGAGTGCGACTTTGGGGAAACTCATAATTGCTACATTTCTCCAGAGAGTAAGGGAGTAGAAGCTAGTTGTACGACCTGGTCGTTGGAGAGCCGATGCGGAGGGAGTTCGGCTCCACCACCCCGGGGTTTTACCCCCAACGAAAGCCAAGGCCCGAGATATGAGCTCGCATTTGAAAACCCACATGAATCCTCTTGGAACGGTTGGTCTCATCATCCTCCTGTTGAATTGAAACAGCTCATTCCCGCAAAATGAATGACAGCACACTCCGCCCCGTTAACCGCTACATTACCAACCACGACGCCAACGGCGTGACGGGCTTCCAAGAGCAGATCCCCGAGACCCTGGAATGGCAGCAGATGGCCAACGGAGCCCGCTTCTCCCTGGCATATGCGACCAATGAAATCCCCGTCCAGCTCAGTGATGACAAGGACCTCAGCGTCTACAAGTCCAACCTAGAAGACCTGCCTGGTATCACCATCCCCGGCGGCACCGTCCTGCGTATGGTCGACATGAATCCCGGGTCGATCTCGCCGATGCATCGCACTGTCAGTTTAGACTACGGGGTTGTCTTGGAGGGACAAGTAGAGTTGATACTCGACTCCGGGGCGAGGCGACTACTCAAACGGGGGGATATCGCGGTGCAGCGTGGCACCAACCATGCATGGAAGAATCCGAGCGCGACAACTTGGGCACGCATGTTATATGTCCTACAGGAAGCGAAACCGCTAGAAATCAATGGGAAGCCTTTGGAGGAGGATTACGGCGGCGGAATGGATGACGTGAAGCCGTCGAAATGAAATACCTAGGGACGATCCAATGTGAAATAGGGACGTTATTAGACCGTCATCATATATACAGATTGGTGGTCAACTTCACTACTCGCTACTATAGTGGATTATTATCCGGCGTAGGAAATAGCTATTCAGAACTCCTTCACTGATCGTCCAAAGGTTCATCCGCTATGGTAGGCGCAGCAGGATGCAGAGCCCCCAGGAGGGATTGATGTTTGTTGAACATGCAGGCATGTATGTTTGACAGACTGAGCAGTATTCAGATGGTATTTAAACCCTCATTTACTAGTTTGACAATTAACAACCTCTTCTTCTTCCTTCATCATCTCACACACTGTAGTACTCCACTACAACAATGTTCATGTCGGAAAGAAGCCCGATGTGAGCCACCGGATAGATGACTGCAAACCAACACGGACTTTGTTCCGATCAGGGGAAACCAATATCCTTGGCCGGCTAATGGAAGCACAGTCTTGCACCTGACGCCGGCAAGGTGGAGCCGACTGCGATGGAACCTCTACTCACTTACTCTACGATCTTGCCCTTCTTAAGAGATGGTGCGACCTCAATATTAGTCCTACGTCGAAGCAAAAGGACACAGCTCAATCGCGATCCTCATCAAATAACCTATCTCTCACAATATGCCCGCAAGGTTCCTCAAGTCCAAGCAGCCCCCCGTTCCGGGTTCAGCGCAGGTGGACGTTGGCTCTATCGTCCGCGGCGTCATTGATGATGTGCGTGCCAACGGCGATGCTGCTGTGCGCAAGTACTCGGAGAAATTTGACAAGTGGTCTCCGGCCTCGTTCAAGCTCTCTCAAGCAGACATTGAAGCGTCCATTGCCCAATGTTCCGCGCAAACCATCGAGGATATCAAACAAGTGCAGGATAATGTGCGCGCTTTTGCCCAGGCTCAAAAGGATTCTCTCAGGGACTTTGAGTTTGAAAGTCAGCCAGTAAGTACCCTGTATTGGGTAGAGAAGCAACGGAAATGCTGAATGGATTCTCTGACCGTCGCAGGGAGTCATCCTTGGTCAAAAGAACCTTCCCATAAACACGGTCGGAGCGTAAGTCATGTCAAGCATCTAAAACAGTGATGAACTCTCTTGATCTAACACTGGATAGCTATATTCCCGGCGGACGATACCCTCTCCTTGCATCGGCTCATATGACCATCCTCACAGCGAAGGTTGCCGGTGTCCCTCATGTTATTGGTTGCACACCTCCAATTGCTGGCAAGGTACCGCATGCCACCGTTGCTGCAATGCATCTCGCGGGCGCCGACGAGATCTACCTACTAGGGGGTGTACAGGCAGTCGCAGCAATGGCCTTGGGCACGGAATCTATTCGAAAGGTTGACTTCATTGCTGGACCAGGAAATGCCTTCGTCGCAGAAGGCAAGCGCCAGCTATTTGGTGAGATTGGTATTGACTTATGTGCTGGTCCGACAGAGATCCTTATTATCACGGACGAGACCGCCAATCCATTCACTGTCGCAACAGATATCCTATCGCAGGCAGAGCATGGTCCAGACTCGCCCTCAGTTGTAATTACCACTTCCGAACATGTTGCGCGCGAGTCTATCCATATCATTGGTGAGATCCTCAAAGGCTTGAGCACGGCAGATGTCGCTGGTGTTTCATGGGCACAACATGGAGAAGTCATTGTGGTGGACTCGATTGAGGAAGCCTGGAAGCTGGGGGACGAGTATGCCAGTGAACACGTACAGATCTTCACACGTCGGCCACGCGATGCGCTGGATAACATGACCGCTTACGGTGCTCTCTTTCTTGGCGAGAATACTTGCGTCTCCTACGGCGACAAGGTCTGTCCCTCACCACACCTGTGATGATGAAGCTTCTGCAGTAACTAACCTTGACTAGGTGGTTGGAACCAACCATGTCCTGCCTACTCGAAAGGCCGCCAGATACACAGGGGGCCTGTGGGTTGGCAAGTACCTGCGCACCGTGACATACCAAGAAGTCAGGAATGACGTGGCCAGTGGCGAATTGGGTAGGCTCTGCGGACGAGCAGCTCGGGTGGAGAACTTCGAGGGCCACGCGCGCTCCGGGGATCTCCGCGCCCATCTGCATTTGAAGGATCAGTTTGCCTGGATCAATACTGCGCAGGGAGACTCGTAGATGTTGGTCAGGAGTGCTTAGTGTGCTGCCTGCAACCTAGCTTTGCCTATTCATGTATCAGAGTAGTGGTATCCATGAACGTTCTCGTGTCTTTGACTTAATGACTAAGATATTCCCAAGCCCCGAGTAGACACTACATGAATCCAAGTTAGTTAGTATCAGAGAATGTTACTAAAGTCTTGAGAATTTTGAATCTCTAGAACCGATATCTAATGTATATTTAAGCCCGGCTTTTTAACTATAAATTAAGACATCAGACCTTTATGCTTTCACTTCTCTTTACTGCCTTAGTAGTGCGATCCCTGGGTAGAACTTCGGGATTCATAATTCATGTTCTACTGGGTTGAATATATTACACTAAGCTGGGGGGAGGGGGGAGGGGTATGCGCCAGAGCGAGGATAATCTCCCAAGGAGGGAGGAGAAGTGCGACTAACCCATAATCCGTGACTCGCAGAAGTCACTGGAATCATTAGATTAAGAAAGACCCGAGGCAGCAATTCCCGCAGAGTTCGGAGTTCTGAGCGAGTGAGGTTGGCCCCCTTCAGTCGATGTGGTCCCGACAGTCCGACATACCCGCCCCGGACTGCATTTTGAAGAGGGGAGGGTGGGGGAAGGGGAGTCGACGGGCCACACAAGAACAGTCGTATGGATTATGAAGTATGAAGTAGTGTGAGGTAGACATTTATTACGGCCAAGGAGCTGCTCTCTAACATCCATTTTGCATTGTTGAACATCGCCTCCTCTACCTCGATTGACTTCACTCGCACGATGATGACCACGAATGGAATTGCCGCTCATGCCTCCGACGAGACGAGACCCCTAAAGGTCTTGATAGTCGGTGCTGGCATTGGTGGGCTGACTGCAGCCATTGCACTGCGCAACCAGGGACATGACATTCAAATATTTGAGCAATCGCATCTAGGCATGGAGACGGGGGCTGCCATTCACTTAGCCCCTAACGCAAATGGCCTCCTCCGGCGTTTGGGTATTTTTGCAGAGCAATTTGGTGCCAACCCCATGGAACGAGTAAAGCCCCCCCCTTCGCTAGTGTGACACCGTGGACGCGCTGCTAATCTGAGTCTCCAGCTCACGGAGTATAGCGCGACAGGAGAACTGCAACGGGTGTTAGACCTAACGGAGTCGAACAAGAAGTGGCAACACCCCTGGCTTCTCGCGCACCGCATTGACCTCCACAACAATTTAAAACGGATTGCTACGACTGCCACGAAAACCCACAATGCAATCCCCCTTCGAACGGCTTCTCGTGTTGCTCAGGTTGACGCCGAGACAGCAACCATCAGGCTAGAAGATGGCAGCCAGTTCCAAGGCGACGTGGTGCTCGGTGCTGACGGTGTGCACTCGGTCACCCGGTCTGCGGTGCCTGGGGGCCAGGTCAGGGCAGAATGCCGGGGCAAGAGCGCCTTTCGATTCCTGGTCTCTAAGGAGATGGCCCTGAGTGATCCGATCACGGCCAAGCTCGTCCAGCACCCGGGTGAGCTCAGCATCTGGTATGGCAGCGATGCGCGAATTATCATGTACCCTACTTCCCATAATACCGTCCTGAACTTCGTGGTGATCCATCCGGAAAGCAAGTCCGCGGAAGATACCGATGACTCTTGGGGCCAACAGGGCAACCTGAAAATGATGTTGCAGATCTTCGATGGGTTCGACCCGACCATTCTTCGACTCCTAGGCAAGGCCGACCCCCAGAGTGTGAAGGTATGGAAGCTCCTCGACATGGACCTCGTCCCCCAATGGCATCATCACCGTCTGGCTCTGCTCGGGGACGCGGCCCATCCATTCCTACCACACCAGGGTCAGGGCGGTGGGGTCGCGATTGAGGATGCCATATCGCTGGCGGTAGTCCTATCTCCGGGGATATCACCCGCCGATGTGCCCAAGCGACTCAAACTCTACCATGACATCCGGTATGAGCGGGCCACTCGCATCCAAGAATACTCGCGTATCCTCGGCGAGGATCGTACAGACGACAAGCAGCTGGACAGTAAGCTGAATCTAACCCTGTGCGTACGACATGCGGATGAACGAGGCTGACCCATTTGACTCCAGTGTACAGCTTCACCAACTTCAACTTTGGGCATGACGAGTGGGATAATTCGACCCAGCGTCTGCGCGAGTGGACGTGGAATCAGATTCCTAACCCTTACTGGCGCATGCCCATCGCCTTTGGCCCGATGCCCGGACCGCGACAGACCCATCTCGGTGTACCACGCGATGGCACCAAATCCACGTTTACGACGGCGTCAATCAAGTTCAAGACCTCGCGAACCGTGCTGCAGAATATGTTCCCACCCGGTCGCAAAGGCTGGCGGTTCACATCTCCAGATACCATTGCTTACGCCTCCTTCTCGCAGACGACGTTGAACAAGATGGAATGGCTGGGTGGGTCGGGATACAAACATATTGGCTTGTACATTCACGGAGTTGAGTATGTCAAAGACGATGGGTCGGTAATCCAGGGCACCTACCTCCCCATCCTTTTCGAGTCCTTGACGGACCCCATTGTTTCAGGCCGGGAGGAACTCGGCATGCCCAAGCTTTACACCTCAGTCGATGTGTACCGTCGCTCCAGTTCCTATCGCATCCGCACCGGGTGGGAAGGGGCCCTCTGGGGGAACTTCTTACTTGAGGACCTGGTTGAAGTGGATCCATCAACCACCACGGGCGCATTAAGCGGAGAAGCCGATGCAGGAATACTGGGCTACAAATACCTCCCCAAGAGTGGCCGGGCGAATAAGAACATCCCTGCGGAAGAATATGCCATCTTCGACCCCTTCTCCAAGGCGGTGCCGACGCCACAACCACAAAGGGTGTATACGACTGATAAGGCAAGCATACAAATTGATGCTTTGGATTGGCAGCAATTGCCGACGCTCTATCACATTATTTCACGGCTCGCAGAGGTCCCTGTGTTCGAGATCGTGGGGGCTAAGGTGGTGGAAGGCGAGGGGGTGCCGGATGTTTCGGGGGCTGGACCAATTGAGTAAATACCACCTCTTAGCCATTCCTACAGGCCGACTTCCGCATTGCCCAATAAAGCCTAGACTCAACTCAGTCTTCTAAGTTAGGTTTTAGGTCGAGGCTTTTGACAGTATAATGGCTTTAGGTCTGACTAGGTAACCTAGTACTAGGTCTACGGCCCTAAATTGTGTTACAAATATGGCAAACATACTAAGAATTCCAATTGTATAAGCTGCACATTTTCTAGCCATAGTTTAAGCTATTTACTTTACAATTAAAGCCTTTATTAACGTGATTCCCAAGCAAGCGAGCACTTCATTAACAATCTGGATTTATAAATACCATTTAAACAACCAAAACACCATAGATTTCACTAAACTATGCTTTAGGGCATTTATTAAAAGAATTCCCTTTCCTGATTACACCCAGAACAGGGAATTTGACGATGTACAAGTGGTAAAACAGCCAGGGGGCTCTTCCGGGGGTGATGGGGCAGGTGCAGTATTGTGATGGAAAGCTTTACGGGCAGCATCTTAATGTTTATCTTAGTGGGCCGAATATGACATCTACGTGGATGCAGTAGACGTCGCGTAATTATTTGTTTACTTAAGTCGTCTGTGGTGGAGCAATAGTAACAGGGGGGAGAAAGCTTTGGAGAGATGGACATGTCAGTCATTCGTTTACACGTGAAGCAATCAGCACACAGTACATTTTGCTCTATATCCTAGTGTACATATTTGGTAGTATTTTTTGTAAAAGCGGTCGTCTCGGCTATGTATGATAACGTGTCTTGGGTTTCTAATACTAAAAGTGCACCAGTAATACTGTAAAACAAGCAACAGTTTCTGTCGTACGCCAGACAACGAAGGATATATAAGGGCACAATTAAGACATCATTGATATTCCGTCTTTAGGTGTAAAAGATCAGGGAGGAAGGAGCCCTAACACGCAGGCCGCATAATCTCATCGGCTAAAATTACAAGTGAATTATTTTCCGTTAATTTAGTTCTCGGCTATGAGCCCGATTGAGGAGGGCCCGAACCTGGACTTCAATACCCCCAGATTTCTCCACATTGCATTCTACCCCGGATTTACTAGCGTGTATCTGAAACCTAATTTCGGTGCACCCGGGAGGTGGGCACCTCATTCCGGTGCTCATTCAGCTCAGCGTGTTATAAAAAGCGAACCACAAGTCACATATCAGCTTAGCACCCTCATTTATCTAATTAGCACACACGAACTCGAGCGGTAAGGATGGACCACAACAAACCAATGCGCGAGGAAATAGAGAGGGTTCAAACCGAGGACGATCCCAAGGCCCTCAAGCACCAGACCCTGGGTCATATCCGCCTCCGCCATGAACACACAAACGAGCTCATCCTCATTCCGGCACCAAGTCTCGACCCGAATGATCCTCTACGGTGGTAACCGATCCCATCCCATGCTCATCCCGCATATCGTGACTCCCGACTAACGCGAACAGGTCCACTCCATACAAAATCTACATCGCCACCCTGGTATCCTTAGCCATGATAATGTGCAACTTCATGGCCGCAGGCCCCACCGTGGCAATGGTCGAAATCGCCACCGATTTCAAACAGGGTGGAGACTCCACGCTGACCGACTGGATCGCCCGTGCCGCCTACTTCTTCAACAATAGCTCCCTCCTCCAGGGCGTGTCGTGCATAGCCTGGGTACCGCTGGTGATCAAGTACGGCCGACGCCCGGTGTATATTGCCTCGCTTATCCTGTACTTCTTCATGATTCTCGGCGCTGGGCTGGCAAAAACTTATGCAGGCGAGCTGACGACCCGGACGATTCTGGGGATTGGGGCAGGCGCGGGAGAATGCTTGGCTCCTATTACTATGGCGGATATATTCTATCTCCATCAGAGGGGGTACGGGATGGCGTGAGTTACCTTTATACTGTTATCAATATAGGAGGAGGCTAATGGTGTAGGATCTACAACTCGGCTCTCAGCGCAGGAGTCGGCTTGGGGATTATTATTTCCGGCCTGGTCACAATTTCTAATTCCTGGCGGAGCATATACTGGGTTGGCGCCGGGCTCGTTGGCGGCCTCCTCATCGTCGTCGTGTTTTTCTTCCCCGAGACTGCCTTCACACGTACTGACTCTCTTGACAATGTCGATACACTCGAAGACAACCCCCACGAAGAATCCTATTGGCGGACTCTAAAGCCCTGGTCGGGAAAAGTATACACATCCGAACCGATCTGGCGCATGCTCGTGCGCCCCTTCGGGCTAATCCTCATCCCGCCAGTCTTCTGGGCGACAATGGTCATGTCTGTAACAATAGGCTTCCTCGTCGCCGTCGCATCAAACTTTGCTACGGCCTTTAACACAACCTATGGCTTTGAACCGTGGCAGAGCGGACTGTGCTTTATCTCTGGGATCATCGGCTGTTTCCTAGGGACGTTTGCCGGCGGGCCGTTCTCAGACTGGGTTGCCGATGTGTTCACAAGGCGCAATGGGGGTATTCGTGAGCCCGAGATGCGCCTGCCGGCTATTATCCCGAGTTTGATTGGGTGTCCGTTAGGCTTGGTTCTGTATGGCGTTGGAATTGCGGAGGGGTGGCATTGGATGGTGCCCACCGTGGGGTTGGGGTTTTTGTCCTTCTCCATTACTCAAGGAACGAACGTCTCCTTTGTCTACTGTGTCGACTGTTTCCGTCCTGTCACCGGGGAAGTCACGGTAACCCAGCTTGCGTTCAAATGTAAGTTCTCCCCCACTCCGCCATAATCTTACACGCCTTCAAGCTTATACTGGCATGATTGTGAAGCATGCTTCGGCTTCCTTCTCTCCTTCTACACAAACCCCTGGATTGAACAGTCGGGATACAAAGGGGCATTCTGCGCCATGGCTGGTATCTCCGCCGCGTTCATATCGGGGTTCATCCCTCTGTACTTTTGGGGTAAGGCGATTCGGCAATCGGCGATGAGGTGGCCCTTTGTGCAGTTTGTGTTTTGGGAGGTGGATCGCGAGGTTGGTGAGTAGTTGTCGAGGTCAAACTACTTGAACTCGAAGTAGTTGGACTAGTCACATTTGAGTAGCTATAACTGGTTGGGTGGGGTTGGCTCGGGGTTTATCCTTTGGTATATCTGTATGTCTTATCGGGATGCTGCATGGCTTCGCAAGTATTTCGAACTATAGTGAGGCGAGTGAGTGATTGGTGTGGTTTCAAAGTGGATAAGTGATTTATTTCTTCAATCAGAGGTGGTTACTTATTTACCTACCATACATCAAATCTCGTCTCTATAGCTGTGCAACCCCCATTCAAACATAACCTTAAAGCAACTGAAGAAAGTCCAGTCTGACCAGTCCAGTGATAAACCCACCACTCCTTTATCCCTTCGGCGAACAAGCACTAGCTAACAACCAACCCCCCTGAAGCAACAAAATGCGTCCCAGTTCTAATGATATTTACTCATTACATATAACGATATAGACCTGCCAGTGATCCTTTAGGTGGTCCCTGACCTTGGACTCTCTACCCGACCCTCAGATATATAAATCTATCGCGTTAAGCTTAATCAAAGTGGATAAAACTATTTACTTATCTTAAATAAAATACAGTTATGTATTTATATATATTTTATTTTAGTAGACTATGAATACCGGTTTATAACTATTCAAACTGTTAGCTAACCTAAACTATTTAATAATATTATATTCTAACAATAGCCTCTTTTGTTTGACAATTCGTCCCATCCCATGATGACCAAATCCGATCGACCAGCACGCCAGATAACTGACCATATCATTTGTGAAATGTCCTTCATGGTTTGTACCCCCAATGCTTATTGGGTGGCCGGCATGACCTCGGGACCAATTATCTGCCAGGAGGTACCTAGGTAACCAAGCTTGGAAGATAAATTGCTTACTAAGTGATGATTAAGCGGGGTCAGTCCCCGCGCCCGGTGTCGGGGCCTGGGCCCCCGGGGCGGCCCGAGGTCCCAGCGCAGGCGGAAGGGGACACGTCCGTATGCTCTGACAATTTGTAGGGCCGATTTGCGCCCAGTCGCTCATTCAGCTGACTGACCTACGCTTTCCCTCCAGCACAATCTATTGCATCAGTTGGTGCTTTGATGATGGCCTCGACTGCTTTTAATGCGACAAACCATGGACTCCAGATTGGAAACAACCAAGGTTCCATCACAGCAGAATTTCATGTTGCGCGGGGTAATTTTTAATGTGATATCCAATGAAACGAATGCAAGCTGACGTTGTTGATAGCGTACACCACCGAAGACATCGATCGAATTTGTCTCCATGCTCTACGCTGCCCTGACTCACTGGCTGTAAAGAATCGATTGAAAGAGAGCAAGGACAAGTTGGTTCACCAGTCACTCCACTGGATTCTTGAAGACCCGCAATATAAGAATTGGGAAAATGGAGACGATGTCGGTCTGTTTTGGATCAAGGGGGGCGCTGGCAAAGGGAAGACTATGATGTCAATCGGTCTTATCGAGGAGCTCGCACGGGCGCAGGATGAAACTACTGTGGTGATTTATTTCTTCTGCCAAAATGCTGACTATGAGCTCAATACCCTTGAAGCCATTCTCAAGGGGCTGATCCTACAACTAGTGAATCAGCAAACGGAGCTTGGGGAATCTCTCCGTCGCCGTTGGGACACTATAGCAGAGTGCTTTAGCGAGGATCTTACCTCGTGGCAATCATTGTGGAACATTCTTTTCGAGATGTTGGCCCGGTGCAAGTACTCCAGGGTATATATGGTTATTGATGCTCTTGATGAGTGTCAAGATGACGGCATGGCTGACTTCCTCAAATCCATCGTCCGAAAGGGACTGGATCATCCCGCCAAGATCAAGTGGATGTTGACAAGCCGACCATGGGACAGCGCAGAGCGGGTATTATTAGCTAGCCATGACCAAGTGCAAGTCAGTCTGGACGAGGATCTCTATTCCCAATCTGTTGCTGGGGCTGTGAAGGCTTATATCACTCATAAAGTGGAGGAACTCGGTCGCCTACACAGATATGGAGCGACCCTAAAGAGCGAAGTAGAAACTGAGCTTACTGAAAGATCGGAGGGTACCTTTTTATGGGTGAGTTTGGTATGCAAGTCACTTGAGACTGTCTGTCGAGATGAGGCTCTGTCCACAATTCAAAGCTTGCCGCCAGGTCTGCATCCATTTTATGAACGGATATTGAACCAGCTCAAGGAGGGCGAGCGGGCTGAAGTACAGAAGTGTATGCGGTTGCTCAAGGCCATGATGACGGTATACCGACCTTTGAAAGTGGAGGAAGTTCCTAGTGTGATTGGCCTAACCGATGAAGAGGACACTATTAGAGTATTGGTCGATTGCTGTGCTTCATTCATCCGATTGCGGGAAGACAACATTGAGTTTGTTCATCAGTCAGCTCGAGACTACTTGGCCGGAGAGAACGGACTATCTATACTCGACTCGTATGAACGCTTTGGACATGAAGAAATTGTCCTGGGTTGTCTGTCTTATTTATCTGAATGTCTCAAGCCCAACCTCGTCGAACTGCCGCGGCCTGATGCCACCAGAGACTCTTTGAGAACTTTGGAAAATGGACCAAGGAATGATGTACTGTCCCGTGTGGACTACGCAGCTTTGTTCTGGGTGTCGCATTTGAAGAACACTAGCGACGACACCGACAAGAGTCATGTTAACATGTTCCTTCACACAAAGTTGTTGGAATGGCTAGAATGCCTAAGCCTGTTGGACAGGCTACCAAAAGCCGTTGACGCGTTGAAGGCATTGGAAATTATTCTGAAAGTGAGTTTTTAGCATTTTCTGATGTCTACGTATTTGGTAATCAACTTGACAAAGGATGACTGCCTAGCTTTAGCACTCGTGCAGGATGCTATGCGCTTTTTATTGCGACACTACCACACTTTGTCGCACTGGCCATTGCAGATCTACAGTTCTGCCATCGTCTTCAGTCCTGAATCAAGTGTTGTGAAGAGAGAAAATCTACCCAAAATTCCTGTATGGCTGAGAAACGCCCCTCCGATGGAGGACAGTTGGACGCCTATGATACAGACACTTACAGGCCATTCGGAGTCTGTCGAGATTGTTGCCTTCTCGCCCGATGGCAAGCAGATAGCATCAGGCTCTGATGATGGCATAATCAAGCTCTGGGATGCTATTACAGGTAGCCTCCAGAAAACGCTATCAGGTCGTCACACAAATGCGATCACGGCTATAGCTTTCTCACCAGATAGCAAACTGATCATATCAGGCGCTCGTGATAGCTCTCTCATGCTTTGGGATACCACCACAGGTGATCCTCAGGTGATAACCGACCACTTCGGAACATGTACGGACTACTATTCCCACTTACAGCCATTAGAGGAGGGCGATTATTGGCCCTACATCGTTGCTTTCTCGGCGGATTGTAGGCAGACCGCAGCAATCGGTTATAACCAAGGGGAACAAGTTATCATGCTTTTTGATACTGGTACATGGGACCCCCGGAAGATACTTACTGGCCATTCACATTCAGTTCTATCTCTGGCTTTCTCACCAGACAGCAGGCAGCTTGTATCAGGCTACTATGACCGCACAGTCAAGCTCTGGGATACTGCTACAGGTGACCTTCGGGCGACATCAGCAGGCAGTACTGCCCGGAGTGTGGCCTTCTCACCCGACAGTAAGCAGATCGCAGCAGGCTGTGATAACGCTGTCATTTGTTGGAATGCTGCAACAGGTGACCTCCAGGCGACATCAGCAGTCAGTGCTGCCCTGAGTGTGGCCTTCTCACCCGACAGTAAGCAGATCGCAGCAGGGTGTGCAGATGGCTTAATCTATATTTGGGATGCTGCAGGCAATCTCGAGAAGACACTAGCAGGCCACCTAGAGGGAATTACGTCTCTGGCCTTCTCACCAGATTCCAAGCAGATCGTTACAGGATGTACTGATACCACGATCAAGCGTTGGGACAACACCATAGGTGCCATTCAAAAGGTTGTAGGCCACTCGGACAGGGTTTCAACCGTGGCAATCTCACCAGACTGCAAGGTGATTGCATCAGGCTCTGCTGACGAAACTATCAAGCTTTGGGATGCTGCAACTGGCGATCTCCAGAAGACAATATCAGGCCAATTAAACGCAGTCCATCACCTTGCCTTCTCACCAGACAATAGGCAGATCGCCTCGTGCACCTACAAAGCACTCAAGCTCTGGGATGCTGCCACAGGTGACCTCCAGAACTCATCTGAGAGCGACGACCCATTCATCACGGTGGCCTTCTCACCCGATGGCAAGCAGATCGCATCAGGCCATGCAAATGGCAACATTAATCTCTGGGATACTGCCACGGGTGACCCCCAGAAGGCACTGGCAGGCCACAAAAGCAAATTTGACTCCCTGACGAAATTAGACTTCTTCGATGTCAGAGTCAAAACCGTAACCTTCTCACCTGACGGCAAGCTTATTGCATCAGCCTCCGCTGATGCAACCATTAAGCTTTGGGATACTGCAACAGGAGACCTCCAGAAGACACTAGTATGCCATCCAAAGAGCATCAATATTCTGGACCCTGCAGCAATATTAGGGGAGCCAAACTGGATCATTGCACTGGCCTTTTCATCAGACAGCCAGCAGATCGCAGCAGTCTGTGAGAATAAAACCATCAAGGTCTGGAGCATCGAGAAATCCCTCAAAGCCTCAAAATATCTGGGGCGCACCTTTGGTAGCCATATCAAGTCGTCCAAGCCATGGAAGGAGATTCAGACGCCAGAGCAGGTGTATACCATAGAATTCGCAGCAGGCAACCGACACCTCGCAACCGACATTGGACTAATAGCACTTGAGAGCACCCCGACAGAAGGAGAGGAGGGGCTGCCAGTGAGGTCGGATTCGGATTCATTACAGAAGCTCTCTCTCCGAGATGAGTGGTTATGCTATGGAGCCATGCCCTTCCTCCGGTTATTGCCCGATTCTCAGGTTGATTCATGGGATGCGCGCGGCGATCACATGGCTGTCGGATTCAGCAACGGCCTAGTTTCAGGCTTCTACATTGATCGACGTGGTTTACAACCATTCTGGGAAACATTTCAGCTATGACGGTATAGCGGGTTACCTCGGTGGAAGTCGGGGGTGGGTGGGGATAGGGTTAACCAGGCAGGTTGACTGTTGAAGATTTAGGTTCTGTGAGTGTCAGGTCAAATGCGGTTTATCAGCATCTGAAGGTCCTTTTCGTATGTTGTTCCTTTTCGTAGCAGCTGTGGACAGTTTACATCAGTCGATTTCTCTCCTTTATCATATACTTTAAACAACTTCACATGCTTCAACTTGAGATGATTTTCATGGAGTCTAAAATAATACAAAGAAATTGGTTCGACACAGTACAAAATGTCTACAGAGCGTACAGTACGGAGTAGTTGATTATCAATTAAACAAACTTACAGTGCATCAATAACTAAATGCGTTCGTGCAGTATGCATATGGCAGGTAAGTTGGTACAATTTTAACTGTATGCTAGTTAGTGAGATTTGGTTGCTCGTAATGGACGCACGTTCTGTGGATTCTATGTTACCTGCCAGGCTCCCCGATTATCTGTGCAGTGTGCCATGACAATGTATTCAGTCTACACTTTGCGAGGTTCTTTGTCTTTGCCTTTGTGGTAGATAAGAGCTAGGACAGGAGTGATCAATTCATATAGTAGTAAGAACCATATGGGATTCATTGTTTTATTCAACTGTTCCCACATGCCAGAAGTAATTAGGAACTGCCAAAGCGAACGCCGCTAATCCTGCCAGAATTGTTTCCGATCTGGAAGCCAGAGTTAGGCCCCGAGAACACCACACTGTTGGTGTAGGTGGTGGTCGATTGGATGACTTTGACAACAGTGTCACTCAGCAGGTTGTCCTGGCCAGCAGCGATCTCTTTCAGTAGCGGAAGAACGGCCTCGCTCGTGTTCAATCCGGACACCTCTTCTTCACACAGCTTGCGCTGTTCCTCCTGGATTCCCGGGAAAAGATCGACCAACCCGCTCACCAATTCGCTAATATCTTCGATCAGCCGGATGAAATTCTTCTCCTCGTACATAATAGTCAATTGGTCCTGCTCCAACTCGGACTTGCCCTGTCGCTTCTTAGCGAGATCTTCCATCTTTTGGTGCAGCGATGTTGAGACGCTGTCTAGCTCTTCAGCGGGGTCCAGCACTGGCACGGTGGGGTTGCGTCTCCGTAATCGCTTCGAAGCCCCCTCGGCTTCCTCAAAGAGCTCTAGAATCTGGGCTAGAAGGTCTTGGACCTGCTCTCTATCTTCGGTGGGGAGGTTCGTGATCTGGAGTGGTTTCACACCGTCGTCCACTTTCGCCAATCCGACGGACTTACCCCATCGGGTTAACCGGAGCCGCACCACGTCCAGTTTCAGCAAGCTCGTCTGGAAGCTTTGGCCGAAATTGGCCCCCATCTGGATATACTCAAAACTTTGAACCGCGTCGTTGAATAACCGGGATTGCTCGTCGAGCATCTTGATCATGGCGTCCTGCTTCAATTCCAGGTCCCGGTTTTGTTCGATGATCGTCCCCGTATCGGATTTGATGGCCTCCACCCGTCCATCAATAACAGTGACCTTCGCGACGAGGAACTCGACGTTTCCATTCATACTTTGAACAATCTCGTCCAGGATCTCCACCGTCCGAAGAGTGGCCAGCCCAACGGCCTGAGTCAGCTCATTCACGGCTTCCTCCATATCTTGCATGGCTCCTGAAAGAGCCCCATCCGATCCATCAACCAAATTGCTAAACCACTTCTCTAAATGAAAAGGGATGAATCAACATCGAGCCTCGCCCCAAACAAAGAGAGCGTGGTTAAAGGAAAGCTGCTCACTGAATCTTTTTTTCTCGGCATATTCCTGGGCAACGGAGCAAATGGTCAGCATGCCTGAAAAGACACGAGCAACACATCGCTGGAACGGCTTTTGCTGTGGAGTTTTCTCCTCGATCATAGAGAGCCGGTCGAAAAAGCGATGTGTGAAGTCGAAAAAGCCCATGATCTTGTCATAGTCGGCAGATACCGAGGCAAATGCCTAAGGGCTGTTAATAGGAATGGACATTTTCAAACAATTGTTCCATCTATCTAATGGCCATTCATTCCTTCTTTTCCCTTTGGGAGTAACCATACCTGCATGACCTGCCCAAAGGCCGTGAAAATCAAGCTAGCCGGCATTGCAGGAGGAAAGGCCTGTCAACCATCATCAGTACTTATCAACCGGGAATCAAACAGCATACACGCTGTTAATACTGATATAAGAAACGTACCGATGCCGCAGATCCAACCACTTCAACCGTTTTGACAACCTTCTCGATCAGGAATAGGTTGTTTTTCAATGCGGTCCGCACATTGTCTGTTTTCGATCGGTCATGCCGGAAATCCTTGAAGTCGTTCGACAAGACTTCCGTCCCCTTCATAATTTGATCGATGTTGCTGAACTTTGCCAGGTGGAGAGTCTTCTTGGTTCTTTTCTCATAGTCTTCGACTGCTCGCTGCCATAGTTGAGCGAGGTCGGACTCCTGCCCTGCGCGAATTTCTACCTGAGTATCCATGTCTGGAAAATGGCCTCAGCTTGGAGCAAGCGTGAGAGGTGAACTACTCGAGCGAGATTGAATGAGTGAAGGGGGTATGGGAATAATTTATTTGGACACAAGAAGCCAGTATCGAGTGAGGGTCGTCACTCTTCATGTAACGCCTAGCAGAGTCCAGCACCTCAACTGACTTTCCACGATGTGCTATGCAGGGGTGGAGAGCTGAGAGATCTGTGGTAAGCTAAACTGAGAGATTACGGAAAGATACGAATGTCATTCCACCAACTTCACTGGCCAACCAATTGCGAGCTCTCGCGACTGACACCTACATATGTACTAATTAGAATGTAACTCTCGGTCCCAGCCGCAATTACCTACGACCCCACTTGGCCTCAAAGCCTCAAAAGCAGTAAAAGATTACTGCGGCTGCCCAACCATTTTACCGTCTCGGTTCGAAATTAATAGCATTCGACATTCGACATACAAATGAAAAAATCAATCAATGTCTGAGTATCACGTCTAGTAGGAGACTACGGCATACTTGATATACTGTCGGAGGGTCTTCTCCCTTGTGCTATCCAGATGGTACAAGATTAAGGGTCAGGCCGCAATTGGGCATACGATCTCTGGCGGGATATCTCCTTGTTGGAGACGGGCGTCCTTGTTCAGAAAATCTTTGTCTTCACCTTTTCGATAATGGGGTGCCAAGGCCCAGGCAGCACCACTTAAGGGCGGGGTAATTGTTTCCAAGAAGTTGGTGAGCAGAACTGATACTCCGTACGAAGTACAGCACCCCCGCTCAAGGCTGTGCAACTAGCGTGCCCCTCCAGCGGAAACCTCGAAAATGAACTAGGAAGCTTCGTGATGGGTAATTCCCCCTCCAACCCGGCGATAATCCCTCTTCTTCAGATGTTATACTTTCTCTGCCACGTGCGTCGGTGACAGGACATCGAGAATCCACGGTCAGTCCATTAAGGATTGCTATTGCTTGAAGTGACTTGTTGATACAGGGCATATTAACGTGAGAAGCCGGGGCGCACATTTGGTCAGCCGCAATTCACCCCGGGGCCTCTGGGCGGTAAACTTCCTTTTTTTATCGTAGTCTATTTTACAGAGAGCCTCACTGTGAATTGGAATCACCAGCTAGCCATATTACCGTATTACAGGGTCTCACTGCAAGGGAAACTATTTTAAGAACCACAAAAACAGTGTACTATCTAGAACTTTTTAAAGGACTCTGAAAGGTCTGACGCCCATTCAAAAATCTAGCCGCCAGTAAGTAGAGACGGAATCCCATTGGGGCGTCTATATATGCTTGCTCAACTGTTCGAAGGTGAGATGCCACGACACAGGGAGGAGTCGATAGATGAGATCTCATAGAACAGCTCGCCCCCACTTATCTGTTTCTAACCGAGCATATGGAGTATTTAGCCCAATAACAGGGCCGCCGTTCTTACCTCTTTGAATGTCCTGCATAGACGTAACGCACGAGACGCCGGGAAGGCCGAAGGCTACTCCGTATACCCAGCCACAGTCATGTGGTACCTGTACCTCAACAACCTAGTGTAATTTTGGTAATGAGGAAATACGAGCTACCCACTAGACTAACCGGACAAATAGAAAGCATATATCAGGTGAATCCTTTTTTTGTTTGGTTCTTATTTTTCTACGCTTCTACCTTGGTCGTATGTCTTGCTCCCTCTGCCGATAACTCTTCTTGCAGTTTGTTTTCATTAAGAGTCGCGAAGGATTATCAATTGCTGCTTGCTAGCTAGCTTTCGTTCCCAATCCATCCATCTTCAAAATGTCAATCAGAGTTGTTCGGGAACCGGCCAACGCTAAAGTCGAGTAAGATCGCTCCAGTCGCTTTCTGTAGTTCATTCCGTTCGAATTCTACGTACTTACCCAAAGGCACCGACAGTATCGTGTTTGTCCACGGCTTGAATGGCGACCAAGCACCATGGACGTCCGAGGCGGATGTCTTCTGGCCCGACAAGCTCCTCCCGGCCAAAGTATCCGACGCATGTATCCTATCTTTCGAATATGAAGCGGCTATAGGTTCTTTCTTTGACGAGGACGACGAAATCACTGACATTTCCAACGACCTGGTCAACGAGCTGATGGACCATCGAACTGAGAAAGAAAAGGTTTCCCAGCCCCCGCTCTACCAGTGTCCTGTTGATCCAGCTGGTTGACAGAGCAGAATAGGAAGAGAGACCGATCATTTTTGTCGCCCATTGTCTCGGTGGCACTGTTTTGGAGAACGTACGTACCCTCTCTTTATACATGTGCATGTATATGTAGGCCTCCAATCTCTGTCCATGGAAAATTCCACTAACGTAGCATATTTGATGTCCAGGCGCTAGTACGAGCTGCCGAACATCCCAGGAAAAAAGAGCTCATCGGCTGTATCTACGGTATATTACTGCTAGGGACACCACATTTCCAGGCGGGATCGCTGGCGGCAGCCACAAAGTATTTCCAAGTGGCTCAGGCGGAGATCCCGAGTGAGTCTGACCTGAAAGACCGGTTAGAGCGTCTCGGCACCATCCCCCGGGCCTTTGCCGGCCTCAAAGAAGCAGGGGCTGAGTTCGAGGTGGAGGCTTTCTATGCCGGAGCCGGCACCAAGCTAGGCGGCAAGGACGTGAAGATCGTTGATGAGGCGTTGGCCCGAAGCCCGGAAGCCCCTCCCCCTGAGCGGCTGGCGCGCAATCAGCTACGATTGAGCCAGTATGACAGTGAGGATGACAAGGATTACAAGAAGGTGTCTCGTATTCTCACGCAATGGGCGTCCAAGATTGTTCTTCCGGAGGATGATAAAGGGGCGCAAAATGTGTCGAATGCAACATTTTCGGGTTCCCACAATTCCGGTTTGCAGCTGGGGCAGAATGTAGGCACCCTAAAGGGGTTCAGCTTCGGAAGAGGTTAGTTCGTTAGTTAGTGGATTAATTCATACTTCCAGATTAGACACGCCATTCACTACCCAAAATATCTCCCCCTCTTTTTGTTCACTTTTGGTTCTCTTTTTGTTGCGCGATGAAAAACATCACCCTTTCCCCCATCCTTTCCTTCTCCCTTCCCTTCCCTCTCCCTACTCCATTCCTCCCACCAATCCGTTCATTCTCTTCTCTAGTTCCCCGAGTCACGACCCTCCCGTGAGGGACGCTAGGCGTGCATCCGGGTTCTAGTCCCGGGCTCGGCGTTCGTTTTTTCAATTTTTTTTTTTCCAACGTATTCCACAAGCGAGCCGGCAGCACCAGAATTGTCCAGGTACTACAGGATTTATCAAGGCCTAATCACGTCGATGAAAAGTACTAGCTAGCTATGTGACGTATTTCATTCACCGCCGAGCTGCATATACCATCGAGCTGCCCAGAACACATAGTAAAAGCGATAAATTATAACATGATATCTCAACAACGGTTATTTACATGAGCTTTTCCTTGTAGCCTAGTGCTTTATCCATTTTGCAATGTGTTCTAGGTGTTCCAGCCAGTTCTTTTTGAGTGTGCATTCAACTAACAATACTAAGTACGGGGAGCAGAGAAAAAGAACGGAAAGGAACAAACGGGGCGGGATCCTACAAAGGCATACAGGTGGGATTCACCCACCCACTTTGAAAACGGTCAATGGATCTAGATATCCCCTTCCTATTCAACTATAGCGCTCTGTATAGGTCCGGTTTATATTATAGGTGACGTTATCTATCGACGGGTATACCTACAAGCGTATCTAACTATATACCAAGTGGCCTGCATTTTCATGTGATGGAAGTGACTGTGGGGCTAAGACGCTCGAACCAGATTTACTAACTAATCGTTTCAGGGTGCTCTACTATGCTTGTCTCAGGCTTCCATGCTTGTCAATTTTTTGGGCGAAACAGTAGTGTCAAAATGCTATTTTAGGATTCTTTTCATTAACTAGGAGCTTGAAAATGCATTAGCTTTTAGATTCAATGGCTATATAACGCTCCCATTCCCCCTTAACGACACTGATTATAAGATTTGTACCAACTATGAACGACACCATCCCTACCCCACATGGCTGGGTTAACGAACCTGACGGGCGAGGAACGTGGGGTATTTTATTCACTTGCGTTGTCACAATCATTCTCTGTTGCTGGACATCCGTGGCCCCAAATTTGCCTGCTAAATCTGACGGCGAATTCAGGAGATGGAGATACAAATTCGACCTTGCTTGTATTACGCTACTCGGATCTGAATTCATATTGATGCTATCTGTGGGCCAATGGTCATCCGCACGTCGCTCTGTTAAAGTAGGTACTCAGGTCTTTCTAGGTGATGTTGAAGCTAACAGAGCAGGATTTCCATGAGGCTGGATATACGGAATGGACCATCAAACATGCCTTCTTCGCCGACATGGGAGGCTTTTTTGTCAAGCCTCTAGAAAACGACTTGCCCTCATTCCCTTTGGATGCGAAGCAGCTATGGATCCTGGTTAAGGATAACTATCTCGAATATCCTAATCTGAAGCAAGAGGAAATCGAAGATAGGAATAAATCAGGCGGACTTGCTAGGTAAGTGCAAAATTACTTGACTTCTTATCTTCCTTTCTATATATTATACTTACCTATGCAGATTGTTCACAATAGCGCAAGCCCTCTGGTTTACCCTGAACTGCATATTTCGTTTTGCTCAGGGTATTGTTGTTACAACTCTTGAGATCACTACTCTTTCCTTCATTTTAGCCTTCCTAATAACATCATACTGCTGGTATCATAAACCCATGGATGTCAACACGCCAATCACTTTGCAACTCAATACCTCTGTGACTACAATTCGAAACAATCATCAAGTCCCCGGATCGAAGTGGTATGAAACACCATTTGAGTACCTCTCGCGGGATCAGGGGTTTCTTGCTCGATTTTGGAGATATTACATGCAGATTCTTCACTACATGCATGTACCGCTGGCAACTCGGCCTAGGCGACGACCATATGATCGGATTCCGAGTCATAATTTCCTGAATACGGATACCCGGGCTGAGATAATCGCCGCCCCGACAATTGTCTTTTTTAGCGCTCTGTATCTCATTGCGTGGAATTCTCATTTCCCCACCGAAACGGAGAAATTACTTTGGCGTATTGCTAGTGTGAATACCCTAGCCTATGCGTTGATTGGAGCACCCCTTTGCGCATACTTTCAGAAAACTATCTTCCGAGCAGAGCTGAGACAAGAAAGGGCACAAGCTACGTTGAATCACAAACCAGAACCCAAAAGATGGATCGGCCGTCTTGCTTCAAAGCTGAGGAATATTGATCCTGAACAGGATCCTCAGTTAGAAATTCCTCTTCGGGCTTTGATTCCAGTTTGCTTTCTGTGTGGTCTGTATTGCGTAAGTCGGGGAATTATCTTGACGGAAGACTTGATTGGATTGAGAAGCTTGCCGGGGAGTGCTTTTCAGACGGTTTCATGGTCGAGATATGTACCACATTTATAGTTGGATCATGTCGATTTATTCGAAATGGTCCATGAATATTGTCGGATTTCTTAGTCTTCTGTAGCTTAGTTTCTTTAACAACTCAATACAATCTCACATCTCCACCATGCACTGCGATGTAGTCCTTCCTGACAAATATAACCTTTAGGTCGCACGATGATAGATGGGTGGGTGCCACTCAATTGTGAGGCCTACCACTAAGACAATTTCTCACTAATCTTCATACATTTCATTCCGTCTGTCGTCAAGCTTACCGTGTCGTCAAATCAGAAGCTTAGGACGAGTACTAGACATTTTCGGATTGCAAAGGGTTCCTAGCCCAGATGGCGGCAGATTACGGGAGCGCGCTTTCTTAGAATTGTGTATTTCACGGAATGGCTGCGCATCTATTACCCTTTATTTCTAAGATCATCGATTGACTTTTAAAGATGAAGTACTTTAGTAAGGTTAATGTTAAAGATATTCGCCGTGCAAACCATGGCGGCCTACTTTCTGGCCTTTTTCTCAAAGATCTCCAGGACAGCATCGTGCGAGGAAGCCGCTGCCACATCGATCGCCGTCTGCTGCGCGTTGTTCTCCATCATCGGGTCCAAGCCCACATCCATAAGCTCCTGGAAGCGTACGACGTCGCCGGCCGCGGCGACATGCAGTAGCCCTCTACCCTCATTGTCCGTGGCGAAGAAGTTGGCGCCCAGCTCCTGTAGCAGTGCTATACTCCCCTGCTCTCGCGGCACTTCGTACTTATCACCCCGGAGTTGCCGCTTCACGCAGTCCCGGTCATATATATCGCCAGAGCCTTGCGGGGACCGGTAAGCGAACTTGAACAGCGGCGTCTCGCCTAGCACGTTGCGTCCGTTGATATCGGCCCCGCGATTAACGAGATCTCGAAGTAATTGACGAAGCCCCACAGTGCCGAGATCATTTGCCAGAATGTGCAGCACACCTTCGCCGTGCTTGTTTGTCACTAGCGGGGACGCACCCGCTAATAGCAAACTTTGCACCGGCTCTATTTCAGCCGCGGAATCAACGGCCTGGCGGACAGCATACATCAACGCAGTATCACCTTGAAAGTCGGCAAGATGTACCAGCTCGGGCGCCAGGTGGATCATAGCCTTCAAAGTTGCCTTCCACCCTGGTGAAATAGTCCACTTATGGCTAAGTAGGCATGTCAAGATCGTTCGACCAAGGGCATCTTGTGCAGTGAGATCGGCGCCAAGTCCTACCAGGCGCTGGAAAACAGTTTCCCCTTGCGGTTCATCAGCAGTGGAGTTGTTAGAATCACTAGGCTTGTCGATGAAGTCTGCTCTCAAGCATGCAGCATGTAGAATAGTAAGTCCCTGTGGATCCCTGTAGTTGACATCAAGCCCGGGAACTAGGAACAGTTGCATATGAAAGCTCCCGACAGCTAGAATCAGCTCGTGTAACAAGGTCGCCTCACGATAATCAGCATTCACGTTTAAGGGCGATGCTCCCTTTTTGAAAATGATGGATGCCGGGCTTGAACTTGGCCTCGTGCTCTCTTCCAATAAGAGGTAGTTAGAAAGGGGGTTCGCTCCGTGGTCGATGAGGATCTTAATGATCTCAGTAACAATAGCATTATCAACCGTTGGCCTCCAGAAACCATCGTCTGGGTGCGGTTTGATGAACAGCATTCCCGCTGCGCGCAGCGCTGGATCTAGGTCCACGGCGGGATATGCTCCATCATCTCTTGCATGCAAAAGCTCACGGAGTGCATCGACCTGACCAGCTTCGACTGCTGATACGATGTCATCAGGCATAACTATGGCTCCGTGCTTCATCAGCAGTCGGATCATGAGGACATCATGGCTGGCCATGCTGAGGCAGCCTTTGCCCCTCTTGGTTATGGCGTGAACGTCTGCTCCAGACTTGAGAAGACGTTTCACCGCCTCATAAGAATGAGGTCTAGGCTTTAGGACTGTCCCGCCACTGATTGCCATGTGTAGAGGTGTGAGGCCACCCTTGATGCGGAGATTTATGTCGATCCCCGGCACCTTCAGGAGATATCTCAAGGCATTGTGAACATGCCACCAACGTAAGCCTTGCGCAACGTAATGAAGAGCAGAGTCGCTATATGCTAGTATGTGATTGTCCTCAATGTAATCTCTACCCCAAGTCCTCTCGTTTACATCAACGTGAAATTCCTCAACGAGCGCTACAACCACCCTATGATTGGGAAGGTCGCGCTGCACAGCTTCGAGGAGGAATGGTTTCGGGATGTTCTTCACATCTGACTCGATGAAATGCACAACTCGTCCCTCTGCTTGCGTTTCGCTCGCCGGCCGGTTGGCGCACCACAATCCTCCTTTGGAGCTATCGCCAAAGGCGTGCCAATCGCCATGACCGAGCGCGCGTTTTGCCTCAATCATACCGATCTCCCTGACTAACTGGACAAAACCGTGCTGGACTAGTACCGCAAAATGGCTGAAATGGTACTTGTCACGAGGATCCGGGAGAAACCTCGTGCCGCGCTTGGCAAGCTCCTTCACCAGTCGATACTGTCGTTGGCTGTACTATGTTAAATCGTAGTAGAAGAAGCAAATATAGAAGGCTTTTCTTACCGCAGAAACAAAATGAAATTGGAAGTGTTCGGTTCACCGGTCTCAACCCGTGGAAAGCGTTTTGATGACGCGAGTGCAGGATCATATGCAGGAGCGCTGACGGGAAAGACAGTGGAGTAAGGGGATGACTTGTCTGGCTCGACCCAGAGCGAACGGGGAATTTGATCAACAATGCAACTGGCTGTGTATGCCTTGCCATGCCATATACAGTCCCCTATAATCCCACGAGCATAGGGTTGTCTCGTCGGTCCAAGCCCGGAAGGGTCAGCACCAAACTCAACTAACAATGTTACAATCTCCTCTAGCCTAGCAGTATCGCTAGTGAGCAACTCAGTCCTGGGGGGCTTAATAGAAGACGACGCCACTTGTTCGCTTGAGACATCTGCGCTAGTCTCCCTTTGAGTCAGCGGATCATGATTGACGTGGCATGTCGCCTTGCGAAACGCATTATCTTCTTCAAACTCGCTGCAGGCTTTGAACAAATTGCCGCCTGCGTTCGCATTCGCCCCTGCTTCGAAAAGGATCATCACAGTCTCGGGTCTGCCGCTTCGGACAGCGTAATAGAGCGGACTAAGTCCACTTACATCCTTCACATCGATGCCGTCAATACAAGGTTTGTCGCCATCCTCTTTCGGGAGAAGGCCATCCGAATTTTCGCGTGGCTTCCGGCGCGACAATTTGTGCAGCGAATGCACGAGCATGCCGACGATATTGCTCTCTTGTGCGCGAGCAGCCAGATGCAGTGGGGTAAGACGCTCGTGGGTAATGGCTCGAGGGTCGGCGCCGGCCTTCAAGAGTTTCTGAGTACAACATTCCGTTCGAGTCGACGCAACGTGCAAAGCTGTTACGCCGGCATGGTCCGGAGTATCGACATTCTTCATTTGTGCGATGATGAAGTCAATGGGCATAGGGTCATCGTCGTATCGTTTAGCATCATCGGGGTATGCGTCGCAGAGAACGTGAAGTGGCGTGCGGCCAAGGTGCTATATATTCATCATTTGGTCAGCAAAGGTTCTCTTTTAAGACATGAGGAGCTTCGTGGAACACAAGAACCTACGTTCTGCTGGTTGACATCGAGACCAAGAGTGCACACAAGATGCTCCCAGAGCGGATTTACCCACTTACGACCATATGCATCTTTTGATTCCTCTCTGGCTGCAAGCTCATGAAGTAGTGAGTTCCCATCGTAATCGACTATAGTATGGTCAAGACCGATTGCTAGCAGGAAGTCGAAGCGGGGAGTGTCCCTTCTATTTTCGTTTTCGGAGCCGATTGGTTGCGTCTTGATAGCCTCGTGCAGACAAATCCTTCCCCTAAAGTCTCGCAGGCGGGGAGAGGCCCCGTGATCAAGAAGAAATAGAACATCGTCGCGGGGCTGGCTATCGTCGACATATTTTGGTTTCGGCATCTGTGAGATCCGATGCCAGAAGATGCTGTGCCCGGCGCGATCCCGCGCATTGATGTCTGCACCCGCTGCCAACAATAGGGCCCAAATTTCTTCGGCATCCTGGGACTTGAACGAACACATCAAGGCAGTTTGGCCTTGGCGATTGCATTTATCTGGCTCAACACCCCTTTCAAGGAGAGCATTGACTATTTTCTGCTGCTTGTTAGCTTTTGAGCAGTTATTCCAACGTCGGCCTGGCGACCTAGCTTACCGGTGTCGCGTGGTTTTCGAGTGCCACATGAAGGGTGCTGTCACCGGCCGAGTTGAGGACGCCGGCATCCGCCCCGCACTCTAAGAGCAGCTGTACTTTGACTTCGTTATAATACTCCGCCAGGGCCACGAGAAGGGGTGTGTCTCCGTACAGGTCCTTGACGTTGACGTCGGCGCCACCCTGTTCCACCAGGAGAGGGACGCAAGCGGGAACCCGTGAGTAATAGAGCGGTGTCCGACCTTTGGAGTCCACCGCGTCAGTCGAAGCACCGGCCTCCATGAGAAGCCGGGCCAAATAGTAAGACACCTCGACGGCGTGATGCAGCCCAGTTGTTCCATCCTCAGTCTGGCGGTGAACATCAGCGCCAGCATTAATGAGAAGCGTAGCTATCTCGAGGCAGTCTTCCTCGTCCCAATCTTCATAATAGTGCGAGAGACCAGGTAGGCCGCAGAGAGCATGGAGACAAGTGAACTGGGCATGGGAGCCGCTCGGCTTCTTGGAAGTCGTGGCCGATCCGAACTGCTCCGCCCAAAGTTCATTCAACATCTCTGGATTAGCTCCAGCTCCCAGCAATGCCTCCACAGTATTCAAATCCCTACTTAAGCAAGCCTTAAACAGAGCAGTGCTGCCGCGGACCATGATGTCAACCTCCACGCCTGGCTGTGATAACATGTGCTTGACGACTCGGGCTTGCCCGGTCCGCGCAGCCCAAGCAAGGCAGCTGTGCATTGCTTCGAGGTCAAGATATGGTAAGAATGTGTCAAGCACCTCCACATGCCCGTGTTCACATGCGTATGCAAGGGCTGGTTCCCCGCTGTCGTGGTTTGCGTAGCCCCCGGCCTTCGCATGGTTGGTGAGACCTACCGATGTCAAAGGGTCAACGCCAGCCTCCAACAGGACCTTCACAACTGCGTGACGATTTTTACTGGCAGCCTCATGCAGTGGCTTCCGTCCAGTCAATTCATCCTGGTGATCTGGGTCGGCGCCCGCGGCTATTAGTTCACCCACTGTAGCAGCATGGCCATGAGAAGCAGCCCACCATCTATTAGGCCAGGTTAAATCGGCCTTTGCCTCGGTTAGGTTTGGCAACTCACAGTGGTGTTTTTCCCGTAATGTCGCATGTATCCATGTCGTCAGACCAGTCCGTAACGAGCTTCCTCGTATATGCTACAAGGCCATATCTCCCTGCGAGGTGTAGGACCGAAAACTTTCGCGCATTCCTTGCATATCCGGGCCAGGTCACCTCGATCCATGCCTTAACGGACCTATCAATGCTGAGGAACTGCTCAAGAACCTCGTTGATCTCATCTTGCGCATGGCACACCGCCTCTGAGTTCCGGATATGAACGTGCCAGTTGCTAGTAGCATACACAAAGAACGGAAACTTCATGCGTAGCTCGCATACATGGTGCGGAATCCATTTCGGCTTCGTATGATCGCATGGCTCATCACGAAATCCCTCTGTCTCGTCGCTGTCATCAATCGTAATCTCGACTTCATCAAGACAGCGAGTCATCAGCAAATACCGCAGGCACGATAGAGCAAGCTTGGCATGGGATGGCCCGTGTAGCAGCACTAGATGGCCATTATCGTGCTCAGATCGTGTAGAGCCATTAAGGTACTCGGTGAAGGAATGATGAACGACGGACACCGTCTCGTCTGGTAGTATCTCCAGAAGCGGTCCACACGCAGTCCTAATAAGTTCCTTTATAGCCCTTAGATCCTGGCCTATACCAGGGCCTTCGGTAACCCTGCACATCTCGGCGAGTTCGAGTAGTCGTAGCGGCCTTATCGCATGCGTAACAGACTGGAGAAGGAGGTGCTGAATGCTCAGTGATATGCCGGATCTCCTAGCATGCTCTCTCAACAGATCGGTGTAAAGAAAATTGAGATCTGCAGGAAGATTTGCTAAAACGGCCCTAATGTCGACTCCTGGCTCAAGAAAGGCCTCCATGGCCAATTTTGCGTAGAGAAAGATACCATTTGCTCGGCCAGGTACGGCATTCACGATTACACTCCACTCGCTCTGAGGGATCTTTGATTGCGACAGCATGGTATGCACATAGGTCGAGATGTCGACATCCACGAGTCTCTCCTCGAGCCGGATATGGAGGGCTGGCGTCTGGCGCATGGGAATCTCGAGTCTGGGAATAGGTCGACTCGTGACCAGGACTTTAACCTTCGTCGGTCTCCACTGGCTAAGCGACCCGAGGGCCTGAATGAAGGTATCGTTTCCAGCGTCCATCTCGTCGAGTGCATCGGCGATGCAGAAGACTTTATCGGGCAGAGCACGGAACGCCATCTGCAGATCCTTTAACAGATCGCTAGTCGACAATGAGCTTAACGATATTCCATCCTTGATATACGTCAAAAGCTTGTGTTGTAGTGGCGGGCTATACTTCAGAACCTGATCCATCCAATCCCGAAGGAGGGCCTGCGGGTTATGGTTGGCCGCGATAATCTGTCGGAAAAAGAAGAACAGCACTGGACAGCCAGGGTTCGCCTTGCCGAGGTCATCGATCAATTTGGCAGTGTGGACGGATTTGCCAGACCCAGGGATGCCTTTCATCCAGAGCAGGCCGCATTCATTCTCTTGAATCCATCGCCGATATCCATCGGTAGAGGTAAGCCATTGTCCGGTCCCCGGCGAGTGGGATGCTAGATGCTTGCGGAAATCGCCGGCGGCAATGGCGTACGAAGTTGGCTCTAGCCACTCTCGAATTTTCTTGATCTCCTCTATTGATGCTGGGAGGATATTTTCGGGATTGTAGTTGCTCACGTCATCTTGATCGATGATGCTGGCATCAGTCTCGCTGCCCGACATCATGAGGTGAGAAGTTTCTCTACTCCTATTTCGAGAATCACTGCCTCGAAAAAATACTATGATGTCCCAAAGACTTGTTCGCCAGTCGATGGCTATCGAAATATTGAGGTGATAACAGTCGGTGTACAGGTGTACAGGTGAAAAGGGTAAAGTGCAGGTCACATCGCACGTAGAGCCATGATGCCCGACCAGGGACCAATCACCATGGTCGGTGGCCGGCCCGCTCCCAGGCAATAATGCATTTTGACGGCTGCTAGTCGGGATACCAAAAGCTAGTTCCTGATGACGAGAAGCCGTATCCTGTCGATTAGAATCAACGGCCGAGCGCCCAGGTTGGATGGTTCGGGCACCAGTAGGAGGGGCTAGCCGGTGTGCACTATACCTTCCCGTCGTCTATTGCTCCCTCCCTCGCTGTTTCGACTGGCAGGCACTTGCTGCCATTTTTGGCGGCACAAATTGGGGAGGCTAAATGCAGGGATGGTACCAGTAGCAATATGTACCTAACCGGTTAGGTACTATACCTGGACCATTACCCCGGCCAAGCGTACAGTCACATACATATAGACCCACTAATGGGCTAGGTTTTAGGCCCGGTCCTTTAGGCCAAGCGATGGGCCGTGGGCCCGGGGTAAGAGCCCATTGGGCTTCAGTGGGGGCCCAATGGCCCCCAAACAATACAAACATTCCGAAAAATGTACCTTTTTTAATTACCCAACATTTAGATCCCATTTCTAGCCTTTATCTTAGGGTAATAATTTGTTATCCTAATTCATTCAACATTGATCAATACTTCAATCTATATAACACGCTTAAAAAACGCGAGAAAACGCGTTATTTAGAAAGTTTATAAATTACAGAGGTTCACTTAGAAATTAGTAGTACTCCCGTACAACTCCAAAATATATATCTAGTATCAAAATATCAATATTAACTTTCCTTTCCGCGATATCTCGACCTTCACTAGTTAGATTTTGTTTAAAATTGAAATAACACTTATATACGTATTGCAATTCTAAATTCTAGATTTGAACTCTATACGACTCGCAGAAGGTTCGAATACAGCGATTACAACACGCCAGTTCATAAGCGCCAAGACCCCCATTCATGGGTTATAATGGGGGCCTTTATGGGCCCCACGAACGGGCTCTGGGTTGCGCTGGGCTTTGCAGAGGTCTACCTGAATATAGGCGGTCTTTCTCAATGGCGACTTCAGGCGATGGCTTTAGCGGTAGCGGCTTTCAGGCTTGCGCAACTCAGTAAACTTGCCACATCGAGCTCTGGCACCTATTCAGATCTCGATGTATTGTTTTGAGCCTATGTAAATTTGTTGGGATCGGTATCACCTGACCCTGTTTGACAGGGCTACCAACTACATAGTCTCTTCTCCCTCTTCTTCTTTCCCCCTTCTTCAGCAGTTAGCACTTCCAATACAGTTGCATTGCTCTCTCTCTTCTCCTGGCTTTTCAACAAATCCCTCTTCACTTTTGAGTCTGTTGGGGAAGATAGTGCGGAGGTACTTAAACCTCCACGCTTCCGGGACCAGTTGCCATCGATCGGCTATAAGAAGACAGTAGGGAAAGTACAGTAGTAGTAGAACTCATTTACCCCAACCTCACGCAAAGTTGATTTTCCAACTAGACGAAAATACGAACCCGGACTTAGCTACTGGGTGATTATGAACTTGTAATGCTTACACTGAGGAAGCACGTGCAACTAACCTTCACCAACTACTCCGTAGAATATGGATATTTAGCAAGAACTGAATGCCAACATCTTTTCGAAACCAAGGACTACATACAATATAGGGGTCTCTCAGTTGCTAAGCATTGTATGTTTGGGTAAACGCTTTCGCCGGTTCAACCCGCGTTTCAGGCACCTCAAATGAAACATATGCAATATCCAGAGCCTCCGATCGCAACACTCAAAAAGTGGTGATCTCGGAGAATTTCCTGGTGATAGCCACCAGTCAGGGGCCACGGAAGACTAGGGGGACTCCGCAGGTGGCAAATCTAGCGGAGAAAGCGTCGAACTAAAATCCAACTAAAAAGCCTATAAGAAGGCTAAAAGGATTACTAAGGGGCCTGGAAGGACTAGCTAGCGTCCCCGGTCTCAGCTACGCCACAAGACATTCCTTGCACCGATTCATCTCATAGGCTAAATTAAGTATGTTGAATGTCAATCCTCGCATATTGTACTCCATACTCCGTACATTGTGCAATATACAGATCATTTTCAGGGCAAACCTTAGTTTTTTCTCTAAAATGTCCGTATTTGTTTAAAGGTACCGGATTGGCAAATGGGTTCTCTAGTATTGACAACAGTTTACATATAACGATCGTCTCTAATGTCTATCAATTTCGGCAGTCAACTAAATCGGGTCATTAAAATTAGGCTAGGGGGCCTCAAAATAGATACCCGTACAACATATTGTATCTGTAAAATAAAGTGGATGCGGGATTCATACCCAATTCTTCCATGATATTCAGATCAAAATAAAAGTCGCCCCCCAAAACGCACAGCCATCACAGCGTCCAAGGGGCAGCTACCGGCGGTAGCCCCTCGGATTGGATCTGGCGGAGTCCACAGCGGAACAAGCGCAAACCAGTGGGGTTGCGACCAAGTGGTTCATCGCCTTTTTTGAAAGACGATTCTTTTTATTTGTTGGTACAATTACCGATGGGGACTTTTTTTTTTTCCCCTCTGGACCAAAATTCAATGTATTGTACCTAAACCGAAATAGTGTGCAGTTTTCTTGAAATATATCCTTCGTATTTCTCTATTCTACTAAACCGAGCAAGTGCGATCGGCTTTAGTTATCGGCTTTAGGGGGTAGGTTTTATTTTGAATTATTTTTGGCTTTTTTCCCCCATCTCGAAGGCGCAATATTGGTCCATTTGCTGTTTTTGTATGTTAGCTCCGAGATCACCGCCTAGCCTCGGCTGATTTCCGTTGTTCCCATAGATGCGGTTGTAGGGAGGGAATTGACTCGCGATTTGTGTATGGATTGAGAGTGTATATAGATGCAATATGCATATATCCATCTATCCTCCGATCTAATAAAACGTGGAAAGAACGAATAAAAACCCCCTGGTAATGTGAAACCTGTAGCAAAAGTCGCCCATACCCAATGTATAGGATCGCCGTATGAATGCTGACCAAAAGAAGAAGCCGCTGGACAAAGAACCAAGAAAAGAAAGAAGAAACAATATCGCTAGATATGAAAACCCAAACCCAAAATAAGGCCCTGACAGACGCTATGCCGCCGACGAGATGTGAAAAGACAGAGACTCAAGAGTCGAAAGAAGAACAGTCCTCTGTGGACCTTTTCAGCCGCGCGAACTACGCGGCCGTGAATTCTGCGAAGACGAGTCGTGCATGATATCCGGTGCCCGGGGACCAACCATCCAATCCTCCATAGCGAGCCATTCACTCCAGCTGCGCTCGGCAGCCTCGATCTCGGCGTCGAGGGTCCCCTGCAAAGGACGCAGGAATGGGATGGTCTCCAGCGGCGGAATGTCGTAGTCCTTTTTCACGGAGGCCCAGCCGCCGCTCTTTGCGGCGAAGAGGTAGTTGAGGCGCTCTTGCTCGTGCATGGGTCCCACACCGCTACCCCAGTCGTCGCCGAAGAAACCGTGCAACACGCCTGGGAAGTCCATTCCTGTTGCGACTAGGCGGCGGATGTAGGGGATCAATGAGATGGAGGGTGGGATGTGGTTGGTAGAGGAAGAGGATGATGAAGTTGAGTTGAAGATTGGGTTCGGTTGGCGCTGGAAGGGGAGTCGGATGTTTAAGAATGTGGAGAGGGCCTGGACGGGGACGCTGTGTTGGGCGTGATCTAGAAAGTAACGTTGACAGCTTTGATAGTGGGGGTACCATTCAAAGATATCGAAGTTGTCGTCTGATCTTCCTGGTGAGGCACCAGTTAGGCCGATCATGGTGGCCGGGTCGAATTGTGGATGGGAGTTCATGGATGTGTGTGGTGAAGGTGAGGGCGAATAGGATGTTGAGGTTGAGGTTGAAGTTTGTAGTCTTGGAGGATCTACTTGTCTAATTTTTTCCCGATGCTTTTCTTAGTTCGTGTTCTTTCTCTCTTTTTTTGCTGGTCTGTTCGGGGCTGCGCCTCTTTTTCCCGAGTTCTGGGAATCCAGTGGGGTCGAATTGCGGCCCCAAATTGAGTGAACCGGAGGGGTAGTTGGGATGAAAGGCAGACTGGGAAGGGATTGTTACTTGAAAAAAATATCCCTACCTCGACGGACTAGGAGAGATACTCGTCGTCGTGAAGGGGAAGTTGGGGAGAGCGGTGCAGAACGGAACAGGTCCCTGATGGTCCCGAGTCCGCCGCGAGATTGGGGCTTGTTGATGGACATTTGTTAGGGAACCATCTAGGATGTTCAGGCGAGGTTGGGGGTGTGTTCAACAAGGAATACCCATTGGGAATATTATGTATGAAGCAAAAGAACCGTAGACATACATGTGTGTTCCAATTCCTCAAAGAGGAAAAGAGGAAAAAAGAAGAAGAAAGAGAAAGAGAAAGAGAAGAGGGAAATCGAAGTAAAATCGGAAGTGAAGAGAAAAAAAAAGATATCAGGATTGTTCTGGAACGTCCATAGAAGAGAAATGGGGTTTCTAGGACTAATAAGAGACAGAAGTCAACGTGTATACGGAGTATTTCTGAATCGGATCCATCGACGGGTCTATCCGGTCAGGCCAATCATTCTGAGATCTGCTTAACCACGGGTTGACTGTGGATATCGATCTAGGGCAAGTTTTGGTTTTGGGTTTTTTTTATATTTTTATATTTTTATATATATTAATATACATATTAATACGATTATATTACATTTACATTCCCCGGTACTCCGTACAGAGTGTCTGGATACTTATTATCAATCCCGGCTCCTCACTCATTATTGATCTCGACCTCTTAGGATGTCGTCTTATACGTCTTATTGGCCCAAGGCAAGATGGCATGCTAATAATACCCATCTCCTTTTGGCAAAAGAGTTTCTGGTTCATGCCATAGCTTCATCGAATCACAACTAGATCAGCACTGGATCAGAAAGGGAAAAAAAAAAAGGGGGCCCCTTCAAGACTAGGACCTCCTGGTCTGTGTTCAACCACTAAGCCCGGACTGGCCTACTCGCTGCAAGGCGTCTAGTCATGATTGGAATATTAGTCCACGAGAACATCTGCCTATTCCAGTATCAGCACTCTCAATTGAATGGATGACTGGTTGAAGGATAGTATTAAATATATTGAACCATGTGCCCTGCATTGTACTACCCTTAGTCATGATCACTGTACTCCCGAGGTCCGTAGCAATAATTGAATCAGGAATCACACTAGGATTGTCATTTTTATAGTGGGTTTGCATACTCCGTATCTAAGTCAAACATACGGAGTACATACCCCTTCCTGCCAAGTTCCCACAAACCGGGTTCTTCAATATCGCGTGCAGCACATAAGACCCGGAACCCACTTCGGCTGTTTTTATCTGTCTCCATCTTTCAATTCTTCAGGATTTCTTATATTCTCATTATATACATTAACCTACAGAGTACTTCTTGCAAACAACTCCCACATTTTCTTCAGTCGGAATGAGACACAACCTCACAAATGTAACCACAGATGGCGTCACTGGATCACACGAGCTAGGATCTACTAAACAAAAAGGGCCAGAGCACCCAGCTAGAAGAGCAGGGGCCACTCATCGAGCTGTGAGAGTCAGAGCCCCCTTTAGCGGGGAGTTCAAGCTCTGACCCGATCGCGCCTCCCAGATAAGAAATGACAGAGCTGATCTTTAGGGGGGGAATGACCATCTCTGTACTCCGTATGGAGTATTCTGCTTCATATTGAATACCAATTACGAATTCAATCTCGGTGTCTGGTTGTTTTTATTTTATTTTATTTTATTTTTTCTACTCCTTTTCTGGTGTCAATATGGGTCCCCCCCTTTCAGCTGCACAAAATCTGGTGGCGCCGGGCCAAGGGGTAAGTAAAGGGCGGAACTATGCCTGTCGCATTCCCCTGGACAATTTTTGTTTGAGATTATATGGCGTCGCAGATTTCAATTGGTTCGAGTCTAATGCATTCATATCTGACCTAATTCTAATCTTTGTCCTCCGTATGAATCCGAGCAATCCGATCATTCTATTCTCTCTTTTCCGCCACCCCCGTGGAATTCGCCACATGAATTCGCCACATGCGGAGCTCCAATCAGGTCCGCTCCTTCCATTTGACAGGTGACGGGCGATTGCTCTGCAATATATGACCTGTGTCGATATTCAGCTAGGAGGTGCAGTTCGAGTCAGCCAGTCGGAATAACGAAGTGGTCAAGAGGGTAAGAAGGGTGTCCGTCATTAATGAACCCCGGGCTGAAGATACAACGAATCCAATTGACCATCCGGCAACTGCTGCTACTCGAAACTCAATAATCATGACCGGCTCGCATAGCTCTTGCCAAATTCGATCAAATCCCGCACAATATATGCATCTCTCCGACGGTCTACTATATGTACCGAAGACCCCAGGATCCTCCAACGGAAAGCGCGGCTGGCACTTCGGTCTGCCGATTGATGACACCCCATTGCTTCCACTCTTGCATCGGAGCGGAACCAACATCCCGAGCATTTATGATACATCTCGTTTGATGCCATATGAGCCGACGCTTGCTGGAGGATGCAGTCTACCTCGAACCCGAAAACGAGTACGGGGTGCGCAGTATCCACGCTCAAGTTTGCGGATACCCCTGGAAATCTTGCGGAGCGGGTAAATAAATTAAGGGGAATTTCAAGCTGCTGCCCGATGATTATACCCTATGTCATTGGTACAAGCACTTGAAACAAGTCGGTCGCTATGGATACTATGCTGTTCCAAGGCAGCATAGTTATATGATCAAGTGCTATGCATTGCAGCTGGTCGGTGGCAGGTAACCGGATAAAGCTCTGTAGCGAGTTGGCGACCGGGCTTCATTGCCAAGAGCGTATGAGTACGCTGTATGGCTTTGTATACTCGGTCCTATTGATCATCAACCACCAATAATATTAGCAATACCCAGGTACGGAGTACGCAGAACACAGACATAGGTTCCCGTCAACCGCCATAATCATGTTATGTCAAAAGCACCGAATCCTTTTGTGATCAATAAATCTTATAACATCGACGAGTCGCAGTGTTGCGAACATTTATCCCCATATTTCCGAATCGACGTCGTAGCTCGCTACGCCCAATCATCACATCACTCACATGTGCGTAATGAAGAAACATACATGACACAGACATAGCACACCAACATCCCCCGCCAAGAATGGAAAAGAGGTGAACCCTACATCCTCTTCCAGATCGTCAACGTTTATATATCCGAGCGGTGTCGAACACGATCTATCAACTCACACCTCAACATCCGACACGTGTCACCATACAGCGCGAAGCAGATAAAATTTGATAGCCCCGATCTCTACACAAATAAAAAGAAAAACAATAGCAAACAGTGCGAAGATCATCGCATTATTTTGATTCATCCCCATTCCATTTTCCACCCTCGTATATAATATGTTGTACAAATCTTTATTCCGTACCCCGCGAATAGCGCGGCATTGGCGATCACTAGCCCACCCAGTCGGCAAGGAAGGCAGCGCCCCAGGCGACGCTCTTATGTAAACCCGTGTGTCATGGACGCACGGTGGCATCGATAGGGAAATATTGGACGAATGGGAGGTTTGCTATTGTCATTTTGATGTGCGGGATCGGTTGTTGCGGAGAACGCCGTTTTCCTTTGATGTGATTGTCCGGGGAAATGGACATCCGCCATCCACTTCTGGGTGGCGTGGTGGATATGTACCTTCGTTGATAGATATTATAACGTAGGTACGTACCTTTGAAAGTTTGATATATTTTCTATAGGGTAAGTGATACATATACTACAGCGCTGTATAACATTGTAACAGTATAGAGTATACCGTACTACTGGTGATGATAATTGGGATGGGTCTAATCTGTGCTTGGACATCCAGGCTGGCGTAGAGGAGTGCAGTTAGTGCTGGGGCTAGCGTGGAATTGAGGCTCATTATTGTTTCCACGTGGCTTGGTTGAGATACTGATAGTTATCTGTATCTGTATATAGATCATTGTTGGGGTTGGATCTGATATCAGGCTGCTTGAGTAACACCATGAGTACATATATACCTAGCTAGCCTGTTAGTTAACTAAACCTACATATGTGTGGTTGAGGTTCTCTTGAGTGAATATATTTTATGGTTATTGTCCCCGCTTGAGCAGCAAATACAAGGCGAGTGGACCATGCTTTAGGGGTATGCATTGACCAGATGGAACCCGACCAGAGTGGAGAACACTTTACCTTGTACAAACTACACTAGCTCGATGTATATCAGACGCACAGATCTTCTGTGCAAGTAAGAACAACGAGTTGGTGATATATACAGCTTCTCATTCGTCAAATAGCACGCCATGGCAAGTCCACAAGCAAAATCACGTCCAATGTACTTATGTTAGAAATCCAAGCAATGTCCATGATAGCGTGATAAGTGAAAACATTAAATGAGACGCCGAATCACTCCTCGTAAGCTAGAGGACCTACTTGACGAGCTAAATGGAAACGGTCTCCACGTTTGCACTTCTCCTGCAAGCACGTTGTCGAACCAGCAAGGTCAAGCCGGATCTCCGAGATAAGAATGCATATGCAGACAACGGGAACCAGGAATTTAGTTTACATTCATCCCCGGAGACTAGAGAGCTCTAGAAGGAATTAAGCTTCTGGATCTGCAAGGGCAATCCACTGGGTCCTGAGGGGTCCTTGCGTGTGACTTAATGGTCATGTGTACGGAAGTACCAAGTATTAATTGCAAGTTGTCTGCCCAAGTGGAGGTCAACTCCTTGATGGAAACATGTGCAAGAAGTAGCTCTACATCACACGTCACACCACAGGGACCTCGGGAATATTAAAAAAAAGACGGAGCATGGCCCGCGTGATAAGTAGTTCTACATTTGGCTTTTCGGTGAGGAAAGACTCCCGCAGCAACCCCAGGAAGCGCCGCGCAGCCTCCGCAAACCGCCGTCAGCAAGGAGTGGAGAGGTGCGTCTGAATTTTGCTGTTCCGCGGAGAGCTGCAGCGGGCAACCACTAGATTGGTGGACGGTCGCATGATGTTGACGATCTTCTAATGTCCCAACCATCATGATATCTGTTATTTGGGGGGTTTTTTTATAGTATGCACCGTATGATGCACCCTTATACTTGTGGTGGGCAGTTGGGCAATATGAATACTATAAGAATATCATTTCGATCATAAGGTTAGGAATAAACTAAGAGCTAAATACCGAAGCTCATGGTGTATCTCGGTAGTACTTGGCAGCGCCGACTATCGGGGGATCCAATGCAGTTAACCGGGTCTTGGCATCACACGGGATTGGTGCCTGACCCAAGCCGGGGGAAAGGACAAGCCCTTGGACTCGGGTTGCACCCACCGAGATGACTATTAGGGGGCAATTGACTGGACTATCGGGATCTGGGTGGTACTGCGGGTATTCGGATATCCTAGATTTTTGATTTCTCTGACTACGAACATTCTGTAGTACAACTATTTCTTTTTTTTTTTTTTCTCATTCTGACTAGATATCTGGAGATGCCCCTCTACCCCTCGAGGTACCCCTCTACCCCTCTACCCCTCAGTTTAATTGATTCGGTGGGGTAAAGGGAATTCAACTAAAAGCCGTAGATAAAGGAAAAATGAGTAAAAAGTGTTAGAGAATGAAAAGACGATCAGATAAGCTCGGTGGGCCGAAGGTTGACCGGCTCCATTTTTGGTCGCCGTTTATGGTATAGTTGGCACGTGACAACGTCTGCAGCCGAGTTAAATTGCCGAAGATGGTAGCTGGTGGCGGAGAACTCGAGTTTTTATTTGCCTCGAGGGTTTTTTATTATTTATTATTAATTTTAATTTTAATTTATAGGATGCTACTTCATCAATAGGTCGATCATAGTAAAAACTGCAACTGCAACTCGTCGCATTATGCATTTCTAGTTTCGAAGTCTCTTTTTTTTTTTTGTTCTCAGCCTCCTAGTAAAAACTAGGTTACATTCATTAAATTTTTATTTTATTTTTTTAATGTCGGAGATGAGCGATCCGGGGGTACGAATTGAATACGGAAGAAATATTCGAGACAAGGAAGATTTAGGAAGCGAAAACGAGCTATGATTGATGGGAAGGTTAAAATGTAGGTAATGCACATATGGGACCAAAAGGGTGGTAGAGATAAGCCAAATTCTGTGCAAATTCTGTGACCTTAAACCATGAGATAACATTGTTCGGGCCCCGAACTTCGGACGTTCTTCCCACGGAAATCATGGGAAATCATTGGGTTTCATCTTCCTCTTGGATCTTCTTCTTCTCATTCGTGCAACCTGGTCTTCTTGGATTATTGTCGACTATAGCCACATTTACCAACTCCCGTCCCTTTCCCCTCCCATTGTCCGGAATCTCTCGTCCGACTCCGGCTTTGAATATCTTCTCCACATCTTTTCTATATAATTGTACAATTCTCCCCTCCATTCTCTCTCTTCTTCATCTACTCTCTAAAATCTCGATTGTCTTATACTCTGCTCTTGGGCACTTCTAATTATAATTATTCAGATCATTGCATAGCATTGATCTACCTTCCGATATAAACCCGAGTAACCAAGACCCAAAAACCCGCCGACATGATGCAGAACCTCCCCTTCGAGCCTGAGTTCGAGCAGGCCTACAAGGGTATGTCTCTTGCCTTTTCCTCTGTTCCGATTCCCATATCACTATTTCTTCTCCCGCCTCAATCTCTTACCATCGGCATCTTTCCGGCTCGTGGTTCCACCGGGCATAATTTCGGGGTGACTAAGCTAACAATCCCGAAACAGAGCTCGCCTCCACCCTCGAGAACTCCACTCTTTTCGAGAAGAAGCCCGAGTACCGCAAGGCCCTTCAGGTCGTCTCCGTCCCCGAGCGTATCATCCAGTTCCGCGTTGTCTGGGAGGATGACAAAGGCCAGGTAAGACTTGATTTTTTTTCGAATTGTCTAAATTGCCACAATTCTGACTTGCCCAGGTCCAAATCAACCGCGGATTCCGTGTCCAGTTCAACTCCGCTCTTGGCCCCTACAAGGGTGGCCTCCGTTTCCACCCCACCGTGAACCTGTCCATCCTCAAGTTCCTCGGTTTCGAGCAGATCTTCAAGAATGCCCTGACCGGCCTCAACATGGGCGGTGGTAAGGGTGGATCCGACTTCGACCCCAAGGGAAAGACCGACAACGAGATCCGCCGCTTCTGTGTCTCCTTCATGACCGAGCTGTGCAAGCACATCGGTGCCGACACCGACGTTCCCGCCGGTGATATCGGTGTTACCGGCCGCGAGGTTGGCTTCATGTTCGGCCAGTACAAGAAGATCCGCAACCAGTGGGAGGGTGTTCTCACCGGTAAGGGTGGCAGCTGGGGTGGTTCTCTCATCCGCCCCGAGGCCACCGGATACGGTGTTGTCTACTACGTTGAGCACATGATCAAGCACGCCTCCGGCGGCAAGGACTCCTTCGCCGGCAAGCGCGTTGCCATCTCCGGCTCCGGAAACGTTGCCCAGTACGCCGCTCTTAAGGTCATCGAGCTCGGCGGTTCCGTCATCTCCCTCTCCGACTCCCAGGGTGCTCTCGTCATCAACGGCGAGGAGGGCTCCTTCACCGTCGAGGAGATCAACACCATTGCCGAGATCAAGGTCGAGCGCAAGCAGATCGCTGAGATCGCCACCCAGGCTGCCTTCAGCTCCAAGTTCAAGTACATCGCCGGTGCCCGCCCCTGGACCAACATCGCCGGCCGCATCGATGTCGCTCTCCCCTCCGCCACCCAGAACGAGGTCTCCGGCGACGAGGCCAAGGCTCTCATTGCCGCTGGCTGCAAGTTCATCGCCGAGGGATCCAACATGGGTTCCACCCAGGAGGCTATCGATGTCTTCGAGGCCCACCGTGATGCCAACCCCGGTGCCGCTGCCATCTGGTACGCCCCCGGTAAGGCCGCCAACGCTGGTGGTGTTGCTGTGTCTGGTCTTGAGATGGCCCAGAACTCTGCCCGTGTCAACTGGTCCCGCGAGGAGGTTGACTCCCGTCTTAAGAAGATTATGGAGGACTGCTTCAACAACGGTCTTGCTACCGCTAAGGAGTACGTCACCCCTGCTGAGGGTGTCCTTCCTTCTCTCGTTGCTGGCTCCAACATTGCTGGTTTCACCAAGGTTGCTGAGGCCATGAAGGAGCACGGTGACTGGTGGTAAATCAGTCGCATCTCCAATTTTTGGTGATGTTTTGGTGACGTTTTGTGATGATTTCTGTCCTCTCTTGAGGAGAGGCAGCTTCGATGCATTTTCTTTTTTTATAAAATAGCTTTTTACCCTTTTTGTCAAGCGGATTACGGATAGAGGCGCTGGTTTTTCCAATGTTGCATTTGATTGATATCCCCACTTGAGCACCGCTGTTTGTTTTGGTTCTGCACTTGGGATTGTCATGATGATAATGAGATTCAATGAATGATTTAAAAAATATTTGTGTGATCTTGTAGTCTTGTGAGCTTTAGATTTTCCTCAAAGTAGCTGGTTTCTCCAGAGTGAGCCCCACTGGTTACACGAAACAAGTCAATGCTTTAATTTCAGGAAGATCTACAGTGACTGGACATAAATTTCTACACCCCCTATGGCCCCACCTAGCTCACCGCCACTATATTATTATACCGCCTACCTAAAACGCGTAGTACAAAACCACGCTAAATTAGTACGCGAATTTGCATATTGGTCTAAAATGTAGGAAATCTCTCTTTATATAGGTTTTAAATCATTAATCCTTACTCTACTTTCTCTATACTACCTTCTCAATTACTATGGCGCGGTCCAAAGAACTTACCCCTGCTATACGTGAGCGTATATGCGAGCTTTATGCTATTGGATGGGGGTATAAGCGTATTCATACGCGCTACCCCTATATTCCCCTCTCTACAATTCGATATACTATCAAAAAAGAGAGCGAGCGACGAGAAGGCGTGTCAAAGCCGAGATCTGGCAGGCCAAAAAAGCTCTCCGAAGCCGATAAACATCGAATTCTAAATGCTATCCACGGAGATCCAAAGATTACAGCCGAAGATCTACTTGCTGAGGTTGATCATAAGGTTAAATACCGCTCTATACAACGCCTTTTGAACGCTGAAAACTTACGTAAATGGCGATGTAGCTGGCGGCCTCTTCTTAAGGAAGAACACGCGCTTAAACGCCTCCGCTGGGCATTACGTTACCGCCACTTTACCCCCGAGGATTGGGCCCGTGTCTTTTGGTCTGATGAATGTACGGTTGAACGTGGGATTGGTGTTCGTCGAGAATGGACCTTTACTCGTCCAAAGGACCAGCCGAGGGAGGGACAATGTCAAGGCCTACCTACACGAGGGAAGCAAGTAAAGCAGATGTTTTAGGCTGCATTTTCTGGCGCTACCCGACGTACAGGCCTTATCCCACTCTTTGGGGATCCTAAGGCTGAGCGTACAGGTATTACAAGCCTTGTTATTGAGGATTTATACCGCCGAATCCTACCTACCTTGATTGTAAATCAAGATAGCATTTTCCAGCATGATAATGCTCCAACACATACCGCGTATGTTGTACAGGATGCATTAGCTGAAATGCAGATCGAGGTTATGGAATGGCCTCCTTATTCTCCTGATTTGAATCCTATTGAGAACCTCTGGGCCTTGTTAAAAGCTAAGATTTATGAGCTTCGGCCTGATCTGCTACATATGCGTAATAATGATGCTACAAAAGAAATTTTGGTGGCTACTGCGCAACAGGCATGGGATGAATTGGAGCTACGGCATCTGGAGCATCTCTCTGAGACGATGCCGCACCGTGTGGAGGCTATCATTGAGAGCCAGGGGTGGTATACGCCTTATTAGATAGAGATAGTTTGAATTCATGGAGTTTTATACCGGCAGAATATTATATAATCATGAGGGTGTGGGGCCAGGGGTGTAAAAACATATGTCCACTGACTGTAGATAAGTCCAGATTAACTCCATCGATCCACTAAGCTGTTGCGTCCGTCATGACTTTAATTATTTTAGAACGTCCGTGGCTATTGGAAATGTGGCCTAAGGCACGAAAATATCCAAGTCACGTGCTACGTGGATATAACTCTTCCAAGTTTACTCACGTGGTGATTACGTAATTACTTTAACGAGCCCCGGAGCGCCGACCTGAGAAAGAGCTATCCCTCACAGCCTCAAGACCAGCGATCTATTCCTCGAAAGAAAAATGCTTAGTGCGAGTCTGTGACTTGCAATCTGAATTTTACAGCTTCCGGGGTGCAGTGTTATGTTGTGGAGATGACAATGCTGCCGGACAGGGCAATTCCCGAACAATGGAGGACCTTCCTCCACCAATGTTTAGCCAATCGTATAGATATAGACGAGTTCACAGACTTGTCGGGGTTGATGTTTGCTCGCTCACCTGTGAAAGAAAATGAGCTCCTCGATCTGCTCCTTGAAGCTCGCGCTTCCTCCAGTGTTACCTGGGATCCTCTTCTGCCGCTGTACGTCGATGGACTGTGCAAGGTTGGGAGGGTCAAGTCTTCATCTGCGCTGGCGAGTCTGTTAAAGCACTCTTCTATTGTGGATGCGTCGGGATCTGGCGAGGTTGAGGGCGAGGGACAGGGTTCGCCGTCCAAGTCCAAAAAGCAGAAGCCATCCACTCTTATGACGGATATCAAAGTCATCCAGGATGTCATGGTTTTCATTTCGACCGGGTCAATCCCCAAGACTGTTATTGAGGCTGCAGACATTTACTCTGCCACTGTGGACTGGATTCTGGCTGTCGTGGCCTGGCACAATCACAGCGTGGACGCCTCGCAGCAAACAGGTGGCTTGATGGGATCGCCTGACGCGGTCTCGTTGTTCGAGTCGCTTGGCATTCTACTTGCAGCTTTGTCTGGGACTAGCAAAGGACTGGAAGTGCTGTCCAGTGATTTCAATCAAGGTAAATCTACATGATCTCCGCATTTGGGGATGATATTATCATATCTGTTGAACACCTATTAACGGTTCCCCTAGCATTGAAAGCAAAATTGGGACAGGCTATGTCAAGCTACCTGCCTCTCTGTATCGATGTCTCTCTGCCGCTTCGGCATCGCCTCGAAGAGTTGCAGAAAGTGTTCAATCTTTACCCAGGCCAGCCTTCTAAGGCGTTGCATGGGCCTACTATCGACGGCGTGAATGTCAATGCCCTCCAGTTCGAGTCTTCTGTCATGGATGGCCCAGTTGTTAACACTAGAGCTGGACTCTATGTATACATCAATTCGATGGTACGCTTCTCTTTGCGCGGAAATGTTGGATTCATGGCTGACTAGCAACAGGTCGTGGGTCGTCCTTTGGTCGATGATACTATTCTGATTAATTACCTCACCAATCGTTATCAGGTAAGTCCAATTCACATGATTCATTTCTCTCTCACTAGTCAGAGTGGTTTGGATCATTTCCTCCTCACTATCCAAGTGTGGGTCAGATCATTTAACTAACCTCTTACCAGGGCCACAATGACGTGCTCATTGAGGAAATCATTACAGCCGCCTTCGACGTTCTTTCCAACGGCGTATATCGCAATGAATCTGGCCGCACGATGCTCTTGTTCCGATCTTTCCTCGTTAACAAACTTCCCGCTTTTTTCGCAGCCATCTCGGCCGCATCCATGGTGCCGATCTCCATGGAAATGTGCATCAGCCATGCCTTAAGCCGTCTAGATCCGAACGCATTCCCCTCCTTCTCTCAGATGTTCTCGATGCAGGGAAGCAGTGTTTTATCCGATGCTCGCCAGGAGTTCCTCTTTGCTTGCGCGTCGCACAAGCTCATACGAGAGTCCAGCATTGAACAACTTCTCGGAGAAAATCCCATGCAGACACTGCCTGGTGGGGGCCCTTATGTTAAGGACGATCTCGTTTCGCAAATCAATAATAATCATGAACGTACTGAGCAACTTATTGGTGAGATCGAGTCGATGGAGGGCAATGCAGGCGCGATAGTTGGCGCTGTGGTCGATGTATGTTCCAAGCTACCCGATCTGAGTTTCCTGGAAATATTATGATGCTAACTTCTTCAAGGTCATGCATAATTTGTGTCATCAGAGAGAGACAATGACGCTCAAGAACATTTGCAATTCGCTCTCACGCCGCCCGCAAACATTGGACGTCATGTTGCTGTTCCGAACTACAAAGCAAGTACTGCAACCTCTCTGTGCTATCCTTGATTCCTGGAAGTGGGACGAGGATCAGGGCGAAAACCAGCCTGTCTATGATGAATTTGGCAGTATCTTGTTGCTGGTTCTCGCGTTCAAATATCGCTATGACCTGAGTCCTTCTGACATGGGTATCTCGAACAACGATTCGTTCTTGTTGAAACTGTTGGACCGGGGCGCTTGCAGCCAGAAGCTGAGTGACTTGAGCGAGAAGCAAAACAATGATCTCGGCGCTTGGATAGGAGCTCTGTTCATTGCTGAGGGTATCAGTGAAGAGACCATGTCCTCTTGCAGCCCACACGAATTCTACATGCTTGTAACAACACTGTTTGATCAGAGCCTCGGTGCATGCGAGTCCGGAAAGCTGGATTTCGACACTTTGAAAGGTGGATTTGAATGTAAGAACATTGTCACCCGGTCGCTTCACACTGGATATCTAGCTAACCACAATATAGATCTGCTCGAGCCCTTCCTCCTCCCGTCCCTAGTCGTCGCATTGACATGGCTGGGCAACCACATCTGGGAATCAGAGACCGACCCCACAATCCCTATCAAAACCCTCCACTCCCTAGTCAAACCCAGCTCAATCTCCGGCGAGGCCCAAGCCATCCACCAAACAGTCCTGAACATAACCGGCTGCCCACTAGAAGAGCAACTGAAAAACGTCCGAACAAGAAACCAGTCGCGAACAGACATCAAACCAATCCTTGATGCCCTGGAGCCATACATCTCCTTCCGCCGCGTCGGCAGCTGCCGCCGCTCCGAACTCGACACTTGGACCTCCCACTCCGCAGGCGGGCTAATAGGCAGCATCCGCACAACCCTACAAGCCCTCGTCCTCTGGAGCGCCAACCCAGGAATCAGTATGGCCCCACACGCATACACGCACCGACAGGTACTAGCGGGCATCCGCATGTTGGGTGCAACACGCGTTCTAGGCGCGATAATCGACGAAGTCAAGCAGCAATCCGAAGCAGGCAACGGACATATCGCACTGGACATTGCGACGACGATGGTATGCGCTCCGATGACGGAGTCCTTCGCCGTTGACCAAAATACCTACCACCCAGTCGACACGAGCAAGGAGGCTTTACCGCGATGTGCGATTCTGACGCTGCGCGACGCCTTAGCACTGCAACATGAGAATGTCCCTAAGATTTCCGAGAGCGACCCGCTACGCGCGGAGGTTGTGGTGCGACTTGCGCGTCGGGTTAATATGCTCATGGCGCCTCCGTCGCAGGTCTCAAATATTGATGTCTCGAATATCATTCAGAATATGCATCTTGGCGTTGAGGGGCAGGAGGATCGGATGGATCTTGAGCCTTCTGCTGCTGATGTTGAGCGTAGTACGGTCAATGAGGATGATCCGGATAATATCAATCAGATGTTGGATAAGGCGGCGGCGGATGCGGCGGCTGCTGGGATGGATGGTGGTATTGGTGTTGGTCAAGATATGGGACTTGATTCTGGGGCTGGGATGGATGCTATTGATGATGTGCTTAATGCGGCGGATATGGCGGTTGGAAATCCTGAGTTCCTGGATTTGGATATGGAGGGGATGTTTTAGTTGATGTGTTGGTTTGTGTATCTTTCGCATTTATGGACTCACGGTGTCCAATTTTGGCATAGCATTTTGCTTGATCTATGTTTTGGTAAAGGGTGATTTATTTGAAGACAATTAAACATTGGACATCCCTGCAATATTATACAGGAATATCGTATAAAACCAGTGTAAAGGGTGTCATGGCAGACTTGCTGCACAACCCACAAGAAAAGAAAAGAAAACAGCGTTAACCCCATTAACACATTGCCCAATCATAGGTATATCGACCAATCCTAGCGACAATAGGACATTTCATTAGCCGACATATTACCACCATACAAAATCATGTACTTACAAATATCGAATGTCTTCTGAAGTTTCCCCGCCAGCTGGGGAATTCCCGAGCCAGGGAACAGTTTCTCCACCGTTTGCATTGGGGTCGGGAGGAGGTTTCCTCGGTTGTTGAGTGGGACTGGAGCTGCTGCTACCAGAGCCGAGAAGGAGAGGGCGGTAATAAAAGTAGTAAGTTTCATGTTGGGCTGTTTTGTTGAATTGGAGTAATATTGGTGATGTTGACTCTAAGTGAGAACATATATAATCTGTGGTGTTCCCATCAGTAGCCATGTCTAAGTGATATACTAGCAATCTGTATGCGTATTTGAAGCAGTCACTTACTGTTATGTTTGGCTGGATATAATGGCTAGCGGATTGTTTGATACTCTTTGATTAGTATAGAAGAAGAGAGAGAGTGATCCCTTCCAACGACGTGCCTGACAAGGCTTTCTTATCTGCCGTCCTTGGTCTGGGGGTAAAACCCTCATGCCAAGGAGCTTCAAAAATATGGAAATAGCTCATTCCGATGGCTTGAAGTCGCTCATGGGAAAGGTTTGCTTGGAATTTTAGGTAGGCGACGCGCCTGGAGTTTATGGATGGCGTTGAGGTGTGTATATTCTCTACTCGACATCGACAAGTTGGATGTTGCAAATTACATGATTCGTGTTGGCGATATTGTATTAGAATCATTAGGGCCACATAGTAGAAAGCAGATATATTATCTCTATAGAAATTAGATACACCCCTTTCAAAGATACTGTGGTGGTGAGGTGCTGTTCAGCCTTGGAATCAAGGGATGCAGTCCAGCCCTTGAATACACATCGACAATGAAAGCTAATTCCATCTGACAACAAAAAGAAGTGAATGGTAGGTTATAACCATTCATAGCCATCGAATTGCGAATCGTTTTCTTTGTACATATGGGTCCAAAGTGACTACATCTGAGTCTGGCTCGCGATTATTCTGGCACTTGAACCATATCTATCCTGCTGCCTGTGAAGCTAGCTCATCGGCTCACGGCATAGGGTAAGAATAGGTAACCCCGCTGCGCGACCCCGCTGCTCACCAAGCAAACTGATTGCTAAGAGCTCGCCGTTGGACCGAGACTACCAATGTATGATGTGATTGATACCCTCGGAGTACAGTCCGAGTCTCAAGGTGGGGTTGGGCGCTGAATAGAGGGGTTGAGTGTTGATTATTGAACAAAATATCAAACCGTTGGACCTTTTTTATGCAACACGCAAATATCCTAATTGGGAACCATGGCACATATTTCCTCATTGGGAAGACCCAAAGACCGGGCCAGAATGTGATTAGATAAGACCCGGGTAGATCGGGATCGTCAGGGAACCCGATTATCGGGATATATCACCCCGTTGAATATTCAGGGTGTCGGTGCGTCGGCATTGCTGATTTGCTGGTCCATATAGGGCAGAACTGACTTGGACAGTTTAATTCAGGGGAACTTCGGTACTGACAAGGCGCCTTGATCTAGACCTTTAATCTTTATCCGGAAATACATAAACATACATCCGCTAGAATGCTTGTTCATCGCCACCTATGACGAACATTGCGTGGAAGTTTTGCAGCCCCTCATACATGGATAGTATCACCAGAAATTCTCAGTTGATAGTAATTAATCCATTTGGGAAGAATAAGTGGGCACAATTGTTTGCTAACACATTATCCACCAAGATAAACCACACATCGTAATTCGTTTGTACAGTGATCCATAACCTCAAACAGTGAAGCCCTAAAGGCCTCATGTATCGAACAAAATAGAAGTCGGATGAATCGGGCATCCCTCCGGCTTCTAATGCTTATCTGTTGAACAACCATTGGATAACTTGTAAATAGTTGACTCGACCCAAGATTTACTCAAAGTGGATTCTACCAGGAACTCGGCCTCTGTGCCGGGTTTGCCAGGTCCCTCTGGATCTATTCATAGGAGTAAAACAACTGCCCTCTGCATTAGCAGCAATAATGAACAAATTAAATTAGTTTCAGCCAATAATAGGGCACTATTCAATGCCATCTTTCCGATCTCCTATTCTTTCGGATATGGAGTCGGCACATATAAATGACTCGCCCCTTTGCAGGACTGTTTAGAATAAATATGCCACTCTTCCCAATTTAAATAACTTTTGATTCTATAATAGTTTTTTTTATTTCTTTGACCCATCTCCACTCTTTCAAAGACTCCTATCATGGAGCAGCACCCCGATCCCGATGATGCCTCGCTGCACAGCGACTACCGCATTGAGGACGAAAATAATAACCCAACCCTGGACGACTCGCCTGTTCACAAGCTCAACACCCACGATTTTACTAGTGTAGAGACCCTGCATGTACCGCAAGCCAACATCCACGAATCAAAGAGTGCCGAGACGCTGAATGTCGCCAATGCCGAGACTTCCCTACCTCCCAAGAAAGCCGCGGAGTGGAGCATGACACCAGAAGTGATCCGGAACGCAGAACGTGATGAGGCAGCCGGATTCAAGAAGCGCGAGCTAGGTGTTACATGGCAAAACCTAACTGTTGACGTCCTTGCCGCCGAAGCCGCCGTCAACGAAAACATGATCTCGCAATTCAACGTTCCTCAATTGATTAAAGATTTCCGCCGAAAGCCCCCCCTCAAATCAATTCTGTCAGACAGCCATGGATGTGTCAAGCCCGGAGAAATGTTGCTTGTGTTGGGCCGCCCTGGTTCAGGGTGCACCACGCTACTCAAGATGCTATCCAACCGCCGCGAAGGTTATCACACTATCGACGGCGACGTGCGTTTCGGAAGTATGTCCTCCAAGGAAGCCGAGGACTACAATGGCCAGATTGTGATGAACACAGAAGAGGAGTTGTTCTACCCCCGCTTAACAGTCGGTCAGACAATGGACTTCGCGGCCAGGCTCAAGGTTCCTTTCCACCTACCAGATGGAGCTCAAGGTATCGACGAATACACAGCCGAGACTAAGGAGTTCCTTCTAAAGTCTATGGGAATCAGTCATACGGCCGATACTAAGGTTGGAAATGAGTTCGTTCGTGGTGTATCCGGTGGTGAGCGGAAGCGAGTCTCTATTATCGAGTGTCTCGCGACTAGGGGCTCCATTTACTCGTGGGATAACAGTACCCGTGGTTTGGATGCCAGTACCGCATTGGAGTGGGCCAAGGCCCTTCGTGCTATGACTGATGTCCTCGGCCTTTCCACCATTGTGACCCTGTATCAAGCAGGAAATGGAATTTACAATCTCTTCGACAAGGTCCTTGTCCTTGACGAGGGAAAGCAGATCTACTATGGCCCTGCAGCTGCAGCTAAGCCTTTCATGGAAGATCTAGGCTTCGTGTACACCGACGGAGCAAACGTCGGTAAGTGTTTCCTATATCCGACAAACAACTCTGATACCAACTAACACAATACGATAGGCGACTTCCTCACTGGCTTGACAGTCCCAACAGAGCGAAAAATCAGACCCGGATGCGAAAACACATTCCCCAGAAACGCCGACGCCATTTTGGCCGAATATCAGAAGTCTAGCACTTACCACCGTATGGTCTCAACATATGACTATCCTGACTCCCAGCTCAGCCGCGAGCGGACAGAGGCATTTAAGGAGTCTGTTGCGTGGGAAAAGTCCAGACACCTGCCTAAGAGTAGTAGTCTGACTACTAGCTTTTGGGTTCAGCTCATCGCATGCACCAGGCGACAGTATCAGATTCTGTGGGGTGAGAAGTCAACCTTTATCATCAAACAGGTTCTGTCATGTGTGATGGCGTTGATCGCTGGTTCTTGTTTCTACGACTCACCAGACACCTCCGAAGGTATCTTCACCAAAGGTGGTGCTGTCTTCTTCGCGCTATTGTACAACTGCATTGTCGCCATGTCTGAGGTCACCGAATCTTTCAAGGGTCGTCCAGTCTTGGTCAAACATAAGGGCTTTGCTATGTACCACCCGGCCGCGTTTTCCTTGGCTCAGATCATGGCAGATATTCCGGTTCTGTTGTTCCAGTGCACTATCTTCGCGGTAGTTATTTATTGGATGTCTAACTTGAAACATACTGCGGCTGCTTTCTTCACCTTCTGGATTATTTTGTTCTCGACAATTCTGGTATGTGCTCGTTTCTTTTATTCGATTCCACTGGTTTACTGGTTCCTCGACTTTGGACTAACCCTTACATCTTCAGTGCATCACTGCTCTCTTTAGATTTATCGGATCCGCTTTCAGTACCTTCGAAGCCGCATCTAAGATCTCAGGAACTGCAGTCAAAGGCATTGTCATGTACGCTGGTTACATGATTCCCAAGCCTGAGATGAAGAACTGGTTCCTTGAGCTGTACTACACAAACCCATTTGCCTATGCCTTCCAGGCTGCAATGTCGAACGAGTTCCATGACCGCCATATCCCTTGTGTTGGTAGAAATCTGATCCCAAGTGGCCCTGGCTACGAGAACGTCGGAGCCGAGAACCAAGCTTGTGCGGGTGTTGGTGGTGCCTTGCCAGGCGCAACCTATGTGACTGGCGATCAGTATCTTGAATCTCTTCACTATAAGCACTCTCAAATGTGGCGGAACTTTGGTGTCGTCTGGGGCTGGTGGGGATTCTTCGCCATCCTGACTATTATTTTCACATCATACTGGAAAGCAGGTGGTGGCTCTGGTGCTTCTCTTCTCATTCCTCGCGAGAAGCTCAAGAACCACCACGCGGCCAGCTCCGATGAAGAAGCACAACGTAACGAAAAGACTACTGCACGCGAGACTACCGACGAGCCCGTCCAAGTTGACGATGAAAATCTCACCCGAAACACGTCGATCTTTACCTGGAAAAACCTCACATACACTGTCCAAACCCCCACTGGCGATAGAGTGCTGTTGGACAACATTCATGGATGGGTCAAGCCCGGCATGCTAGGCGCCCTTATGGGATCCTCTGGTGCAGGAAAGACAACCCTGCTTGATGTGCTTGCTCAGCGCAAGACAGACGGTACTATCAACGGTTCTATCATGGTTGACGGCCGTGAGCTCCCGGTGTCTTTCCAAAGAATGGCGGGATACTGCGAACAACTGGATGTCCACGAGCCATACGCAACCGTGAGAGAAGCATTGGAATTCTCTGCTCTCCTTCGCCAGTCTCGTAACATCCCGAGGGCAGAGAAGCTCAAGTATGTTGACACCATCATTGACCTTCTCGAGCTGCATGACTTGGCAGATACTCTTATCGGTGGTGTTGGCAATGGACTCAGCGTTGAGCAAAGAAAGCGTGTCACAATTGGTGTGGAACTGGTATCTAAACCTAGCATTCTGATCTTCTTGGACGAACCCACCTCTGGTTTGGATGGGCAATCGGCCTATAACACCGTTCGTTTCCTTCGCAAATTGGCTGATGTTGGTCAAGCTGTTTTGGTAAGTCTTCGGTTTCTTCACTTCAGCAACTGCAAGATTACATTGCTAACTAGTCCCGTTATAGGTTACGATTCATCAACCTTCGGCGCAGCTCTTCGCTCAATTCGATACCCTCCTTCTCCTTGCAAAGGGCGGAAAGACGGTTTACTTTGGAGATATCGGCGAGAATGCGGCTAGCGTTAAGCAATACTTTGGCAAATATGGGGCCCAGTGCCCTACCGAAGCTAATGCAGCCGAGTTTATGATTGACGTTGTTACCGGCGGTATCGAGGCTGTCAAGGACAAGGATTGGCATCAGGTCTGGCTCGACTCCCCTGAGCAAACTCGTATGATCGCTGAGCTGGATGGAATGATTGCGGACGCTGCTGCTAAACCCCCTGGTACCGTCGATGATGGATTCGAGTTCTCTATGCCTCTTTGGGAGCAGACCAAGATCGTCACTTGGCGGATGAATGTCGCGCTTTTCCGGAACACTAACTATATCAACAACAAGTTCTCCCTTCACATTATCTCCGCCGCACTTAATGGTTTCTCCTTCTGGCGCCCTAATCAAAGTGTGTCTGCTTTGAATCTGAAGATGTTCTCGATCTGGAACTTTGTCTTCGTCGCTCCTGGTGTCATTAACCAGCTTCAACCTCTCTTCATCCAGCGCCGTGATATCTACGATACTCGCGAGAAAAAGTCGAAGATGTACTCGTGGGTTGCCTTCGTCACCGGATTGATTGTTTCTGAGTTCCCATACCTTTGTATCTGTGCTGTTCTCTACTTTGCCTGCTGGTACTGGCCCGTTTGGAGACTGCCGCATGAATCGAGCCGATCCGGCGCCACTTTCTTCATGATGCTGATCTACGAGCTCATTTACACTGGTATTGGTCAATTCGTCGCTGCCTATTCGCCTAACCCGACGTTTGCTGCGCTTGTGAACCCCCTGATCATCAGTATTCTTGTCATCTTCTGTGGTGTCCTCGTCCCATACTTCCAGCTCAACGTGTTCTGGCGGTTCTGGATGTACTACCTCAATCCCTTCAACTACGTTGTCTCGGGCATGTTGACCTTTGGCATCTGGGGTGCCAAGGTCACCTGCATGGATACTGAGTTCGCCCGATTCGAACCGGCTAACGGCACCACCTGCGCTGAGTACCTCTCGGATTATATGTCCGGCACTGGCTCCGGTGTCAACTTGCTCAACCCCGATGCTACCTCAGCTTGCAAGGTCTGTCAATATAAAGACGGAAGTGAGTTCCTGAAAAGCCTCCATATCATGAACTATACCACTGGATGGAGAGATATCGGTATCTCGGTCATCTTCGCCATCAGTGGATACGCTTTGGTATTCGGCCTCATGAAGCTGAGAACCAAGGCTTCGAAGAAGGCCGAATAGGTTGATCGTTTGTTCATCCTTTGCCTCCAAGCCCTTCATTTCTCGGAATCCTCATTGATTGGGTTATTTTCTTTTCCGATCTTTCTTCCACCCTTTCTTCTTCATTTCTTCATTTCTTCTGTTTATACATTATTTCCTTCCTTCACATCACCATTTCATTGCCAATCTTGTTATACATTCACTTCTCATCCCTTCATTCATGGAGTCCTACACCGTGCATATCTCCATTTCGTCTCGTCATCGAGCAGTTTTTCATTTCCTGCATACATGTTATTAGCTAGCATATAGACTTTAGAACATAGAGCATAGAGCCCAGAGCATAGAGCATAGAAGAATATAAATTGTACATTCTTGAAAATCTTCCACAATAGCCCCTGATTAAGTTGTTGTAGCAGTTACGAGCATGATTATTATACATAACTAAGATACCCACGGGCCTGGAAGGAACTAATCAAAGCCATAGATATATGTATATTCTAGGCGTAGTCACGTTGATGTAACTATACGACAAATGTATACTACAATCAACACCATATTCCATTTCTCCGAGTTAGCCGCAAATATCAAATTATATGTCCAAGATTATACATAGAAAAGTCTCTTGCATACAATATGCTTTTTTACCGCCTTTGCATACACCTAAAAAGGACAAGTAAAAGAACATCTAAAAAGACCACTAAAAGGACATCACAAAGCCGCATAAGGCGCCGACTATTCTTGTTCTCCGTACTTTCTGAGCCCTACCTGTATCCACATTGTGATGAAATTGCATTGACACTGGGGCTAACGAGCTGGCGCGTGGAGAACGCGTCCACTTATGTGCTGGAGAATTTATCCGGGGGCTAGAATTGTGACACATATCTCACCTTCCCGATCGGGTATTCGAAAGCCACTCCAAAATAGAAAGTGGAAGCAAAATCCCACAAGGTAGGCTTGCGTCAGTGAATATCCCCACAGGTGAAAGGATGCAAGCTGGATCCTGAAGTGGAAATGAGGGCGTCGGCCCAGCGTCATGGGTCAACCTTGAAAGACGGGATTTGCTTTTCTAGACTCATGATTGATCATTGCCACAGCATGGAACCTCCTGCCATAGTTGAACTCGTTTTGTGAGTACGGAGAAGTAGCTTACCCCAAAATGTTCCGGCGGGGACCGCGAAATCGGAAGCAGGAATCCACAACGCACATTTTTTCAACGTGCGCGATGCTGCACGTGGGTGGAAACTCGACCCCGTCTGACACAATCGGATTCGGCGCAGTGAAGAACTTGGGATCTGCGCACGAGGTCGTTTTCTGCAGAAACTCGGGTGATGGGCACTCGGTTTTTTTTTAAAAAAAAAAGAAAAGAAATTTTTGCCTCCCCGCGACAGCCTCCCTTTCCATGTCTTCTTTCTTCCCCGAAGATTTGGTTGGCATAGTCCGGGGTTTCTTATCACATCTCAAGCACACAAGCACGGGGGTATTACTGGGTTGTCCAGGAAGGATTGCTGATCGCTCGGCAAATCTCCTTTTGTGGAAATCTGGCCTCCCAGGTGGGGAGAAGCATTGAACGCTGGGTTGCGGGCAAGGCCGTCAAGTTTGTTGAACAAGAGAATATGTTGTCATAAGAGTTCGGGAAATTTGCAGTGCGATCGCATATTCTTTGTCCCCGATTTCATACAGAAACCGACCTTGTTTTCTGCCTCTGTTCTGTCACGTAATCGAGCCAAGCAAAGATCGGCAGTGATAGTGGAGTGAAATAGGCGTATTTCTTGGTCGTCATAAAGAACGAAAAGCCAAAGCTCCGCCGTGAGCTCTCCTCCTCGTGTAGATGCCGGGCTTTGAATTAGGCCACTTGATCCCCGATTCAGTGATCCACTGGAGCAAGTTCATGACTTCACACACGATTCCCATTTTTGGCTAAGCGGGATCGTTGCTAGAACAACCAACAACCAACAACGAATCACGTCGAGGCTCCTCGTATGTAGTATCTATGGATAGCTGAGTTCGGAGAAAAGCAAAGAAAAGGGTGGTTAAACCATTAGGCAATTGGGTCGGCTTAAACCTCAAGCTCTTATCTCACGGAATGACGCGGTAGCGGATCCATGACTGTCCACAAATTGCAGGTAAGAGACTCTTGTGCTATGTATGTACTTAGAATTCTGGGTACATATCTCGAAAACAGTGGAGCCGATGCGATCGCGCTTGAAGCCAGCAATGTGGAGGCTATTTCATTTCGTGGGGCTTCGAAAATGAGCTCCAATTTCAATATGCTTAATAGATTAACTGAAGTCCAATAATTAGCAAAAGAATAGAAATAATATTGGAAACTCTGGCTGTTCAGAAAGCATGTTGGACCACGTGACAGGGCGTACCCCTTATAGTCACATGTTCTTTTTTTTTATTTTTATCCCGAGGCATCTCCAGGCAATAGTCTCCTGCAATCTATTATTGAGATTGCAGGATCAATAATCTATTCTTGATAGCCTAGTAGGCTATCAATTATAGTCAACTACTCCGTATGCAACTATACTATGTCCTTCGTATTAAATTATCCCTAACGCGACCAGACGCCTCTATCACGTCGCCAGCGCGGACGCGACGGTGATCTCCTCTAACGTGCCGTCCCGCACTATACTGATGATGATGCAGTTAATCTAACACCTATCATATCCCCCCTTTCATCCCGTCCCAAGGAAAGTGGCGCAGGTGTGGGGATTCCGGTCCATGGTCAGTCAGCACTTAACAATACGGCCCCGGGGAGAACGGAGTATAAACACCAGCAAAACTATTGATCCCCTCAATGGCCGAACGCACGCACGAAATTATCAATAGTCCATCGTCTGTTCCCCTATGAAAGTGACAGATTCATCACCGTGGTGGGGGCTACAACACTACAATATATACTCCGTAATACCCACTGCCTGGCGCATTGTTCCGCCCGTAGAAGCTATGAAGCTAGCCTTGTTGTGGGCCGCTTGTGTTCTAGTCCACGACTCGCCGGGGCTCTTCGTGGATCCTTTTGCCATGGCCGTCTTTCCGATAGGCCAGGCTAGTTTTCTAGCCTCTCCACACAGTCTCAAACCCCTGCTCACTGCACAACGGTCAGGTTCATCTCAGGGGCGTTGACAGGGGATTGATGTTAGTCCCGCATTGCAGTTCAAGCACGTGCAGCGCCAAACAAAGAAATCAACAGCGGGGGATCTCAACAATTATCTGAGTTACATTTCCCGACACTAGGGTGACCTTCAAGTCACTTTCCCGATACGGAGTACGGAATATACACGTAGGTTCTGGACTCGAACTCTACGGAAACTCTGGGACTACGGCACAGGCCGCCCCTCTATCCCAATTCCAGGGGACGTTGAACTATTGATTTTAAAGCAGAGCAACATGGCCGAATCCGTACTCCGTACGGAGTATGGAGTACATACCCAGCTAAAGGTTTTGAATTAATTAATACCGTTAATGAATGGTCTCACTTGTACTTCATAATGTGGATTTATGACCACATGGTGCATCAAGCTCCACGAGAAGATGCACTGCAAATCCCCAAGCCAGCCCCTGAGCCTCCACTAGGCAACCCGAGTCTTTGTCCCTGGAACCGAAAATCCACCCGCGAGCAGACCAAAGTTTCTTAGTTACTCCAAAAAGCAAAGATAAAAAAAGCTGCCGTCCAAATTCAGGCAAAAATATGGAGCTTTGCCTGATCGAATCTGGACCATCTGGGCCCGATTATTGCCCGTCCCAATCTAACATCCCAGATTCCGGACAAGTACGGAGTAAGTAACAAAGAAATACAACGTGTGGCGGTCTAACCCGGGCCAATTCGCATCTAGGACACGGCTCCCATCCCCAAACCTGGAGTATACAGTAAGCGCGTTCACTGTGCCGCTCATTCGATGCCGTCGACAGCTTGACAGGTAACATAAGCTATCATGTACAATATGTTGGTGGCGTCGGGGATGTGAAATTGGGAAAGTAGTGGCGCAGACTAGCCCCTAATCCCGGCAGGAAGTACCGTCTGGACCGTTACGCGGAAACGTGCTAGTTAATCCGCCAGCCGTGTGTGTCCGGCGTCGCCTTCTGGTGGCTTTCTAGACAGCTAGCGGAGGTCGTCCCGATAGCTTAGGTTTAAAGGATTCGCGGAGCGATGGTTTTCTTCCTTGTTCTCCGTAGATTACCCCTTCAGGCGAAATGAACTGTGGAGTATGGCGGGTGGAGATGTTGCGTAGCTTCCATCTATCTTTGTTGATTGCCTTCATATCGCCCCATCGGCGACCGTTCATGGGTCGTTCTCTTTCATGCGCCAGTCTAAGTGGGCTTTCGTATTGAATCGACGATGTGAAAACTTACGCTGTATGTATCGTTGACCGTTACAATCTAGCAAATTACTATACGGGGTCCGGTATCCGGTACTCATTCTAGGGGTACTTTCTCCCGCTAACTAGATCTGTAGCTGCTAGCATGGTCTATCGATTCTAAGATTTAGGACGATCTAGACTCCCAGCACCATTCTTTGCTTTTTGGACTGCTTATGAATATCCATACAATTTTACACTTTCTGTAGACATTGAATGGACAATCCCTGCTCTCAGTCCACCGCCTTTCCGCTGCTTCTATTAATCAACTTGCATTATACATATGTACAGAGTATGATATATGTATCTGCGGTTTGTGTTGTTTTTTATTTAGACTGCTTGTCAATATCATAAAGTTATATGTATGCATGGATAACCCCTGCTACTACCTACATATGTACCAAGGTTCCGGCTTTCCGCTCCATGGATGAGCTTGCGTTAAATTCAATGTCCAAAATTCAGTGATCGGGTTGTTTACATTCATACGTTCAATAGTAGTTCGTACGGAGTATTTTTAACTTTATATAGTATTTAACTAACATTAGTCCCGCAAAACCTTAAACCTGATAACTATATAGATGAGGAGGTGTGTTTAGTGGGCAGTGGTGAACATAATATATATTTATAATATGATGTTCGAATATACTCTACCTTGGGCAGTGGACTGGATATCCCAGACAAGGTCACATCTGGTATGTTGCTTGTGTAACAGCATGATTACACGATCGCAATTGTAGGGTAAAGAAAGGCCACAAAGAAAAACCCACTTTCCCAGTAATCAACAACCTTGGAAAACTCGGTGAGCAAGCATAATAAAGAACCCTAAAGAAAGAAACAGAAGCCCTGCATCTCAAATCACATAAGACGCAGCAGACCGACTTTATTGAGATCATAACCAAAATCCCAAAGTTTAGAGCGCGATCTTGCATCCAGATGCAGGTACCTGCGCTATCTAACTATGCATAAAACTGCGGTGTTATTTCAGCCTCAGCCGCTCACCGCATCTCAACAATTACGCCCACGAGGTCACACAACATAAATTTGAAGACTTGGCCTAATAGTTAGCCAAAATTTGGTTTGTTTGAATGTCACCTGTATGATAGGTATCGGAGCTCGTACTGTCTGATGCTGAGAATATATTGCTCGGGTATGTCTCTCATGATTCCAAGCAAGGTGATATCGATAATCTCGACGTCTCAACTAGGTTGTGATCCAATACAAAAACTTCATACACGGCTATTACTATGTGTCCATGAAGATATATATCGGTGAGACAGGAGAGGCCCAACAAGGAAGTTACTTGATGCCACTTAGATCCAATAGAGGCTCTTTCTATACGATAGATATGTATACGCCTTCCCCCGCTAGTTTATCTGATTATATAGCATAGATCTCGCTATTTGACACATTCCACACACTCTCGGATACCAACGTTAATATCTCAAGACATCGACCCAGATCACCTGCACGCTTCCCCGGTCTTACATTTGCAATTGCCCCCCACGAGGCTAACCGAGATACAGTACGACATAAGCAATCCAAAGATTAGTGTCTTGCTGACCCTACATGCGAGTGAGCAACTCGTCTCCTATACGCGAGGAGTACGAGGAGCCTAGATACTGTCGCACACGGAGAGATATCCCCAGGAGGAAATATCACCCGAGGGATAATCCTTCAAAGCAGCAAAAATACGACTGCCATAACGAAGAGAGACATTTCCTGTGTCTCATCACAGAAGCCATTGCTGATCCAGACTGTCCCCAAGCCTCGACCTCGCAAAGCTCCTACCTAAAATGGTTGGCTGGATGCCGGTCGGGCTTCTCAACCTCGGGGAACATATTAAACAGATCAGACTAGATGTGACGATAGCACACTTCCCCGACGATCTCTTGTCAACCAGACGGGTCCCGCAGCACAATGGCTATACTTGTGCAAAGTCCTTTGGGAGAACAACCGTGCATGCCCCACTACTTGGGCACGAGTCTGCTAGAACGTGATGTACTCGCGTGCCATGCAGCTTGCTGATAAAAAAATCCAAAAATCCGAGCGAATAGCGGACCGGCAAGTTAGGCTAATGAACCACAACATACATACATATGTACGAAGTAGGGGCAGTTGATTTTTTTTGCTGTAGGTAATATCGATGTGCCATGAGACAAGCAAACAGTCTCACTGAGACCCGCGCGGGCTGGCCCGTCAATTGTATCACCTTATGAGTTTTAGTATGCGACTGATTTTTACAGCATTTTTCTTTAGAGAGTAAGAGAGACAAGAAGTTCAAAACATGACCATAACCAAACAGAAACAGGCTGTAAATTTGAGCGGCCTCGATATTGTTGTACTATATACGGAATACGCGATCTATATCCGCGACCGTAAAAAGTAGATCATCTCCATCAAATATATGAGACTTGGTCTAAGCACCCTCCCGGTCCATGGTTCAAAGCCGACTCCGGCACGGACATTCCACCCATTAAAGGTATGGCCCGCAGATCGCATTTTGCCATTGCCCCTGATGTGATGATATGGAGGGGGCTTGCATCGCCCTAACATGCTAGCCATCGATTGGACTCCACGAGGAGGCGTCCGGAGTATTTTTCTTTTTGAATGAGCTGCCAACACCGTTTAGTGGCTCTAGTTGGCCCGGTTGACTTGATAGCTTCGCTGACATACATTAGTCAAACATTAGTTACCAGGTACTATCAAGTTTATACTTCCCTAAGAAGGCAAAGATTCCAGAACATGTGACGGCCGACCAATGCATGCTTAGGATAAATAGGTATGCGTTTTGCTGATTTCAATGTCGACCGGCGACTGCAGAATCACCGAGTTCACGTAGCTCTGCCAATCCGTTGGTCGAGCTGCGGGAGGACGTGCGACGCAGCTGTGATGGGGAAAGGGAGTATGAGAATGGTCTATGGAGTATGGATATTGTCATTGTCATAGTTGTGTATTACAAGTTTCCATACTAAGTGTCTTTCTCCAATTACTCCAAGGCTAGACCGTGGGATAGTGTTACCATTATTCAATTTTGCGATTTTCATCATTGAACTATGATTGAGTGTTTTCAAAGAAAACCCCGTGGATTAAACATTAACTACGGAGTATTAATGTATTCCACCTTAAAAAACTATTCATAAAAAAAATATTCCGAAGTTCACTTTAAGTCGAGGGGCAATGACAACAAAAGTACATAAAAATTTTCATCCGGCAAGGTACACCCGTATCTCCCCTCACATCTATTATTATGCCAGGTCTTAGACAAGAGCGGGTCTGCATCATAATTTCCCCGTCGCGTCACGCAGGTTGAATTTAGCTAGGATTAAGTATGCCTCACTACAAGGTATGTAAGCATCGGGTAGCTTTGCGACAGTGTTCGACTTTTTTGCAACTCACTACGGAGTACAGCTCGCGTTTGTGGATCCTGTTTGCCAATTGCGAACCTGTTCCTATGATTATCGCCCCACGCGGGAGGGGAAAAGCAAAGATGGAGGGGGATCTCAGTACGGTACATACGTACATACAAAGTTGGTCTGGATGTCAATAATGAAGACCGGGTCTAGACAAGGGGCATGGCAGGGATTCAAGATTTGAGATTTTTTTTGATGTGAGGTACGGATTACCGAGGGATATGTACCTTATTAATTTGCAATGTGAAATTAAACCACAACGGCCAGAATAATAGGAAGAAAAAGACTTTTTTGGCTGCTGTCATATTGGGGGCCGGTTGCTGCGCTGTCGATCCCATCCCGGAGAGATATATTGGTGACAGGCGAACAAAAGGTTCCCTTCCCTCACTTTTAATGATTGATCGAGTCCCCCCTGCAGGCTCGACCACACACGGTCAATGCATTAAGACATGGGCTGACTTAAAACCCCACAGGATTTATTTTATTATGGCGATATGATTGGTCTTAGGTGGGAGTAGCTTTCAATTCTAAACAAATTAAATTAGAGCATTTATTAGGAGGTCTGGAACGAAATGCGTTCGGCAGATGCAAGGTGGAGAGTGTTAAGACTAGAGTTGGTACATGTGAGAGGTGTACCTTTGAGCCTGATTATTGGTATCGAGGGTACCTTGTGACTCAGTACCAGTTGGTAGCCCTGGAGGTGCCGAAGGCCTATTGTTCAAAGTACGGAGTAGACAGGCCAAATCCTCGGGGAAAGGAGGGTTTCCATGAATTTCCATTTCCATTTCCATTTCCATTTCGAGTTCTATTTTCTTCTTTTTTTCCTACGGGTTTTTAGGACATGGCAATCTTTGATTTTAATTCGAGTAAATAAAGATAGATATCAAGAGAATACATAACTATAAGACTTGGAGACATCAGAGTTGAATGTACGGAGAGTATAAAGTCCGTAAAAAAAGAAATGAAAAAAGAAAATACAAAAAAGAAAATACAAAAAAGTGAAAAAAACCCCCCAAAATTAAAGAATTTATAAATAACGTACTTGTGGTATGATACCCGTCACATTATATCATCAGAGTACATTACAACTCCATACGGGCCCATTACCGGTGGAGCGTGGATCGTCCCGATCGAGTCCCAGAAGATTCACCTTTGAACTCCAAGCTATTAGTCCACTTAATTCCCTCTTTTTTCCCCTTCTCTCTCCCCTTTTGCTTCAAAGCTCTTCATTTTCTACTTCATTTGTATTTGCTGCCGGTGGCAATTGCGAGCTATACTTAGCTATACTTAGCATTCTTTCCCTTATATCCCTTCCGCCCTTGCGTTACCTTAATAGGGAATCCCTCTTTCGTCACTATTCGGATTTGCATTGCAATTACGGTTTTACACCTTGCTGCGGTCGATAGCACTTGCCTCCTTTTCATAGGCATTTGCATGATTTATCCATTGATCCCGTTCATCCCTTGAATATCGGGACATCATACTCGTCATCCCTCCGGGACTTGGAATATTCCGGACTCCTTGAAAGGAAGTCTGTTTGGATCTTGTTTATAGTTTTTTTGATTACTTGTTAATATTGTTTTCTGTGTTTGTATGTCTTCAAAGTTCCTAAATCCTTCCCCTCTCCTGGCATTCCAAGCCCTCAACCTCCTTGGGCGCATTCCAAACATTCAATCCCTATACTCTATACTATCCTTGAGCCCCAATTGACCTAGATCGTATAGGATCAATCCCAGCCTCTGACGATCCGATCCCTCCCCTCCATCCTTGATTATCCAACGCCACTTGCCTTCGATACTTTGTCTTTTCTTGGTTGGATTTACTGAACGATGTCCATTGCAACTATCGAATAAACGCCTTCGGTCAGTGGCCTCAGCGGATTGGAGAAGAGATTATTCAGTTACGGAACCAACAAGAGATGGAATCAATGAAGCCACACATCCCCCCATTGAAGATCTCGAAATCCAATTCGAATTTATCAGACTCGACCAACGACCCAAAAACTATACAAAATCGATTGGATTCCACCTGGGTTTCATCAGAGATGACCCCTCCCTTAACACCACACGACACCCAGGACACTAACATGGAACAATTGGAGGCCCCGAGGCCTGTCTTTCACAACTATCTGCGCGCCTTCTACCCTTTCCACCCGGCCGGCAATGTCTCTCCGTCGACCGTTACACTCCCTCTGGACCAGGGAGATATCATTTTGGTACACTCCGTTCACACCAATGGCTGGGCCGATGGTACACTATTAGATTCTGGGAATCGAGGCTGGTTGCCCACGAATTACTGCGAAGCATACGACCAACTACCTATGCGTCCCTTGTTGAAGGCCTTGACTGATTTCTGGGATATCATTCGAGGAGGATGCGGGTCATCACTAAAAGATTTTGGAAATCAAGATTTGATGAGGGGCCCTATCGCGGGCGTTCGGTTTCTGCTGGTAAGTACCAACTAGAACCTAGAAAACACAACAGGGCTTATGATTCCGCAGGAAAAATCAGAATGTCTTACTCGAGAATCACCCCTGGTAAGGAGATTCGATGGACTACGAAGAATTCGCAAGGCTTTGCTATCGGATCTCTCTTCGTTGGTGAAAACCGCGAAGAAGTTCCAGGAAGTTGCGAATGGGATCCCGTCGGAAGATGAGGTGGAGGCCATTTTGGACGAGATGCTTCTTAAGGCTTTCAAGATTGTTACCCGAGGAGTTCGATTCCTCGATGTATGGAATGAGGAGGTTGGCCTGAGCAGGACTATCGCTGAGATGGATGGGCCCGGAGAGAGCCTAGGCCAGTATAGCATGCCGCCCACCCCCGCATCCGAGAGTTTCAATTTGGGCGAGGATGGACATGATCGATCTGAGTCACGGATGCTGGAATCACGAATGGAATCACGGATGGAGTCACGGCAGATGAGCCATAGCCGCATGGATATGAGTCGGTCATCGATGCGCACTGAGTTGATTGATAACAGACCGGTTTCTGTGGCCACCAAGCGGGTTTCTATCTCCCACCGCATGTCAGTCTCCGGTCCTTCTACTGCCATCGGTGCCCAGAATCTGGCATCAGAACGCCTCGGAACGACATATGATGCGTTCCTCGGCGTGCTTGGCTCGTTCATCGGGCTCCACATGCAGTCCCGCTCCTCGACGGAGTTGGTTGTCACTACCCAGCAGGCTGTCCAGTCGTGCAGGCAATTGCTTAATGTCGTTGAGGTAGTGTGCGAACATGACACCCATCGGAGCGTGTTTCTGGAACAAGCACGAGAGTCAATGTGTGAGAGGCTATCTGAGCTTGTTCACGCTGCACGCGATGTGTTCCGCCCCGCACACCTACCAGACGATGACCTTGTGTTCATGCCAGATCAAGGGAAACGCCTTGTGGATGCTGCGACTGACTGCGTTCGAGCAGCTGGAAACTGTTTGGCAAAGGCTCGCCTGGTGCTTGAGCAGATTGGTGATCTTGAGCTTGACCCTGAACAGTCTGAAGACAGGGGACCGGACATGTCTGGACTTGACTCTCCACAAGATGAATCGGAGACTCCCGTAGAACAGGAGCGACAGCTGTCACTCCGCCTTCCCCCACCCCCTCTCCAGATTCCTGCCACCACATACTCTCCCCCAACACCCGCTCTCACCGACGCTACAACACCTTCATCCTTCCAGTCTCACCTCACAAATTCCCCCGCCAACATGAGCGCTCTTTCCTCTCTCCCCAATTCTGCCATCCTCCCCACCCACCTCGAGAACATCTCTTCCTTCTCCACTGACAGTAGTTACCGTGAAAGTCATCCCAAGTCTGACGTGAGCGAATCATTTGGACGTGGAGTCACAAGTAATGGTAGCAGCTTCACATACAATAGCCACGCACGTGACTCCGAGATGAGTGGTTTGTCGCAGACCTCAACTCGGGCTACTTCACCTGATATCGGTGGTAGCTTCCAGGGTAGCTTCACCGTTCACTCACTAAAGGAAAGTATGAGCTACTCGACCCTCGCCGAAGAAAACGAGGAGACCGAGGCCAACATCCTAGAAAAGACTTACGCACACGAGCTTATCTACAAGGAGGGTTCGGTCATGGGCGGCAGTCTCCGTGCTCTCATTGAGAAGCTGACGGCTCACCAATCCACCCCCGATGCCATGTTTGTCTCCACCTTCTACCTTACCTTCCGTCTTTTTGCCTCGCCTCTTGAGTTTGCCGAGGCCCTCGCTGAACGCTTCGAGTACATTGGCGAAACACCCCACGCAGCTGGACCCGTCCGTCTCCGTGTTTACAACATCTTCAAGGGCTGGCTCGAGTCCCACTGGCGCCACGATCGTGACAACACTGCCTTAGATTTTATTGTCAACTTTGCCAACACACGACTTGTGGTCGATCTCCCTACTGCTGGTAAGCGGTTGCTTGAGTTGGCCAGCAAGGTGTCCGCAGTTGGCGGCCCTCTTGTGCCTCGCTTGGTTTCGTCCATGGGCAAGACCAACACTTCCATTGCCCAATACATTCACCCCGATACCCCCCTACCTGCTCCCGTCCTAGGGAAGAAGGAGCACAACTTGCTCAAGCAATGGAAGAACGGCGAAGCCTCAATAACCATTCTTGACTTCGACCCACTTGAGCTCGCCCGCCAGCTCACCATCAAGGAATCGCGCATTTTCTGCTCGATCCTTCCCGAGGAACTCCTGGACACAGAATGGACAAGAAAGACAGGATCATTGGCTGTGAATGTTCGCGCCATGTCAACTCTGTCGACTGATCTTGCCCACCTCGTCGCCGACTCTATTCTCTACCTGGAAGAGCCTAAGAAGCGTGCCGCTACCATCAAGCACTGGGTCAAGATTGCGAACAAATGCCTGGAGTTGAACAACTACGACTCCCTGATGGCTATCATTTGCTCATTAAACTTGTCTATGATCTCTCGACTGAAGAAGACCTGGGACATTGTATCGCAGAAGACCAAGACTGCCCTCGAGCAGCTCCGCAGCATTGTGGATGTGTCTCGCAACTACGCAGTCCTGCGTCAGCGCCTTCAGAACCACGTTCCCCCCTGCCTCCCATTCGTCGGTACCTACCTCACCGACCTCACCTTTGTCGACCATGGCAACCAATCTCTCCGTACCCTCTGCACTGACGAGTGTGAAATGGCTGTCATCAACTTCGACAAGCACATGAAGACGGCTCGCATTATCAGCGAGCTCCAACGTTTCCAGATTCCCTACCGTCTCACTGAAGTCCCCGAGCTGCAGGCATGGATGCAGAATGAGCTCGTGCGCGTGCGCTCAAACGGCGAAACAACCGCACAAACCTTCTACCGCCGCTCTCTGGTTCTTGAGCCTAGAGAACCCTCCCGCAGCGGAAATACCCTCCAGTCCCAGACCTCCCAGTCCGAGTCAGTTCCTTCCATGCTCGACAATGCCAAGGACAAGTTCGACTTCCTCTCATGGACCAACCAATCCAAGGCGAAATCCGTTACGACGCACGGATAAATCACTCTCTTCCGCCCACACCATCACCTATACCATCCTTCGCAACCTAATGACTGATGACATCTTCTCATTCCCCATTTACTGGTGTTTTAATCAACATCATTCAAACCATTCAACCCATTCATTGTTCTGCTATGCATACTTGCATCATCTTTTACACCCATTTTATTGCTATTTGTGAATATCCCATCATTCTTCTTTACCTATTTACTTGTTTTTATTCTTGGGCGGTGCCATTGTGTTTTGTTTTTGCGATTTCCCTTTCGAGAAATGCAGCATTTGAAAAGCGTCTATGTATGGAACGGGGCCCGGGACTACCCAAATGGAGTTTACCGAGGGCTTTGCTCTCTTTATGTGATTTGTTTAATCTCTTCCTCTGGTCTGTGCTTGTTTCGGCTGGGAACGGGGAAAAAGGACAGGTGCACTGGAAAAAGGATTGTTATCTGTCAACTGGGCGTTTCCTACATCGGATACCCTCTAGACAATATTTTTGCCTCACGGCCTCTGTACAGGAGCATCTCTTAAAAGCTGCCTGAAATACCAAATACGCTTTAATTTTTACTGTTTCTTTCTTAATCGTAAATGTAATTCTTTTTTCCCCATAATGTGGGTTTTCTCAGTGAAATACAATACACAAGGGAACCTAGTTATCCGAATTAGGAAGTTTCGATGCCCTACCCCGGATTCTGCCTGAATACTAATGTCTGCATATCAAACACCAACTTAATACTACCGCCACCAATGATTTTAGATACACACACACACACACACACACCAACTCGAGAAAGCTAACGTACCAGCGAGAGCCCACCATTAACAGGCACCAACTGACCTGTAATCCAGCACGAAGCATCCGAAACCAAAAACGCAAGAACAGGAACTAAGTCAATCTCCACATCCCCAAACTTCTCCCCAAGACAAACCCGATCATTCATAAAAACATCATGCCCCGCAACATCTTCCGTCTCAAAATTCTCCCGATACCCATCAATCATGGGCGTCAAAACAGCCGGCAGAACCGCATTAACACGAACCCCATACTTTCCCCACTCGCGTGCAATAGCCCTCGTAAAGCTCTGCACGGCACCCTTTGAAGCAGCATAATGAGCCAGAAGCGGGAGCGGCTCGGACGCAAGATCAGATCCGAAGTTCAGAATCGTGCCGCCCCGAGTCTTGAGATAGGGGAAGACGGCCTGGTTCATGAATATCGTTCCCTTGATATTGACATCTAGCATGCGGTCTATTTCACTCTCGGTGATAGTCTCGGCGACATCTTGGTGGATGTGACCTGCTGCGTGGATTAAACTGTCTAGTCCGCCGAGGAATCGGACTGCGGCTTCCACGACAGCGTGGCACTCGGATCTGGCTGTTACGTCGAGGTGTTGGTATTTTATCTTGGTGTTCGGGCTTTTGGAGGAGATTTCGGATGCTACGCTTTGGCCGACTTTGTCTTGTATGTCGCATATCACCATGTGCACGCCGTGCGCCGCGAAGACTTCGGCTGTTGTTTTGCCGATTCCGGAGGCGCAGCCTGTTATTAGGATGCACTTGCCGGCGATGGAGGGGATTATGTGGCAGGCTGTTTCCTCTAGAGGACAGTCGCCGTGGGGGGTTTTGGGACACATTTTGATTGGGATTATTGGGGATGATGCAATTGCTTAGGAGTTTAGTTGGGGGCTTTGTGTTCTTGGTTCTGGATTACTCCTATATAGATACCTCCTCATGCTCCATGTAACCTGTCTTTTGATGGGTTAAGAATATTCTAAATCCACCTGAGTTATGTACACCCCGAGCGTAGGGCTGAGGTTTACAGAGTGGGGTCTCCATTCGAAAGAGAGAAGGTGATGAGGAGATACAGCAATGCTGGCTGGGAGCACAAAGGTTTGTGTTTTAGAAATGCTCGGCACAAGTAAGTAAAGTTTACATATTGGTGTTAATCTGAAGATTCGGTTAAGAACCGATTATGAGTGTTATATGGTACAAGGACTTAGTTGAAGATGTTTGGCCCAGATCAAATGTGATATAGAAATAGACCCAACAATCAGGTTTTTCTATCAATTAAAGGTCCGACGGAAGGAAATACTACGCAAGAACTAAGACCACTTTATGAGATAGCCGTCAACTCTTGAAATTGTTGTGTTAGGGCTGAATTTGGTGGCACCTACTTAGCTCCCTCATGGATCCTGTTTTACCATGGTTCGTCATAGATATGCACTTGTGGACCTATACATAGCTCGACGTCAAGATAAAAGTGCCACTCGAGCATTGCCTTTGGTATCCCTAAGGTGTCAGAAAGCATGGCTAGCTGTTTATTCAAAGTCGTCATACTTGGTCTATCGCGGGGTTGATCCTTGCCAATTCATTGTCTCGTTTGGATATTGACTTGGACCTACTGGCAGCTCGAGCCGAAGTTGTACATAAGTTCATTTGTTGGAGGTTAGGAAATTTAAAGATTCGTCACAATTCCAAGCCCTAATGAGAAACTAGATCAAATCAATTCGGACAGTAACCAGAACATTAACATCAGCAGCGCTCTCTTATATTGGGAATTGATGGATGCAGTGCGTGACTATGCATAAGAAATAGAAGACCGCAATATCGCCACTTTGCAGTGGAGCTCATAGATCCTATTCGCAGTTGACTTTAGCATCATGTTTAAGGGCTGTGAGCGAGCATAAAAAGCAAAGCAAGCAAAGGAGATACGAGTATTGGAGTAAGTACGCCCCAAAAGAGGAGATGGAATGTGAACTCTTGTTCTTCATAAGATATGTGGTTTTATGTGATTCACGTGAAGGTTCTCATCGCTTATTCGGATTCGGAAGTTGTTATACCAGACCATACATCTATGTATCCAGTTTTGTACTGCGTGTATTAATTTGATGATCTGCATATTATACTACAAGACATTGCCACCGAAGGCTGTGCAAACCAGTCACTGCGATTCAGTTTTATCACTACTTCTATCAGTGGCTGGCTGATCCATCCTTGCATGAACTCCCCCGCCAGCCTCGGAAGTCTGCGGAGGATTTTCTTCACATTCTACAATACACATCCATGCAAGGGATATGTCTAGAGAGGGTCTCAATCCCGAATGCAAGATAACCCCTCAATTATATAATTCATACAACAGACCGCCGCCATTGAATTGAGGCATTTGAATAATGCGACTGCCTATACTCCAAGCGCCAAACCCATGCAAGTTTAGGACAAATTGAAATCTTTCGACGTCCTGCACGATCTATCTGGTTGATGCGGATTCATCCAATGCAAGAATATGAAATCCATTAGGCCTACAGAGCAGAACTGCACCTCGCTAAATGTCACCACATCACATCTAGGCTTGACCCAAACAATCAAGAGGTAGTTTATTTCACTGTTTCATTTATTTTATGATGTATTGAAAACACAACGTTGTATTGTGTTTGTTAATTTGAGGGTGGAGGGTAAATGTGACCTGTCGTGGCGGGTGAAACCTTCAAAACCGGTTTGAGCACCCATGTGAAGAGGTCAAAGTGGACGGCAGGGATTTCATGCCAGTTATCTTGAGGGTCTGGACTTATATTGTATGGATTCTACCAGCAAGCGAAACAAAACCTATTCCAGTGTTACTGAATCTGTGTCTTCTTTGCCTGTAGTCTACTCAACCGAAGAACCAACTGGAGAATTCACGGAATGACCACCAGAGACAAGTGATATATGGACGTGAGTTTAATACTTGGTAACTCTTGGTAGATGTATCACCTAATGTACACATTCCCACCCGTTTCAACGCGTTTCCCATTACCGGAAGCCCCAAACTTCCTATACGAGAACCTTCCAAGGTTGGATCTAACCAACTATGTTACATAACGTGTTTTGAACGCCTCCACGAAATTCAAACTCATGCCGTCGCTATCATCATAGGCGGATTCTCTGGTATCCAAATCTAGCGGTAATGAAGCAGCAGTCTTAGAGAGGGATCGTAAATCAAGAATAGGGACCATTGAAGGGCGGCCATGGGCGCATTGAAACGGGAAGGCACAACGGGCCAGCCTGGAGACCAAGGCCTGGCACTCTTCGATGCTTAATGGGTCATTGAACATGATAGCAGTTCGACAGGCGCGGGAGTTGAGAAGGTCCACAATGCCTTGAGGGCATCCATTCATCCGTTGAACCCATGAGCGCGAGGCGGATGATGCCGAAGTTCCTTTATGTACCACATCATCGCTGTCTGATAGTTCGAGATCATGATCCGCGTCCTCGGTTTCAAATGTTTTCTTCGACTGGAACGGCTTTCTGCCATCTTCCTCATTTGACCAGATCTCGCGCCTCATCAAGTCAATTAGCACATGAGGCTCGAGTCGACAGCGTTCGGCTATTACGACAGGAAGAGTATGCACGGTGATCATAACAGTAGAGTTGGTCTTGCCATGTGTGACATACTCAATACCCCAGTCTGAAAAGAGACCCGTGTATTTTTGAAGTAGATGACCCTCTGTAGATGAAACTTCAAATGCCAAAGAACCAACTTGGACAGTCCGCACTCGAACACCCAACTCAAAATTCTCACCTAGGCCAGAAGATAGGAACATTTCCCTAAACAACTGTTCAATTCGACATCGCTCATCGGCAGCGTGCTGATCGATTAAGAGCAGAACATCGCTCGATGTCCCTTCCGAATTGAGAATGACGGGGCGTTTATGAAATTTAGCCAATATGAACTTTTTGTCTACCTGCGCTATCACTTCGGCAGTCTCGAGCGCACGACGTTGAAGCTTTCCTCGATATTTGGCAACCTGCGCCGTATCAAGCGATCCAATACCCTTAAAGCAGTCGTGCGAAGAAGTAGTTATAGTCTGGTGACCAGCAGACTCCGCGCTTAAATTTGGTATTGGAATTTCTGTCCGGCTGAAGGAAGGATTTTCCCATTCTCCAAACAGGTTTTCTATCCAGAAAGTTTCAGCTGGATGCTTGGACAAGCCATCGACACAATCGGCGGGGGAATGCTGAGTAGCTAATGACTTCCGGGAGTTCATCGTTTGGCCTGTTCGAGGATTGATCATATAGGCCAACTTGGTGTGTGGATCGATCCAGGTGATCATCTTGTCTGATGGTGAGTCTCCAGTTAGATCCTCTGTTCTGGCCCTGCCCCCACCAGAGACAATTTTATTTGGGGGCTTCGGAAGAATTGTGTGCTTTTGACCATCATTTCGATGGTCTGGCCCATGTTTAGGGAGGATCGGTAAGGAACTCTCGCCCTGCATTATATCAGAAACCGCATGATAACGCCGAGGCGGTCGATGGGTCGGAGAATGTCCTTTGAGATCCTTAGCGGTTTTCACCCTGGACCAGTTGGCGAAGCTTTGACCAGAGTTTAGAGACTGAGCTCTTGGGAGTGAGGGAATTTTCAGACGACCGCTAAAAGCCTCTTCGGTGCTTGAAAGCGACCGAACTTGTTGCAGGGGGCCACGAGAACTGCTAGCTGCTTTGGAGACTCTGGAACGGAGACTTTGGTTTTGGTCTGATGGCATGGTCTGCTGTTTGCCGTTACGAGGGCGGAGATTGTGTTGCTTCAAAAATTCATGGACCATGGCCCCAAGCACATCAATTATACGTTGAACTGATTTGGCGGATTCCGGGAGATGATCAGATCCATCGTCATCCAATCGTATAACAGCGTTTGTATCAATGCGGATGTAAAACATTGGCCACTTGTTGACGGGCTTTGCCCAGCTTCGAGTGCTTGCGTTACTTGGGGCATCAAGTTGATTCACCGAAGATGTAGGATTTGGAATGGAACCTCTGCCAGATTTGTCTCCAATATTACTGAAATCCGACAAAGCAAATAGTCGGTTCACTTCGTCGTACAGAACATTCGAGCTATTGCGCGATAGCACGGGTTCTTTCCCCAAAGAGATGAACTGAACTTTCCGAGTTGGGCTGGGGTGGAGAGATATTGCTCCCCGAATTATAAGGTCAGAAACTGATGCTGAAATTTCATGCCAATCGTCGAAGTTTTGGGGTGTGATCAGCCCAGATTGTGTGAAAATTAACTCGATGCGTTTGATATCAAACTCCCCCTGAGCATGAGCGAGGCGTGCTTCAGACACGGAGGCAGTTCCAAGACGGATGGAGATGCGTTTGTTTCTTTGCACATCAAGCAATACTAATTTTGAGAATTGAGGATTGGCCAAAAAGAGAGACACCAAGGAGTTCCTTAGATGATCCCACTCTCGTTCTAGCTCGTCCGGCCGCTGAAGAGTGAGGGCTCTACTTTTGACGCGAACTGGCATGTTACCAAAAAGGTCATTGACAGTCACAGACGTGCCATGACCGGCAGAGCGAAGCACCTGGTGTGGCGGTGCAGGGGTTAGCCGAGCCACGGGCGTCGAATGATGAAGTATGATTGAGTTTGTGCATTCATGATGAATGTGACGAGAAGTCACAGTAAGCAGACACAACGAGGCCAGGGAAGCCAGGAACAAGCCCCGGTGCCCATACAAGCCACTCAGGTTGAATTTGGATGTATCTACTTCATATGTTAGCCAGCATACATTACAACCTCAAGGTCGGGAGACATGCGGTGAGCCTTGCCCAGCCCTCCTTCAACTTCGAACTCGATCGAAGGAATTCCATCGCCATCATCTTCAACTATACAGCCACCACGTTTGAAATCAACAGTGACGAAGACGGTATGTGCATTGGCATCCAAAGAATTTTTGACTAGCTCCAAAATGACACCAGTCAGATGCACAATGTATGTAGATGATTTGATCTTTGCAATCACATCAGAAGGTAGCGCTCGTATTGTTGACTGAGGTGGAGGCATTGACGCAGTTGGTGGTGTTCACCGGGAGCATTGCGCCACTAGATGGGAAAAGAAAGACCCCAAAATTGATTTTGGAAACACAACTGCGCTTCAATCATAATCATCTGTCATTGTTGCTGTCAGAGGCCTTTTGAGAAATATCAGTCGATGATTCATGAAAGCACAAAACGCCCAGAATGATGAGAATATGTCAAGTAGAATTCAAGAAGCAACATTCAAGGCAGGCACATGACGTGTACGGATAAACAGTCTCCCCGCCCGCTGCCCCATCTGCCTCGGCACGGCTCGATCTCCAGGGCACTACTCCCTTGCCTACCTTTGACTTTTCGCAAGCCAGAGTGGGTAGTGACTAGGCTACCTCTTCAAGCTAGAATGGCTACTGCTGATGGTCCTGCTAGGGTGCATGGTAAGTACACATTGTGCCTGTTGGTCACCCTGAACCGCTGCTAAGGGATTCATACAAAACAGACCGGAATGCACGTCGCCGTCCATTCTCGAACTGGGTGAAACGCCTGGCGAACCTGAAGAGTTCTTCTGACTCTACAACAAATCGGTGGTCCAACAAGCGCCACATAGGTAATAAGGGCAAGAAGAGCGATCAAGAAAACAATCCATACCCGCTCTCTGGAACCATCAACCGTGACACAGGGACTCAGACACCGACTGATTCATACACGGATGATCATTATGCAGAATCTCGCTCCAGGAGCGATCCATCTTTGGGTTCAGGCTATGAGAATCCGGCTCCCCTGACGGGCGCGAAATCCGCTGCGCCAACCATTTCAACCAATGGCGACGCCGCATTCTCCGAAACAGCTTATTCCAAGGCGGGCACATTGACGACTGGCACCGAAGGATTTAGCACCCATGGAGGAGGCGAGGGTAGCACCTTCTCGTCGCCTGCACCTTCGATTCGATCGATGACTACTACCCTGACCACTGTGCACTCGGCGGCGCCCTCGACCCAACTGTACAACGCACAAAACACCCACAATGGACACCACCATGGCAGCTCGACACAGAGCTCCTCAAACCAGCAAATTCAATTCTCCCACCAATTTCCTTCAACCTCACCTGCCACTGCAGTCCCCTCGCACCTGGTGCCCCAGAACCATTCAATGACGTACAGCGCCGCAACCGCAAACAATGCCTTGACGGATAACGCGTCTCTTCTCACTTTGGCAAGCTCGTCTAAGCGTCGCCGTCGTAACTCCCTGGACACCAATGCATCTGTACGCGGATTGGCTCCGTCTTCTGTCTTCGGCGGTAGTCGGGAGAGCCTGCCGCTGAGTGTTCTGAGTGGAAACACGACTGAAGCATCCAATACCTCTGTGTTCAATGCGTCGGGGGTGCTGAGCCGACCAAGTATTGTTGGCCTTGCTAGTGCTGAACGCATCAGTGTCTACTCGGCCTCCGGAGCAATTCCACTAGCCAGCACCACTGCGGAGCGGGGCGGCTTGTACACCACTAAGCAAACCGCCGGCGGTGATACAGCCAGCATTCGCAGCGGTGTTCAATCGCACAGTCGAAATGACAGTACTGCCGCCAGCATCGCCGGGGGTATTAACAGCCCATTGGCCATGGCTGGTCGCATGAGTCGAAGAAGTTCTGGCTGGGGAGAAATCACCGGCCAGGAAGGCAATGATGGAAAGCCAGTCGAGAAAAGCGAGGATGAAGCGGCGACTAAAGATGCAACCGCCTTGCCCGTTGAGCAGCTCAAGGCATGATTCCACATCGCACGTACCCGCACACCTTTACCAACCACGAACGGCGAGGTGTGTTTGAATGAAGTTACGCATGGAGAGTCCGGAAAATTGAGCGAAGCAACAGCGATCCTTTACTACATAATGACTTGATGCATGGAAACCTTCCAAGGACCTGGATATTCTTAATTGTTTGGTGGCGTTTTCTAGGCTGGGACTTTGATACCCTATGCGGTATGGACAAATTCGTTTCTATTCAGTCCATATTGCATGCACCTTCGGATCTTTCGTGTATTCATTAGATCTTTCCTAGATTCGGCCCCGGTTGATAACCTTTCAAATGTATATATCCTCGTCGTATTTGTTGATATCCGTCAACCCCTAGCCGTCAAGACCAATTGGCTCACAGACACCGTTTCATCGGCGCCGAATGACCATGGGCATATCGTACTGATACACGAACCAAGCGTTTTGGTACTTCCATTCGTGTTTGGGATCCACCAGTTGGATCTATATCGTGAGTTAGCACCAGGCTGAAATCCAAGAAACACCAATAAACCACTCACATCGAAGGAGCTGTACAGCGACGCAATCAACTTTTTGATCTCTAACATAGCGAGATACCGGCCCATGCAAACCCGGCCTCCGCCACCGAAAGATAAGTCGACAGTATCTTTCATCCGACGCAGACGAACCTCAAAGTTCTCCGAGTTTTCATCTTTGCCCTGCAACCAGCGGTCCGGGTTGAATTCATCGGCGTCATCCCCGAACACCCCGAAATCACGGTTTGTCACAAAGGGGTTGATCCCGGCCTTGATGCCTGCAGGGAGATATCGTCCATCGGGAAGCGTGAATCCACCCTCTGGAACGACACGCTCGAAGATCATGGCAATACCGGGGTTGACGCGCAGAGCTTCACGAATAACGGCATCTAGGTACGGCAAGTCGCGGATCTCCTTCCAGGGAGCGGGGGAAGAGATACCGGCGGCTTTGAGTTCTGTGGCAAGTTTAGTCGTCGCAGCAGGTGACTTGGCTAGGTAGTAAACGGCAGCGCGCATGGTAGCCGAGCTCGTGTCGCCTCCAGCAAGAATGCTCAGCATCAGCCAGTTGACAATCTGGTTGTCGTCTACCATGTCGGGGTATGTTTGTTTGAGCTGCACGTATTTGTCGAGCGTATGGTCCACAGTACCAGCGGAGATTTTCTTCTCGGCGAGCTGCGCCTGATATTCGGCGACGACCTTGAAGGCGTACAGGACGCCTGTCAATGTGGGCTTGGGCCCAATGCGCTTAATAGGATTCTTGTCGAGGATGTTGTCAATCCAAGGGATTTGAGAGACCTGGTAGGACGTGTCAGTCACGCTCCTTGCTCATGTCGGATCGTTGATATTGGGGTACTTACCGGTGCGAAGTATCTTAGGCCAGAAGTCGAGTCAGTGATCAAATTGTCGACATCCTTCTCCTGGTCAATGAATCCATAGTGCCGACCAAAGCTGTAGTTGGCGGTGACATCCCAGGCAACTATGTGGTGTGTTAGTCTAATCTACACAGCCTCGTAGGAAGCGTTTGAGACTATGCTCACAGAAACCAATCCATTCATCTGCCGGACAAACCTTTCCTGCGTTATCACCATCGACAAATCTCAGCGCTAGCTTGTCCACAAACTTGGTTATCGTTTCATCGATAAAGGGCTCGTATTCCAGAACCTTAGTCATGGTCCAAAGGCTCCGAATAGGTCGGATATTCTGGTTATGCCAATCTTCATCCTGGGTGTTGAACAGATTCGATAGTCGGTGGCCTTCAAGCAGTACATCATTGGGGCGGTACATATCACTCTTTACATGATTACGACAGGTCAGCACGGTCAATTCTCACATCTCAAAAGGATGGTGTTGATTAGGAGGTGATATATCTAACCTTTTTCCATGGATTGCGGGTGGAGTAAATTGTCCGAATTAGATTCGGATCTGATATGCTCACGCAATTGGGCCCGACCTGTACCGCTGTGCCATATTTACGGTGTAATTGAACATTCTTGAGATCAATGCGCCCACCATATGCGTGAGACGCACGCCAAAAATCAGTGATCTTGGCCAACACCGGGCCAGGAATGGATCTCAAACGAGAAAAGAACACATCCAAAATCAGCTTTGTCACAACAAGCAGACCTAGAGTGGCCAGGGTCTGGGCCCACAGGCTGGAAGGAAGAGGGATCATTTCCAAGTTCGTTGCAGATGTGGATTCTGTATGCCCACAAAGGTACGTGCAGTGCGGCAAGGTGTTCCGAATTCGATGCACTGCCAATGACCAGAATTTCGTGAGACGTGTAGCACTATTGACAGGTGCAGCCTTTCAAAGCCCCTCGAAGACCCTAGGCCGTAGGGCTATTAAGATAAAAGGGGCACGCGATTTGACCAACATCCTCGATTTTCAACATGCGCGAGAGTGGGGGTCATTGCGGAGAACAAGTTGAACGCCGGATCAAGCGTTGACAATACTCCAATGATATAAAAACAATATCCAAGCGGATTTAGCGCTCGTCTTCGACGGGGGTGGTCGGAATGTGGAGTCGGCAGTTGATTATCGATGATTGTGAATGGCTCTGTAATAAAACCAATTTCCTAATTCGGCCACGACAACCTTGGCTTTACAGCGGCGTCGCCCTAGCGGCCGAGAGATTCCAGTGGCTTTTCGATAGCGGGTCTACCTAGGTAATTAGGTAGCCGTTTAGGAAAGGCCATTTTTAAGCTGGACATGTTATTTTCGACCTGGCAGATCCACTGCCATGGTAAGCGAGTCCATGCACAACAACAGACTTGTTCAGATCGTTCAGATCGGGAAGCCCCTAAACCCCTAAACTGATCGATTGGATATTTCTAGACTCATTTATGATACGGAGCACATAAGCTCCACTGGGTATGACAATTATTGACTTTTTTTGGACTTCGCCCCCATGAGATTTTATATTTTCGGGATGGTTAGTCTACTTTGGTAGTTTCAGAATATGACATCTTGCTGACCACGCTTAAATCCCCAGGAGTCAGTCCCATATGCTCGATTTTAATGTTCTGTGGCATGCCTACGTCTGAGGGAGTTGAGTATTTAAGCTTACGGGTATGCCCCGGGCTGGTTTTCTGCGCAACATTGATAAACGCCGAGAATGTCATCTAGCGGGGGTGCACCCCTCCCGCTAGAGAGCCAGGCTTCTACGGTGCAGGGTGTGATGTGGACGATGTCGATGGTTCCTTTGGCCTTCGTTTTGATGCGCTTGTATGTGCGAGTATACATGCGGAGAGTTTTTGGCTGGGATGACGGCATTGCAATTGCGGCAATTGTATGGGACTCCTTTCTTTTCATGGATCACTGGATGATCTTACTGACTTCGATCCTTGGTAGTGTTCCCTGGTTGGATACGCTGCTGTCTGCCATGTTGCCGCGAACCTGGGCTTAGGGCAACACCTTGTAGTTGTTCAGAAAACCCCAGATAACCTCATCCAGGTGGCACTCTTGTGCAACATTGGTGAAACTCTGGCAATCATGGCATGCACCCTGGGCAAGACATCCTTTGCCGTCACATTGCTTCGGATCGTGGTCCACAGATGGATGGTTATCCTGCTATGGTTCGTGATTATTACAATGAGCATTGTCAACATTTTGGCTGCACTCTTTGTATTCCTGCAAGGATCCTCGGCATCTGTGGAACCCTATGATTCCATCAGAGTGCTGGCCGTCGCACGTCTTTACCAATTTCTCTCTCTTTGTTGGTGGTAAGTCTTCTTGCGGAAATATCCTTTCGTTGTGTGATTGACGACTAACGCGCAAATTCCCTCACGCAGCTTATTCTGGAGCACAAGATTTCGTCCTAGCATTTCTGCCGTGGACGATTGTCTGGAACTTGCAAATGAGGAAAAAGGAAAAGCTTGGTGTGGCCTTTGCAATGAGTCTTGGAATCTTGTAAGTCCCTGAGCGGAAACCCTACACAACCTCTTCACCGTCAACTCCACGTACTGACTAACTTGGCTCTCCAAGCGCAGGTGCAGCATCCATAGTCAAGACCATCCACCTGGTGGCCCTCTCGGCCAAATCCGACTTCCCATGTACGCCCCTGCTTGTTTATTTCTTCGTTTTTGCCACAGACTAATATCTTCTCTTTCTTAGGGGAACTTGCTCCGTTATTGATCTGGGCGGCTGTAGAAGATGGTCTTGCTATCACCGCTGCATCCATTCCCGCGCTTAAGCCTATCTTAGCGAAGATATCCCTCAGCACAGCGCCAGACAATTACAACATGATCCCTTACCCACGCCTGCCTCTCAACCGCAAGGTCTTCGACAACTCCCAGGGTGAAACTCAGACGGACATTGGACATACGACTGTTCACGACTCGGGTAGTCAAACGGCAATCCTAGGTCCTATTCCTATCAAGGGCGAAAATATCAACATGACAACCGAGGTCTCAGTGACATATAATCACGGCCTGTAAAGGAGTCGGTCAAGCAAAATAATTTATTACAAGCAATGGGCAGCCGTCGACTTTACAAAAGAATATTAAAAAACAAATAAGAGTATTCTTGTTAGACAGCTTCATCCATCTTTTATAGTTGTCCCCCCAGTCGTTCATCTATCCAAAAAATTGGAACCTATTTGCATAATTTTGCGCATTGTCATATAAGCTTTTCGAGGGGAGCCTTTTTTTGGAGCTTTCCATTCACCCCAAAGCCTACAATTGCAGTAGTCGAGGATTTTTCTGTTATCTCTAACAGAGTTTATCTACTAATTCATGAGTACCGCGGCGATGGGCGTTTTGCTTTATAACAGACATACTACTAAAACGCGTCAAATATATTCTTATAGCCCCTAAGGGCAAATAATACAAGTGAAAAAGAACTGAAGCAAGACAAACAAAGCATCAAACGAAAAAGGTCGGTCAAATATCGAAGAAACCGTTATTCAAGGACCTAGGGCTTTGTTCAGCAATATCTCGAAGATGGCTTCCTCCATAATTGCGGCGAATCTGCAGTATATTAGTGCACAACATTATCAATCGAGAAAGGAAGCAAATAGTCACCCCTGACACTTGATATTAGACCTCATGGCATTTTCCAGCGTTTTCAATCTCTCACGCGTCAATCGTGGAAAGTTCTCATGGTCCCTTATTCTGTTCCATGCCTGGACGGGCGTAATGTACCTATCCAAGTCAAGCCTGTCCGCCATCTCAAAGAGCCTTTGAAAGACTTCCGCCGAGACCTGCCATCGTGAGTCGCTGTCGAGGGTTGGGGGTGCAAGTTGTAGCAGTGTGCCTTGCATTGACACAGCATGGCCCGTGGGATGTGCGCTTGAGATATGCGACAGGCATGGCCGTTCCAGTCTACAAGCTCGTGAGCATAATGTCGGGAATATGGGTGGACGATGGGTATACTTACGACAGGACAAAATCGACTCCTGTTTGGAACCATTCCTCCTCGGAAAGCTCGTCCAGGTCTTTATCTATGTCATCTTCGAGAGTTTCAGTCCCGTTGTTTTGCCTGTTCTTGTCGCTATTGTTTCCCGATTGACCTGTAACAAACCGAAAGGACGAGGGGTTTGATATAGATGGCGGCCCTTTTTGACCCATCCTTGATGAGTGATGAATTGTGCTTCTCATGCTTGCATTATACGCATGCGGGTTGCTGCAGTAGGAATTATATTGGCAGTTGGGACTCTGGACTCGAAAAATCATTGTCCTCAAACACGGTTACTTTGGCCAGGTAGGACTTCGGGTTTGACAGTTCCTGTGGAAGGCTGCCTGCTACGCAATAATGTCCCGGAGGGCCCCGACGAACCTTTCGGAGCTCATCCGGTTCAAGGTTGCCACGAGAAGATTATATTACCGGCGAACGTCCCCTTCCAGTAATTGAATAAAACTGACATTTCTCTTGTTATGCTTCCTGTGGAAATGCTATGTCGGTAAGAGGCAAAGCAGAACCGGGACACCCATTACTCACTATTTGACTTGTCTCACTTGCTCACACGGTTTGGCAAAAGTTGCTTTTCGGGTCCTTTGTCTCATTTGGCACACCTGATAGGAAGCATTTAGTACGAAGATTGAATAGAATGCACGCACTATTTGTAGAGTCATGTGTGAGGGCTGTCTGTAGTCATTGGGCTAGCTGAGCAACGTGTCATCGACTTCTCTACAGTTGATTCGCATTTTGTGAAATTATACAAATGAGCACAAAGACTTCGAGAGTGTCGCAGTGTGACGTCTCGCAGGATACATGACAAAAATACCAAAATTCCAAATTCCAACCGAAGCAACAAGTATCCATATTTCCAGGTCTGCACTTGGACCCCACGTTTGCCATATCTCCGCCGTTAATTCTAAGCTGGACTGGAATATGGGCAAGCATCCACACGGCTAAGCCTTTTACTATCGAAACTAGAAATTAGAACACCGATTCTGTCTGACATTGAACCCCTCTCGTTGTGGAGAGTCAGCTGGAATTAACTGCCAGCCTCCAGGCCCATGGGGTAGCTATGTCTGTGTTAGTTCCCAAGGCTGCACTGAACTTTTGTATACCCGCTTCAATTATCTCAATAGGTTGAATAGTGGCATATCAGTTTAAGCTCACGTATCACTATCTAGACTTATTTGCCCAGAGGTCTTATCTTCAACTCATATACAACCATCAGATATTGTCTAACCCGGCTTCTGCTCCGCCACTCAAACTACCTTCCACATTAATATCTACAACATAAAAGGGTAACGCCGCCCAGAATCTGTGGAACACTCGGTGAGTTTTATTAGATGGTTCATATCTTAGCCAAGCTCACTTCGACCGGTAGCTTGCTGAATTCCACAAGCTATAGATGTACTTTATGTTTACAGTTGCATAGCTGGGTGCTTGGTTTCATCTTCTTATTTTTAGTATAATAGTAGGTTATGGATTAGCCACGCCAATGACTGATATGTAGTATTATCTCGTGTTCCCGTAGATGGGAAGGCGTATTAGGCGAATTATTTCCTGGGGGTGTGGACTGATCTTCTACCTGATCCTTGCTTGACTAATTCCTCATACGACATCATCCTCTGACCTAAATTTAATTTGAGCCAACCTGGAGACTATTCCAATAATACACCTTTTGCGAAACTGAATTGGTTTTTAGCCAGAAAGTAGATAGTTATCTGTTTCTTCTATTATGTTTCCTGTACTGAAAGTTAGTCTAATTAACACAGACTCTTTGATGCCCGAGCATTAATTTCCGAAATATCCAACATGCTTAAGATGGACAGCAGCGCCGATATTGAGTTCGAGATCACGACGGAACTGTTTGTGACCAGATGTCGCGGATATGCGGATATTAAGAACGTCCAACAAGCAAAGGAGATGCCTTGAATCGGGCCTCAGAGGCCCAGCTAGACCCCAAGAGTAGAATTTAGGAGAATTCGGAGGTTAGCATAAAGGATAGATGAAAATGGCATGTTGCAGGAACTAGTTGTGACAGCATCACGTTGTGAGATCTACCAAGTAACTACAGTATGTATGAAGTGTGGAGACACTAAGAAAATGATTCCACATGCTAATAATAATATGTATGTTGTATGCACATTGTATCCACCATTGAAACAAGAGTACTCATTATTGTATCGAGTTTGTGATTGCTAATAAGTCAAGAGATTGACGACTTCGTCCTTCTTCCTTATACTCGGCCACCACTGGCTAGTGCACTCCAGGGCTGTTAGCAGCCCAAATTCTGCCGGCTAAATGTCCACCAATAAAAGACTAAGGGGCAAGGGCGGTATGAAGCGGTAGCAGAAAATGTGTTAACACTTTTGCGGAGTCACTGTACAACATAAGCAACGCTAAACTGCGCCGAGTCGATTCGACATTTGAATTTTAGACCCCTGTAAGAGTCTGTGCTTGAGGATGAGCAAGGGCCTCATATGTATATCCCGTCTAGTATGTTTCTATGACAAGGGTAAGAATAATCCCCTAATAGCTAAATAGTAGAGTAGACACTAAGATAAGACGATTAAAATGAGCTATGCTGATGAATAATTCGGTGCGACTTCGGATAAACTAGGAATCACTTCACCTGAACATGAGCGGCGTTCCTCCAGGCTGCCTTCGACGCTGACCAAGCTGGAGAGGTCCGCCAATCAACGGTTGCAGACCCCGGTTTCGGGGCCCGCTGTTTCGGGATCTGATTTGTATGAGAGCCGCGCTTGTCGCTAGGTTTATTGGAAGTACTACTGCCTAGGAAAATGAGGAATTGAGGAGTAATGTGTGATTCGTGATTCATGCAGTATTCATCTCATATCATACAACATTGTATGCTATAATTTATATAGAAATAATAATAATTAATCGGATCGTCGTGGGATTTCCTAATCCGGAATGGGAACGTGGAACCGAAGATTTAACCTCGGTGGACTCCGATTCTCGGCCTTCGATCAGATTTCTATAACAATTGTATATTTGGATATACAACATAGAGCGTGAGAAGGAATAGAAAGGTAGAGTAAATTGGAAGAGAAAGGGAATACAGTGAATAGGTATAAGTATATAATATTTCCAACAGAAACCAAATCCCCAGTTGTACGGATCGGGAGGCAAATGAAGCTCTGGAGGCAAATTGGGGGAGATTAATCATCATCCACCCCTCCGGCCCCGGGCTTCCCCCCCACTGAACATTCAAAGAAAAAACCCACTTGTGGCCCCAACTTCTCTCTTCACTCCGGCTTCGATCCATTCTACAACATCTCCAAAATCGCGATTCACACGAATCGAATTATCTAGCCACCTTACAACAGGTGCTTCAACATCCATCGCACTCGCGACGAATCCGCCCCGAGCCGCATTCGGCATTTGAGTCACGTCTCTACCGACTGCGCAACGCGCATTTCCACAGAGTCCATCGGCATCGAGAAAATCAGTTTCCGTCTTCGACCTCAACTGATCGTACCGGAAAATACGGGAAAGCCTTCATCATGGCCAACTACAATGAGCGTCGCATGCCCAACTTTTCGCAATACCTCGATGACTTGAACGCGATCCCCTCGCCGTATGATCAGGCTCAGCAGCAGCAGACCACCTTCAACGATGAGGACCTGGCTTTGTTCACCAATACCGAGTTCTTCGAGTTCGACAAATTCACCGACTTTGGCGGTCTGCCTCCATTCTCGCCAGAAGACGAGAAGCATGAGGTCGTCTCAGACCAATCCGCCCACAATGCGGATCTGAAGTTCTTGGATTTCCTGAATGGTAAGTGTGGCTGATTTTCGGTTCCTGTCTTTCGCGTCGCTGGTTGGGTAGTCCCGAGTCTGAGCTGCGCGGTTGTCCCCTGATCACACCATACCCCGCGGACTTGTTCACAATTGTGTCCTTGGGACCAATGTCTACACCTTGCATATTGTTTCATTGGTTGCTTTACGAATTCGTCATTCCTGCCTATTGCACGAGTCATGTCTTGGCTCGTGGAATTTTTGGCGCTTCGTGCGCTTCCTACCCTCAATATCATCCCATGTCCTTGCACAGCTTTGACCTCCTTGGCTGGAAAATTTGAGCCCTGCATGTCATCCTTCCCGTGGCCCTAGCAGGGTTTTCTTCCACTCAAATCTGACTTTGGTCGCTGGCGTGAATGATCTCCGCTATTACGCCATACCACGTGATCGGTACTCCTGCTCGGACTCAGACTACTCTTCGGGAAACCGAAATCCACGATGTGGATATTGTTGGAAATTGAATCAATGCTAATGGTTTTACAGCTGAGGGTCTCAATGGCATGTCCGATTATCAGCCCGACTTGACCGGCTCCAACGTCCAGGTGCCCATGCACAATGCCCACTATTCGGGGCTTCCCTCCGTTCCTAGTGGCCCGGTGGCTGTAAACCAGGCACCCATCCAGCCTGCGCCGATCAACACCGCCCCGAAGGTCGCCCCAACCCCATCTGTTTCTATGCCGCCTTCCACTCCGGTTACCGGCACCAAGCGCAAGAACTCGGCAAATTCCACCCAGGAGAATGCCGAGGAGGCTAGTCGCCACATGGCTGAGGAGGACAAGCGCCGCCGTAACACCGCTGCCAGTGCTCGTTTCCGTGTGAAGAAGAAGCAGCGTGAGGCTGCCCTTGAGCAGACCGTCAAGGAGACCACCGACAAGAACGACATTCTTGAGGCTCGCGTGTCTCAGCTCGAGCTTGAGAACCACTGGCTTCGTGGTCTGATCATGGAGAAGAACGGTGCTGACGAGCAGTCTGAGCAAGACATCTCCGATATGTTCAAGAAGTTCTTGGCCTCACAGAAGGCCGATGGCTCAAGTATTTCCGACCTGAAGCGCGGTGTGGGCACTACTGTATGAAGCATTGCCCAATGCTAAAAGAAGAAAGAAGAAGAAAAAATCGTCAAAAATAAAAAAAAAAAAGAAACCCCAGTCTTATTTGATTGCCCTGCTACTCTACTCTGCTGCTTCAGGTGGTGACTGTCCTGGGCTTTTCCCTGTTAGCCCCACCTCACTATCTTTGCTTTCTTGTTCATAGTGTTCTTTTTTTCAGCGATGTTATTTTCTTATTTTCTAGCAGCTAGAGCTACTTCAGATTTTTATCATCTGCAGGTCGAGGGGGTGGTGGGTGGATGAGTGATGTCTCTTCACGGCAGTTTTAAGGATTTAGATGCAAGTATTCATTTGTTTCAGCCCGGTTTTATGCCTGTCTAAACCTCCTAGAATATGTATTGAAACCCAGCGCTAGACAACCCCCCGGTTCAAGCTGTATTTTATGTCAGACTGGGATATGGCCCCCCTTCGGTGACATGGGTGCCGTCGCTGATCCCCGGTAAGGATGGCGTAGGAGTTGCGCAGACCAGCCTCGCTGAGTTACATGTGCGGGGTGTGCCAATCGACTGGCACGGCTACTTCAAACCATTCGGTGGTAACCGAGTGGCTTTGCCTACATACGCGTTCCAGAGGGAACGCTTCTGGTCCGAGCCACCACCACAGGAGATCGATGCCAGTTTCAATGAGACCTGTCGTGCCCTGCTTGGCAGCGGAATCCGTATGGCTGGCACCGAGATGTGGATGTTCACCACCTCAGTGGCTGAAAACGAACCGGCCTGGCTGCAGGAGTGCAAGGTGATGGACGCTGTGCTCATGCCGGGCGCTGCATTTTTCGAATTCATGTGCGCCGCGGGCAATGCAGTGGAGGTAGGTCAGTGGGACTTGACGAATGTCCTTCTCCACGCACCCCTGGTGTTCATGCCAAGGGCCCGGACCCGCCTACAAGTTACGGTGGGTCCATCTAAACATGCATGGAGCCCGGCCAGTGCTGGTCTATAGTTGTCCCGAAAGTGGGTTTGCATGGAAGCTACACGCGGAGGGCATTATTGTCCCCACGTACATTGATGCCGGCCGTTGCGTTATTCCCTTTGTTCCACCACCAAGGGGTGCTCAGCGCCTCGACCTGTCCGCCGTATACAAGGACTTAAGGGCTGCTAGTTACACTAGTATTCCGGCGTGAGTTTCAAAGGTACGAAATCCCTATCCTCCTATCCTCCTATCTTTCTTTCCTAATCAGCCCTCTTTTACCCTTCGTCTTCCTTTTTTTCTTTTGTTCTTCTTTTTTTCCCTTTTTTTTTCCCTCTTAGGCTAACTACACTGCGCTATAAGGTTATTGCCTAATCTAACTCTAATATAAAACCCCTTACCTACTGTTACGATATATCCAGACATGAGGCTATTCCTAGATTGGTCCCTCAGCCCTACGGGCAGAGCGAACCACACAAGGTGGTCTGACCGTTCCGGAGGGGAATCGCTCGTGTTTCCCTATCTATTCGGGGAGACCCCCCCCCCCCCCACCCCCCCGGCGCAGGAACGGCACCCCGCTCCACGAGTCCCATTTCCTTTCCTTATCAACATGAAGAGACTGTACATAAATTGTCCCACGTAGAGGAAGCCTGGCAGCCCCTCAAGAAACAGTCTTTGACTTTTGGAACCACCTATCCTGTTACTTTTCTCCTACCTGATTGACATGCACCTACCCTCTCTCTCCTCCTTGGTATCTCTATAACCACTGCCCTCGCCGCTCTCCGCCTAGACGTAACCACCGACGAAGTTGCCGCGGCGGAAGCTGAGTGCGGGTTCCTAGACGTGATAAGGATCGACCTAGCCGAGCTGCCCGAGGGCGTTATGATGGCTGAAGTCCGGATATACGTAGACTATCTACTCGGCGCCGGGGTGTACTTTAGGTCCGGGTCCTCGTGCTTTCGCTAAATTCCGTCGGTTCTTGCCGAGTTGTGTATTTTAAGAAGGCAGCCCGGGGGCTGGGTCGAAGCGAAAACCGGACAGTGGTTTGTCAGTAGTCATCAATTTGCGAACTAGGTAGTAGAACGAAGTTTATTTCTCTAGCTCAGTGAGTTCGCAGGAGATAGTAAGTCGGTTGTCTTTCAGTTGTAATATAGCATATATTTCGTGAGACGAATCATAGGAGCGGAGTAAGAATCGTATGTTTCTACTTTGATTTTAGCGATAAGTTAACTATGATCTAACAATAAAGAATTCGGTAATTGATAAATATATCTTTAATTTTATCTCTTATCAGCTAAAGAATGATACCACTAGATGTAGAAAGTGTGATATAGTGAGATCCAAACTAAATTAACGCAGTATACGCAAGGAGTGTATACATTTCGTCGCATTACTCCTATTGTAATATTTTCCTGGGGTTTCAGCCTGAGGAAACGGCGATAAGTATAACTAAATGGAACAGTTCATTCAGAAATAGGAACCCCCGGCCTTTATAGCTCAGATGGGAGGCGCTGCAGGCAGGGTGTTGTCAATTTGCGTGTGTAATCACAGTTAGGCCGGGTCAAAGAACTGAGTTGCGCTGACAACAGGATGTACACTAACTCAGATTGAAAAGGGGGCTTCCTAATGCCTTAGTACCACTGAGCAAGGAGTGTCATGATGAGGAAATTTCCCCTAGAGACTAAATATGTGAAGGGCCTTTTGGGCCAGGTTCCTTTTCCTTTTTCGGGATCTTTGAAGCTATTCACCACTTTCGAGCCAAATCCCCCCAGGCCACAGCTTACGTAGCAAATTGTAAGGTTTCAAGCTTCGCTCGTTTTCTACGACATGCCGATCTCGGTAGCATCGAATATTATTTTGGATTACCATTTAGCTTCAAGCCGCACAATCTTATTGACCACACTCTATAGGAAATAGCGACACATCCCATTATTTTGCACCGTCGTCTTAGACTCGCCGCCAACGGCTAGCTTTTTCCCAACCAACTGACAGAAACCAATTTCGACTTTGGAATATCCGTAGAGGGAGACCTCGGCCGTGAAACTTTACCAGAGACATGCAGGCACTGGCTGTGACGATCCCATTCCCAAAATATAGGCTAGTGGATATTTTAATCTATCCCAAGACATGAGAGCAATAATAAACTAGCAAACTTTCAGTATTATCTGGTACGGACTCCGGATCTAACTAAGATGCTATAATATGAGAGAGGACTGTTATATGCTCTATACGAAACATAGGCCCACGAGTCCAGCCAAACCCTTTCACCGAAGAACTTGCGGATGAGGTATAAAATTGGCTGACACCCCAAGTCCCTGAGAACCTTTCTTCATATCAACATCCTACAATTCTATCCTCTTTCCTATCGCCGACCAGCCCTGCGATTAAAATGAAGTTCTTCGTTCCTATCTCTCTTCTCTCCCTGACCCTGGCCGCCTCAGGCAATGCCGCATCTACCTCTTCCTCCAAGACTCGGACTAAGCGATCTGACTTCTGTGACCAGTATGGCACTGTCAGCGAAGGCAGCTACACTGTGTACAACAACCACTGTGTACAACAACCTCTGGGGCCAGGAGTACGACTACGGCGTAAACAGTGCACCGGTGTCGACTCCTTTAGTGGCAGCACTATCGCCTGGCACACCTCCTGGTCGTGGGCTGGCAGCTCAAACCAGGTTAAGAGTTACGCTAGTGTCGGGCTTCAGTTCACTGCCAAACAGCTGAGCGCCGTTAGCAGTATCAAGTCTAGCTGGGACTGGAGGTACGTGAAGCATATACTATGGCCTAAGATATAAATTAACCGGATACTGTCTACTAGCTACTCCACTACCGATGTGGTCGCCGATGTCGCCTACAATATGTTCCTAAGCTCCAGTGCCAATAGAAGCGAGGAGTACGAGATCATGGTTTGGCTCGCTGCTCTAGGAGATGTCGGCCCTATCTCCACCGAAGGCTCTCCTATTGCTACTGTCACCATAAACGGAATATCCAGGTTTACTGCGGCCCCAACGGTAGCATGACCGTCTACAGCTTCGTCGCGGAGTCGACCATCACCAGCTTCTCTGGTGACATGCTCGAATTCTTCACTTATCTTGTGGATAACCAGGGTCTCAGCTCCAGCTTGTACTTGATTGATGTTCAGGCTGGTACTGAACCCTTCACTGGAAAAGCTGACATGAAGACCTCTGCTTTCTCTGTTGCTGTTGTCTAAGTGGACTGAACTCAAGAGTATGAATAGGTAGCATTGAAAGATAAGGAGGGAAGGGTAAGAAAGCGTTTTTGGTTCTCTATGGAGAAGCAAGTAAGCGAGTTGTCTAAATAGGTTACCTGACCTAGCTCTGTTCTCAAATCAATAGCATATATGTAGTAAACCCCCTTGTCGTGAACCTTTAGCATTACTGAAATCTAATTTGTCAATAAGCCTCCCTACTAACATTAAGCCTTCCTGACTTAACTCGACACAGTTGTCTTCCCTTTGATATATATCAAGAATAGAGCCCTAATGTTTCTATAACGAGGTATTGGACTATTTGTGAGTGCTGTCAAGCTCTCATCTGGTAAATAGTCGCTGACCTTATAAATATGACCATAATATCATGATGAGATTGGGGCCTTGGGCCACTAATATGATGCCTCGGGCATCAATCCCTCGCAGGTAGTAGATAGCCGGTAACTAGATCGCTCTCTCTAGCAATCAACCCTCTCTCCTCCCCTCCTCCCCACTTCTTAGGCCCTATATATGATTGATGCCTAAGCATATCACATCTTATTCTTCTCGTTGGAATTAGCTGTTCTTGCTGTAATGTTCGCCCTACCTTACATCGATTAATGCGGGTTTTATGTTAGGTGCGAGTCATTAGAGTACATGAATTCAGTATCGGATCGTGTGACATATGGGACCAAACAAGCCCTGGAGTCACTAAGTGCTCACTAAGCACTCATTGAGCCTGGGCGTTCATTAGACCACACTGATTCATCACGTGATGGCTCTGAGCCGCTCACTGAGTCTGAGCCCGGACTGAAATTTACTCGGAGAGCCTGACTCTGAGCGCCCTCATAAAAGCGGCGGCAGCTAAGATAGGAAAGCCCCACCCGGCAGAGGAAATGTGGTACATATACATATGTAGCTACATACCTAGGTATATCCATGGATGTTGCACAAACTATGATGCATAATGCATATCGGCCTAAGCTTGGCATTGACAGCCGGATAATTCACTCGCCGAGCTCCACCCAGCTTTGTAGAATTCGACGAAAGAGAATGGATCATCGTCTACTCCCATCCCATCCCCTGACTATTAACACATGCTAGGCTTCCTCAAACGCGCCCTGCGCAAACCACACACAAATGTGTACGGTCTAGACCATGCCGTCCTCAACATACAGCTCACACAGCAGAGTATGTGGATGAACATGGGATACTGGGAGGTCAGTCAACCCAAGTAAAGACCGTTTAAACAACTGTCTCGCCAAGTTTGCCGCCTTTGAATCCACGCTGACCCACTTTATAGTACACAAACAACTTCCCAGAAGCATGCCAAGCGCTCCTAGATCAGGTTCTCACGGCTGCGCTATCAACAGAGAAGGCGTCCGCCGTGAGAATCCTGGATGTCGGGTGTGGATGTGGTGATCAGTCGTTGTACCTGACGAAGGTTTTGAATTGCTCTTCTTCTACATCCCAGTCCGGTTCTGAGTTTGGAACCGGGACAGCAACCCCTGCTTCTGTCTCCAGTATTCCGTCTGATATTCAACCGTCAAAGTCAGGCCTGCGGTATCGCCATAGCAAGGCAACCCTGTCATCTTCCTCTGTGCTACGCTTAGATTCCTACATCGGGATCACCCTGGAACCAGCTCAGGCTGCGCTTGGCTCTAGCCGCATTCGCCAAATGCAGCGAGAGAGCGAGGACTCTATCCAGGCAGATATCTTCTGTGCAGACGCCGCAGTACCCAGCTCTTGGACTGGAGAGTTGAAGAAATCAATCACAGCTCTTGAAGAAGCCTCAAACAAACAAAATAACAACGAAGACACCTCTACATGGCTTCTCGCCCTGGACACGATATATCACTTCCGCCCATCGCGCCTTCCTCTCTTGACCTATGCACACAACACCCTCAATGCCTCATTCATGGCCTTTGACTTGATGTTATCTAATGATATAACCTGGTACGAAAAGATCCTTCTCCGACTGGTGTGCTGGGGAACGAACTCGCCATTCGGAAATTTCCTTTATGAGAAGGAATATGTGGAGCTACTTGTTACGGCTGGGTATAATCCTGCTTTTATTGAGATCCGAGATGTCTCACAGCACATTTTTGGCGGGTTGGCGAATTTCATTAAACGCAGGGCGGAGGAAGCGAGGCCTTTTGGGATTAAATTGGGGAAATTCCGTGCGGCGAGGTTTGCTTTTGGGTGGTGGGCTAAGGGGACGGTTGTTAGGGGTGTTGTTGTTGTTGCGAAGAAAGAGTGAGAGTTTCGATGGTCCAGTGGGCTGTCTCATGTGTCAGTACGCGTTAATACCACCGGTGACGATGTAGACAAACTTATTTTACAATGAAATGTGACAACAAGCAATAGCCTATTTTCTCATCCAGCTAGACGGTTCTTATACACTGAAACCGCTCGTATTTGGGAAATAGATGACCCCTTCAATGTTGCAGCTCAGCTCTTAAAGATGTGGTTACTACCGCACAGAAGGCAATGAATGGAGAAAGTTGGAAAGCCAGTCGAATCCTTCCCGTGGAACTTTGCGTTTCCAGGTGCTACATTCTCGTCGTGGCCGTCTGGCGCTTCTCTATAAATACCTGGCAGCAGCTCATTAACCCTATATCCAAAGACCCTAGAAATGTGTCAAACCGACCAGCACTAGGCTATCATGGTATCTCACTTTGCATCTTGTATGTTGGTGCATGCCGATACTGATCACCAGCGTTGACTCTAGATTTGCTAATGGCTTCATAGATCCAGACACATTTAGCATAAGATCCATTGTTGACTGGCAAAACGCTGTCGTTGTTCTATTATCTCTTATTGCTGAACATTCCAAAAAGCAAAAAGGTTCCAGCACTTGAAACTGGCACCAGGAACTCAACCACTCGGATATGCCAAGGTAAACCCTAGGAACAAGCTAAGATTAACAACCAAATTCACATGAGGTATATATCCTATCGATGCCGCGTGTCTAATTGCGTAGTCAACAAATTGCACCTAGGAGCTCTACGCGACACGCTAAACCTCCCACGCCAGCAGCTTGTGTAATATCCTCGGCGCCAATGGTGGGGAGACCTCACAACGCCGCGTGGCGCATTGATATATGTAAATGATACTTGGGGAGAAGTTTCTCGCAGAGGCGGATCCCCAGACCTCCTCTAATACACGAAGAGGAAGTTCAAGAACATGCGAAGAGCAAAGAGTGTTGGGCAACTCAAAATGCAATCGTCAATACCTAGCGTAATGAGCTCCAGGTTTCAGGAAATGGCTAGGTGTATAATGGCTTGTATGACCATGTTGCTGCGATGAACAAGCCTTCGTTGGACTTTATGGAAGATTATACAGAAGACGATTTCAAAGGGTTGAGGAAGGATGGCCGGTCGAAGACCTCGGGAGGTTCGATGCATTATTAATCTATTAATCTACTGAGTACTCCCGAGACCGGTCCGGAGTATATAGTGGGTGCTACGTGGTGGAGCATAGATGCCTAATCTCCACTCCAGCTCTGAAGGGTATATGGTACGATGTATCTAGGTATATCAAGTGTGTACCGAATGCTGTATTTGGATTAATGTAATATCTGCTTGGTCATATACTAAATACTACTATACTACTATAGTGCTTAATATAGTAACTTTGGAAAAAAAACGTGCAAGCCTCCCGCGTGGCGGCTTGATTCATAATGACGTAGTGAGGTGGTGGCACACCCCAGGTGACTCCGGAGCTATCTGCTTCAATAAATTCCGAGCTCGCGAGGAAGAGAAGATTGAGCATTTACATGATTTCTCGGTCGTATTGGCAAATTTCCAATATAATAATCAACTTGATATAGTATTTTAATTACTAATTGCTGGGGAAGTTCTCATGCTAACATCCGTTTTAGCCGATAAATTCGGCAGTTTCGTCCAAGCTGAAGCCGCTAAGTGGTGGGTCTAGACGATCATAGTTGCATTCGGCGCTCCTTTTTTTTGGTGAAGTTTTTATAAACAAATTGCCCGCTCTTGGATGGCGAAAAAAAAAGCTTTTTTTCCCCCTACATAATCCAGGCACCCGGTACCTTTCCGATCTTTCTGACAGTCCCAACGGGGGAAATCAGTGACTGCAGCTAAGAAGATCTGCAAGATCGGCCGACTATAACCTCCGAATTGACAAAGCGGTCACCACTGGCAATATGGCCGATCATCTGCCCGAGGCCGAAGGGTCACATCTATCGAGCGAAAAACCACGGACTTCAGCTGAGATAGAGAGACAAATTACGTCAGGCTCTATCGGATCGTCAACTGGCTCGAGCATCTCCTCTGTATATGACCCGCAGGTGCATCGGCTGCAATCGCGGAACACAGAGCTAGACTTGGAACGTCATCGGACTGGAACATCGAGAGCATTGAGCAGGACTGAGACGCAGCGCGCCCAACATGCGCTCACTGTCGGCGAGAGTCTTCGGTCGCGACCGTCGCGGGTGCCATTGCCAGCCTTTGGTGGGGGCAAGCCCTACCCCCCACCTCTCCCTGCACGGGAAGATTATGTTGTGGAGTTCGATGGGCCTGATGACCCGTTATACCCGCTGAACTGGCCTGTGAAGAAGAAGTGAGTCGTTTCACCATGGATTTTCACACTGTACTGCGCATTCAATTTACAGCGTCTATACTCCGATACTAACTTTTCTATTCCAGGTGCTACATTAGTGCCATCCTCGCTTTCACCAGTATTTGCTCCACCTTCGATTCCGCCGTTTTTAGTGCTTCATCCAGTAATGTCTCGAAACACTTCAGCGTCGGCCTCGAAGTCGCCATTCTCTCCAGCTCTCTATACATCATCGGCTACGCCTCAGGCCCCTTGATATGGGCTCCCCTATCCGAACTCCAGGGCCGTCGTATCCCCATTATCATCGCCATGTTCGGATTTGGCGTCTTCAACATCGCAGTGGCAGTCGCAAAAGACTTGCAGACACTCATGATTTGCCGATTCTTCTGTGGTATCTTCGGCAGTTGTCCGTTGGCAGTCGTGGCTGCTGTTTTCTCTGACATCTGGGACAACCGCACCCGTGGTGTTGCCATTGCCATGTTCTCCTCAACGGTGTTCCTAGGTCCTCTCCTGGCACCTTTCATCGGAGGTTTCATTAACATGTCCTATCTCGGCTGGCGCTGGACCGCCTACATCCCCGCTTTTATGGGCTTCACCGCTTTCCTGCTGAACATTTTCTTCCTGAAGGAGTCATACCCACCTGTTGTCCTTGTGGGCAAGGCCTCGGAGCTACGTCGCCGGACTAAGAACTGGGGAATCCACGCGAAGCAAGAGGAAATCGAAGTCGATCTTCGAGAACTGATCATAAACAACTTCTCTCGCCCGCTTCGACTGCTGTTTAACGAACCTTTGATCCTAGCCGTCACCATCTACCTCAGTTTTATCTATGGGTTGCTCTACTGCTTCTTGACCGCCTACACTCTGGTCTTCCAGGGTGTTTACGGAATGAACGCTGGTGTCGGAGGTCTCCCACTCTTCGGCATGGTGGTCGGCCTATTCACCGCCGCGACTTACATCATTATCTCCAGCAAGGCCTACAACCAGAAACTCGACATGAATGGTGGTGTGCCCGTCCCCGAGTGGCGTCTCCCGCCCGTGATACTCGGCGGTGGTCTCTTCGCTGCTGGGCTCTTCTGGTTTGGATGGACTGGTTTCAATGGTACCATCCACTGGATCGTGCCTACCCTAAGTGGCCTATTTACTGGATTTGGTCTTCTAATCATTTTTATCCAATTGTTCAACTATCTGATTGACACATATCTCATGTTGTATGTCATACTCTCCGTTCCCGCCACTTATGGTCTTATCTAACATACTATTTACAGCGCCGCATCAGCTATCGCAGCAAACACTTTCTGTCGCTCGATGGTGGCAGCCAGTTTCCCGCTTTTCTCACGCCAGATGTTCCAAGGAATGGGTATCCAGTGGGCTTCTACGCTTCTCGGATGCGTCGCGGCCGTCCTTGTTCCGATTCCCATTGGATTCTACTTCTTCGGTAAGAGGCTGAGGATGAAGAGCAAGTTCGCGCCATTTTATGAAGCTGTTCAGGAAGGACACGCGGCTGAGAGTGCCGAAGAACAGGCGGAGGAGGTTGTGCACCGGTAATGAACATATAATTGCTTTGCTCTTGTATATAACCATATTCCCATTAGGGAAACGTAATCATAAAAGTCAATATTTTAGCGTCTATGTTTTGCATTTCTCAATGAAGCAATCTTGGTTCAAACCCCTTAAATATTGAGTGTGATATTAGCTGATCCAGGGGAATGTTTTCTTTAGGTCCTATTATCTTACTTTGTCGAGACGTAAGTGACAATAATACTGTTTGCGTAGAGTCAAGGACTTTGTCCTGCCAAGTATGTCATGCAATTGATTTACCTCGTCGCCCTTTTTTTATACGCGTCTTTGTCTGTTACGCATTTCAGCCGGGCATAAAACAACGTTAGCATAGCTCCAGTTGAACGCAGCTGCTATTTGTATTATATATCAACGGTACTTGAGTGTTGTAATTACATTCGACGTGTTGAGGATACACTTTTATATTTTAACAAGACTGCTGGCTTATAGAGCAGTTCTTGATCCAGCTCGACTTGCTCGGACTATCTATTGGGAAACAGGTAACATGAAGCTCTACCAGCGGGAAGTTCGGTATTTAACCCATGTCAGACAATGGTACTTCCTGCCTGCAACTGTGACATTTAACGCGAGATTAAGTGACGTAAGGATGTGGTTTGATTGTAAACCCATTTTGACCTAGACATATCTGACGAAGATGGGTATGATATATATATATATACAACTGTAAATCTCAGACAGAGACCATATCCAAATCATTAACGGCTTACTAATTGAATCAATTAGTTTTATATAGATAGCCCGTATTTTCAAGTCCGCCAGGCATAGACATGGAGGCCTCGAGAAGATGGTGACCTTGGTGTTGAATCGAGTAACACACGCAGCAAATGACGACCGACTGTAGTTTTTAGTCCCTCGCACACTGCTTTAACCGGAGCATAATGTATCATTGCATCTGAATTGCGCGATACACGGCCTATTATTCCAATATCCTCTATCTCATCTATCTCCTCGATACTATCACTAGATGTGGCCCTGTGTACAGATGTTTGTCTTTCATCTTTTAGGTTAAAACTCCTTTATTTTATCAGGTGGAACATATATATTAGTGTCTAACCTTCGAACAGGGGCTCTCGGCTCTTTCTACAATCATGTCAAGGCCAATCCCGTGAATGCATCTAATGTCACCTCTCTTGATATACACAGCCCACAGTCAAATGCTACCTATTGTGTTCCATGGATTCCAAATGTGAGTTCGATCATGCGCAAATTTAGCCACAAGGAAATAAGATATGTTGACTAAATGTTCATCGTTCATAAATAGTGCGCAGAAGGACTACAATGCTGTTTCTTCCTGTGTACGGACACAACGTCAAACACAGGGAACTGTGGAGGTTGTGGTGCCATAGTATGTCCTGATTGCATTATATTACTTCAAGGGTACCCATGTCTTATATATAATCTTATCTATAGTGCGTCGTCGGCTCACCACCAACATGTTGCGACGGACTGTGTACGGATTTGAGCTCGAGTGTTGATAGTTGTGGAGCGTGTGACGCACCAACAGTCAGTATAAGATCAAGTTCATAGGATATCGGCTATTTATAATAGCTTACTGACACCTTATTTTCAACTAGTGCACTGGAACCCAACCTGCTTGCTGCTCCGGTGTGTGCAAAGATCTCGATAACAATTTCGCCAGCTGCGGTGCATGTGACTTAACTGTGAGTAAAGCCCCATTTTGACTGGAGTATATTGCCAGCACGACATTGGAAGTGTATCTGCTAAAATATATTTCACTGAGTAGTGCACCGGTCAAGTACCAGCCTGCTGCTCAGGCTCCTGTTTCGATCTCGCCAATGATCCCCAGCACTGTGGCTCTTGCGATGCATCGCCCTGTCTTGGACAGCAGGCTGGCTGTTGTGCGGGCACATGTACTGATTTGGCGACCTCAACTACTAATTGCGGTTCTTGTAGTAATACGGTAAGCTGAATACCTGTTTATCGCATTACTCTACGGAATAGCTCACCTAGCAAATATACATTGTAGTGTAATGGAACTATACCAGCTTGCTGCTCTGGGACTTGCAATGACCTGAGTAGTGACCCCCTACACTGTGGCTCTTGCACAGCCCTTCCTTGTCCTGGCCTCAACCCTACCTGTTGTTCGGGGACATGCATTGATGTTTCCTCAAATATCAATAGTTGTGGAGCGTGCAATCGTACTGTGAGTCAACCATAGCCCTACCCTAGGATGATATTATACCCTCCACAATGGTAACCTTGCTTATATCACACCATGAAATAGTGCAGCGGTACAAATCCTGCATGCTGCGGTGGATCCTGCACAGATCTAGCCTCCGATCCGAATCATTGCGGTGCTTGCTCAGCTTTACCATGCATCGGACTCCGTCCAGGCTGCTGCTCTAGCCAATGCACTGACCTAGCTACTAATCCACTTCACTGTGGGACATGCAATACAACGGTAAGATTTCCTAGTTCTCCCATCAAATAACTCAGACTATATCTAGTTGACTATATTAACAACCCAAAAGTGCCAACCAAATGAACCAACCTGCTGCTCCGGAACCTGCGTCAACACAGCCACTGACCCAAACAACTGCGGCATATGCGGTGCTAAATGTAAAGGTACCCAGCCTGCCTGCTGTAGCGGGGTATGCATAGATCTTAGCACAGATCCCACCCACTGTGGCAGCTGCACAGCCCTCCCGTGCCTGGGCGATAGACCAGCATGTTGCTCTGGTACCTGTACAGATTTAGCGACTGTTGACCACTGTGGATCTTGCGCGGCAAATTCATGTACTGGTGTCAATCCAGCTTGCTGCTCGGGGACATGTGTTGATCTTAATTCTGACACTAACCACTGCGGTTCTTGTTCGGCTTTGCCGTGTGGTGGAACACAGCCTGGCTGTTGCTTTGGGCAGTGTACAGACCTATCGACCAGTTTGCAGCATTGTGGATCCTGTACCGCTGCACCATGTACGGGCTTGCTGCCGGCTTGCTGTGGTGGGACGTGTACTGATTTGGCGACTGACGCGAAGCATTGTGGATCGTGTAGCGCAGCTGTACGTACTCACCCCCCACCAACCCCATCTCATCGGGTACTTTCTATGGCATTTAATATTGGATGGACATACTAACTGGTATTCTATTTAACAGTGCAATCTCGGACCAGGAGGTGGAGGCTGTGTTGAGGGAAATTGCATCAATTGCCCTACGAGCCAGCCTTTCTGTCGATCGTCGAACACATGTGTACGTTCCCAACTGTGTCATTGTAGGACCCTGGACTAATCCCTAAAAACAAGTGCCCGGCCGGGTTCACGTGTATCAATAATGGCCCTTTGCCTGGATGCTGTGGACCATTAAATACCTGTCCCCCAATATCCAATCATCTGGGTGATCCCATATGTGTAAGTGACGCACGCACTAGACTCACCCGATTCGACTTCCTGACTGGGGTAAAACAGTGTCCATTGCCATGTACTCTTATTATCGCGCACCTGGTTTGTATAGGATTCTAGCTAAACCTTGTTGTGAGTTCGAGCTTGAAAGAGACAGCGAGAACAAGGGTATCCAAATAAATGGCCCACAGACCACAGACTATGGCAGATTAGTATGCTCCGTACCATAGCAAAAGTCGGATGTTCATGATGCGTTTGTTCATATTATATATGCTATGTATGATTCGTCCAGGGATATATTAACGTTTATAAATGCCCGAAATGAATATGCAGACGGAAGTCTCGTTATGTTCGTGACAGGTCATTATGAAGAAGACTCTTTCATCCAAGGCACCTCGACATCAAGGGCGTTGGCCACCCTTGTCGCAGAAGCGAGACACCCCTCGAGCAGAACCATCCCGTCCCAGCACCAACCGCCGACGAGCCAGACATTTCCATCTCCATTCTGCCAAAGCTGGCTCTTATCATCTCCAGAAGACGTCTTCTGCCTGAAGATCTGGTTGACGATTTGTCTGCTGGTGGATGATCGCAATACACGAGTGAATGTAGCAGTGTACAAGACCTTCTCGGGGTCAATCGGAGCAATGGGGTAAGTCGTAATGAGAGCGGATGACGGATGTTCATGGATCGTCTCAGTCGCCGTAGCGTCTGAGCACATGTGGAGGGGGTGAGGCGGTGATTCGCCGGGTTTCAAGGACACTTGCGCCCAGAGGGATTTGCTAGAATCCTGAAGCCGAGAAAAGTCGCGGTGCACAACGGATTGAACACTCGTTGTAGGAACAGCCTTCATTGCACTTCGGAGCGGCTGGAAAATCGCACCAACCACGTCGGGCGTCACGGCAAGAACCACATGGTCAAATAGCCGTGAGTGGCTCTGGCCATCATGGGTATCTATCCAGCTCACTTGAACTTTCGTGCCGATATTCTCAACCGCTGTGACCTTCATGCCAAGTTTATACTTCAAGTCTTCGGACAGCTTTTGCTCCACATGCTGAACTCCACCAAGAACTGTGTAGTGCTTCTTACGGAATGTGCGTCGCCCATAACCGACCAGGTCCAGAGCGGGGAAATCCATCAGCGCATCGTGTGAGCAAGTTGCGACGCTCGCGAAGACCGGCAGGAAGTAATTTTTCAGGTAGTAGGTGGGCAACATAATCCTCTCCACATATTGTCGCAGAGATTCCTCCGCGCCAGACGACTCCATCGTTTTGGGCGCTACAAAAAAGCAGCAGGCCTTGAACCAGTAATAGCATATTGCCAGGTAGCACACCTCGATCAACCATCCGATCCATGACAAGCCGTCCGGTCGCAGGGGAGGTAATTGGTGGTTATTCGAGGAATGCATGTAGTATGGAGAGGCTTGGGTTGTGGCATTCTCCGGTAGTGTCGACAGGGAATAAATAAAGCGTAGCGAGCCATATGGGATACCGAAATAATCGTACATGCGCTTGAGACTTTCGTAGTATCCGTCGGCGAATGTGCGCATGGGAAGATCGAGGCGTTCAGTCTTTTCGCCTCCGCCATCCTGGTTTGTGAGGTTGTATGACGCGGAGTCGAGCGAAAGTTTGTCTTGCTGTGTGTTTTTGTTGGGATTAGCTTTCGCGCATGCTGTGTCGCGGGCGGAATTTTTTTTTTTTTTACCTTTTCAAATACTTCGACGTCGAATCTCCCCCTTGGATCGTTTCTGAGCATGTATGCGACAACTAACCCAGCCATGCCCGTGCCAATCACGGCAACATTTTTGTGTTCGTTCGCCTCCATGGTGAAGGAGGGGAAGGTTGATTCAGAGTTTCAGGCGAGGAAGAGCGTATATGGTCCCCGGATTGAGAAAAACGGTGAACCTTGGAAGTTATGAAGAAATTCGCTTAAGACAAAAGTTGACCATGGGCATCATGCAACTTTCAACATTTCATCCTTGGCCTTGACACAAAGTTAATCGTCGACCCACATTTTCGTGAGCTGAGACCATGCTTAGGTGCCTCGGTCGAATTTCCTTATGCACTCTTATCCATTATACAAAGTACCATAACGCATTTTATACATATCATCCATCATATGATAGGATGGTGTTGATGAGTACGAGCTCAAACCCCTAAAAAACCCTAAGATGAAAGAGAATAAAGAACAAGAGCACGAATGGCGGAATAAATTGGTGCCAAGCCTTGGTGTGAACGAAGGATGAGTTTAGGATGCAGGAAATGGAGTGGCTAGGGAATATAGAAGCCTGTGTTATATTTACACTGCAGTATGCTATGTTGTCTTCTGTGTTGGATTTGGAAAGTCTTCATGAAGTCTTTTTTAGGAAAAATCGATTTGTCTGGATTTGGCAAGTCTTGGCTCAGATAATGGACCTCCCAACCTTCCAAGGTCGGGATGGATCAACGTCTAGATGACATAATCGGGCTCATCTCAATAACTAGTTACTTATCAGCTTATCATCACGTGCATATTTGTTGACGCGTGATTGGGAATTTAGACTCGAGAAGAACTTGGACAAGCACGAGAACAGATCAAGATATGGATCTAGAGGCATGCCCCTGCTATTGATATAAGACCATCTTGAACAGCTCCAGGTGTTGTGCCAAGACCCTGTGAACTACGGCCATGGCGCGTCCTAAAACAGTTCGCGCCCCGACAACAGCGAGTCTTCCGAATAACCTCCGCATTCCCTCATCGACTCCGTCCCTCGCAAAATCCCTGGGAAAACTATCCAGACAAGCACTGCTGGACCTGGCACTTACATGGCTTGGCGATCGCCACATTGCCTCATTCCCACCATACCTACAGGCCGACGAAGAAGATGGCCCCGACGAGGACGAAGCCCTCCCATACCCCGCGGAGGAGACAATCGAACAAGTCCGCCAGGTATATGAAGATCTGCAGGACCGAAATGGCGCAAAGCGCGAAGTTCTCGAACGAATCCTAGAAGGCGATTGGCGGCATGGAATCACACTGCGTCAGCTAGCCATGGCAGACCTCCGCTACATGGACGACCACCCCGCCAGCCTTCGATGGACCGCACTTGAGCTCAGTCGTATTGATACCAAGCAAAAGAAATCCCAGAAACCGCCACCCGCTGACTGGTCTGGTTCTGTACCGCGCATGCAAGCGGCAACATTTGTGCAAGGCCTCCAACGCGAAATCTCCCCATTGGTCAAGGCCCACTACCACCTCGCCCACTCGGCAACACTGCCGCTGACATTCCTACGTATCTTCGTCGTCGACTCGCCATATCAATCCCCTAGACAGGCAGCCGAGATCTTCACGGACTCGTCCCGAGTCATCTACGTCGCTTTCCCGGATAGTTGCCCTTACGTCTACACTTCCATAGCAACATCCACCGGATCAAAAGCTGCTCCTTCGCCAAGCTCAGTGGCTACTGATACCAGAACTCTTCAGCGTCTGGTACGCGATTCCATCCCCAAAGCTTTATCCCGCCCACAGGAGCGATTTTCTCTACAGGCGACATCCCTGGCAGCAAAGAATCTGCCCACGCTCCTAGCCCTACGGGGACCTGGGCGATCAACGGCATCAAATGGCGCCTTCAGCATCTTTGCAGACGCAGCCATTGAAGGAAGTCCGCTGGACCCTCGACCTTCCAATACTGTTTCGCCTGAAGAGTATATTCAAACGAGTCATTCCAGTCTAGTAGAAGGAAAGGAAAATACAAATCGCTCAGCGGCAAAACGAAGATCAAGCGGCATTGATACGGATCCCGTTTCTCCAGATTCGAAGAAACGCCGTCTGGCCATCCACTCCCGATTCGGAACATTGGGGTCATCACTCGCCCCGGCACCGCTGGACCGTCTTGATATCCGGCTCCTGGACAAACCGAGCCCGAGTGATGAACCTGATAATGATGACGATGATTCTATGTCTACGCTACCTGCCGTGTCACTCACCTTTTCCGGTTCCGACGTCATCGGCGGGATTCGCAAACTTGCTGACCTAGGCATCGTTGATCCTGACCGTATGCCGTCGTGGATGACTGGCGAGGAAGGTGTTAGTGTTGCGACTGTTCGACTGGGTCAACGGCTTCAAAAGGATATATAGAAGAATCTGTGTTTGGTGTTCTTGGATTTTGGGGAGTTGAGAAGCTTGATGCTTTCGTTTTATTTGTTTCTCGGGCCATTGGGGCTTGATGTGATACCCGGATTTGAGATCAATGGATCAATTTGTTGCTTTTTTGGGAGTGAATTTGTAAGGTGTCCCAATCGAATGTAGTAGCAATTGTATGTAGCTTACACTCGACATGAAGATTGTAAAAAAGATATTAGATTCATTTGGGTGTATCCAGCATAAAAAAAACCACCCCAATCTAGCACTGAACACCAGTATTTCGCCGATAAAAGAACACCACAATTTGACACCCGTCATTGCAGACCGGGTAATGGAGCAACCCATGCTTCAGCAGCTAAGAGTGAGCATCACTCAATGATGGATTTCTCAAAACAAACCATTCCCAACACCATTCCCCAATGACAAACCGACTCGAAGTAAAAAAGGCAAATTGATAACAAGACACCACAAAAAGAGACACTTCCGCAACATAACAGTTTCTCGATATTGTATGCCCACACAGATGTGTATGAAGGCAGGTCGCCTATTTCAGTCAAAGAGGCACATTGTTAGCAGGAGTTCGTCTGGGAGGCATATATCAAGATGTGTGATGGACTAGAAGTGAAAATGCATACTGATCGAGTCATGGCATGTAGGGACTAGTTGTCGCCCACGTTCGGATACTTCATTTTACTACGCCTTTGCTCCGGTTCGACGGCCTTTGCGGTGGGACGGGGGGCTTCGTGTTCATCGCCCTTCCATGGGACTTTGCTATATGCGGCCAGCTGTTAAATTTCAAGTTCTTCTCAGGACTCGGACAAGTTGTTACCACTTACCAGTAGAGACAACGGACAACATCGTCGGACGCCTGCATAGCGGCCCCCCATTTCTGGAAGCAGCCTTGATGGAAATTGCTGCCGCAATCCTGACACCAAGTAGTCTTCTGGTTGGGTTTGAAGTCTTTGAAACAAATTGGGCAGGCGCCGTCCAGCGGCTTCCTTTCGCCAGTTGAAGTAGGGGTAGTCGTATCCAGCTTTCGCTTCAAGGATAGCGTGGCAAGCATTTCGCGAAGTTCCTAATTAGGCAAGTGGGTTAGGGATATGTATAGAGAGAATGATGCCTGGCTAGGCTTTGCAAAGACTCACAGACGACAAAAAAGACTTCTGATACATTAACTCGCGAGGAACGTCCATCGCAGATAGGACTTGGCAACATATTAGCAAAGAATGGAGAGTGGTAGTTGGGCTTTATTTATGGAACAGAGTAGGTATGTATCTGCTGGGTTGGTTGAGACTTACCAAAGCACATGTGCTTACACTGCACCTTCCGGAATCTGACATCCGGACAGTCACAGGTAGGCACTTTACCAATGATGGTTCTGTAGATGTTGCCAGTTGACCCAACAACTTCGAATGAGATTTTGGGAACATCCTTGGTCCCGCTAATACCGTGTCTAATCATGTACATTCTAAAAGCAACACTGATTAGCCAACCGAAGTATGCCATATTCGTCAATACTTACTTGCTTTTGACTTTTGATGCGTTGTTCTCTTTCTAAGAACCCGTCGGGGGGTGAGTCTAGCCATGGAAGCGCGCGTTTCTCAGACATGAGTACTTGGAAGGCACTGGGTGTGGTGTGTGTTTTGTAATCTGATAGGGCTCTGGGTCACAGGCTTGTTACTAGGGCCGGTAGGGTTGACAGTGGGCTCGACTTTGATGTCGAAAGTATCAGGGAGTGATGGCAGTCCAGGAAAAGAGGAAGGTTTTATACCTGACAGGAACTTTAAGACATGGGTACTTCCATGATAGTATAGAATCTCCAAGAAGCAAACTGAATCACGGACAAAGCATTGCAACATGCATAATTGCATCAAACAAAATGTAGAGGCCGTTGCAAGCATGTGAAGTGTCATATGACTTTACATGAAGTCTCACGAAGAGATGAATGGGCTTTGTTCTCAGTCGTGTTTGTTCCTGCTTTCATTTCAGCTTTGTTATTATTATACAATTACCTTTGTTGCAGCGATCTGTGCAGAAAGATACAGTCCAGAGAGGACTTTATAGAGGGCAGCAAATCTATATAATGTATTATGTACATAGTATATACTCAGCCCTAAAGAACTCTTGGACGCTCCTTCCCCATTAGGTAGTAGATGCTCTATTTCTCAGGAACATGTGATGCCAATCAAATACGCTACATATGTATAAATTTCGAGCTCAATGCTTTTAGCAGACATCTATATGTGGCTGGTCAGTAAAAAGAGACCAATAAGTTAGAATATTTGAAGTCCCAGGTGGTAGACTATTTGGGAAATAGCGGGTGTTTGCACTGTTTGTTTGGGGTAGCTTCCCTATCGCTATCAGCTCGTGGAGAACTGTGGACTTGTCCCTCTTTCATCAACAAGATGACGCTATACTGCAAAGCCGCGGATTGCAGCTGATTCTTTTCTTCATTTCCACTTTGTCTCCCTAGAACTTATATTCGAACTTATTCTCCATGTCACGTCCAAGAGCTTTATCGGGCGCTGATGCTCCGAAGGAACCACATTCGGTCTCTCTCAAAGGTATGTGAATACAACCCATAGCTGGACTAGCAAACTGATTATGGATTGATTAGTATTGCGGTAATTCCAATTATCAATATCCGTTGTGTTGATGGCAGCTCCTGACTCTCAATACGCAGCCTTGCGCGACCGTCACTTTCTTATCAGCATCCCCTCCCGACGTCTAACACCATAATCTCCTCGAAAGCGTCATTAAGCTATCCGTCCGGTGACTCCGATGATCAATTCATTTTAACACCTCTTGTGAGACGGCTACCAAGCACGCCCAAGAAACTGTTCACTAACACCAATAATAGCTTACTCTGCCTCCCTCCTTCGGATCCGTCTACGTCGGAGAAACCTTCGGATGCACACTCAGCGCGAACAATGAGATCCATGATGATGACAACGACAGACTCGTCACATCGGTGCGCATAGTAGCGGAAATGCAAACACCTTCGTCGGTCACAGCACTAGAGTTAGAGCCACCTAATGACTCTGCATCAACAGAAGGGCTCAAGATCGGCGAGTCGTTACAAAAGATTGTACGGTTTGATTTGAAGGAAGAAGGAAACCACATATTAGCTGTCAGTGTCAGCTATACGGAGACAAAGATCGGTTCAGACTCGCAGGCGGCTAGTGGCCGGGTTAGGACCTTCCGAAAGTTATACCAGTTTGTCGCACAGCCCTGTTTGAGCGTTCGGACCAAGGCGTCCGAACTTCCACCGCTCGAGGTAGATAATAAATCACTCGGTCCATACGGGAAAACGAGGTTACTTCGGTTTGCCCTAGAGGCACAACTGGAAAACGTGGGTGAGGGCGCGGTGGTAGTCAAGGTATGAATTTCCTATCAATCCCTAGCGAATGAGTGGATTTTCCACGGCGAAGCGCGGCTGTACCTGAAAAACGGGATGGGCCGGAAATGCTCAACAATTTGGCTAACATCGGGGGATGGATAGCAAACGAAACTAAATCCCAAGCCACCGTTCCAATCAAAATCTCTAAATTGGGACACCATGAACCCGGACATGTCACCCGCGGCACTGCCTACACTCAATCCACGGGATGTCTTACAGGTAGCATTTTTGGTGGAACAAGAAGAGGGCCAGAGCGAGGGACTTGAGACACTCCAGAAGGACCTGCGACGGGACGGTCGTGCCACACTGGGTCAGTTGTCGATTGAATGGCGTGGTGCTATGGGAGACAAGGGGTTCCTGACGACGGGCAACCTGATGAGCCGGAAACGCACCTGAAACGCGGTGTGCAACCAACCCACCGGATCGCTTCCGCTACTGTATTGTATTACTGCATCCAGCCGCCGGGTTGCATGGAGGGCGCCGCAAGGGCGGTTTGTACACATTTCCAATGGCCCACTTACACAATATTACCATTGGCATTGGCAGCAACGTCCTAAATTGAGGGGGTGTACAGTGTAATATATTGGGCTCCGAATATACCCACACAATCTATGTAGGCCTGACTCACTTTCTGAGGCTCTGGAATAGAGTCCGGTGCATTGGCCGAGTTCCCTAACGCCACCACGGAGTGGAAATCAGCTGGAGCCCATGCAGCCGACGCTTAATTTTTTTGTCACACGGCAGTTGTCTCTCGGCAAGGAAGCTCTGAATATTTGCACAAAAAGGCCAAAAAAGAAAAAAAAGAAACGGGAATTCGTCCTTGGCCCAAGGCCACGTATTCTACGGGATGCTACATATAGAAATGAGAACTATTTCGGGTATGTATACATGTACGGAGTAATGGTCTCTTAGAGTCCAGATCCGATAATTATGGAGTTATAGAATGAGTCTAGACTCTCTGGCTGATCATTGGAGTTCAGCTATTCAAATTTATTGCCCGATCTGTAAAGATCATTATCTACAATCTATGTCTCACACAAACTTCTATTTTAGTTTCATTCATCTTTCTATAGTTAAAATTTTAGTATGTTTTTTTAGTTTGCGAAGATATATGGATTTCGGGCTACAATCTGTTGCCCTGCTCCCACCGCCTCTTCTCTCCAATTGAATACCCACTGTCGACCGCATTGAGTGTATGCAAGTACTAATGCACACGAGGAGATGGTTGGAATAACCTTGCCCGGAATCCTGGGATGCGACCAGTCGAAAAGGGCTATCGGTGCAGGGGAGCCCCCTGTGTCACAAATGGGTATCAGCCGTGCTCGGGGCGTTGAATAAACATGTATTTGGACTATACTCTGTACTAGTAGTACACAGAGTAAGTATACTCCGCAGTGGACTGATTTGTGGATTTGTGGGCTTGTGTTTACTAGTCTATGGATGGTATTTAGATAGCTACACACATAGTTGGTTGCAGATATAGTACTCTGAATATAAAAATATAGAGATCCTCGGCTGATCCAAAGGAATACTGACACTGGAACGAACTGTGGGATTTCCTGTAATCAGATTATTTATTGTTTTTTTATTATAAAATCGATACCATGGAAACTGATACACCCAAGCGATGCTTTCTTTCACCATTTGCTCCACCTTGTCCAACTCTAGTATCGATCATCTCCCCGGCACAAGTCCCCCCACTTAGTGACTTCTGACTCGAAATTCTCAATTGATGTTATGCACAGAAAAATCCTTCTACGGAGTATTCTGCGCAATAGAATAAACGTTGGGGAATATACATAGAGAAGAAAAAGAAAAGAAAAAGAAAAAAACCGTTGAGCAGACTCCGCATTCTAAAAAAGGAAGATTCCCACGAGGGAAACGGTAAAGTAAAAGCCTACAAACTCCCAAGACCTCGGTTCCCGATAATTCCCCCCCTGAAAGTCATATAAAAAAAAGAATGACGTTGTGGCGTATGAAGCTAAAAACCCCTATGAAGAAAGAGCAGGTGTCAATGTCTCACCAGAAAATGGACTCTTCATCTAGTACGGAGTACCTCGTACTTCGTACTCTGTATATCAATTGAACTTCGTTAAAAAAAAAGGATCGGCCAAGACCCGCTTGCATTATCCGAACCTCAAAGCTCAACCATGGATCACGGGCCTCTAACCCCCTGGGGCTGATACAATAGTTCTTTGGTCCTTTTTTATTTCTTTGTAGGTCGTTTATATAACACAGATGTATGTTGTAGGTATTAAAATAGGGGAATACCCAAGTAGATAACTATATAACAGTTAATAGATTAATATAGACATGAATAATGAACCTGTATTATGGGTATCTACCCCGGAAGTCTGGATCTCTTTAGAGTCTAGGTACATGCAGGTTACAGTGTCAAGTAACTCTGCATGGATGCTAGGGCTGTGAATGGCCCGGGCCCTTGACTCTTCTAACCTGGCTTGGAGATTTGACACGGGCAACTCTTACCATTTTTATACAGTGGAGTACTACTAGTGAAGTACATATGTAGACAGGTGCGCACATTTAAATGTCGGGTTCTAGTAACATTACCACACGTCTACGCAACCACCCGTTATCCTGGGAAAAAGAAAAGAAAAGAAGGGGGAAAAAAAGAAAGAAAAAAATAAAATAAAAAGACCAAAATATTATATGAAGAAATGGAAAATATTTGGGTAGAAAATAATAGATCAAAATACAATAAAAAGAATAAAAAGATAATCATAGAACTCCCTTTTTTTAAAAATACGTTTGACCTTCAAACCACCCCCAAAATTGATCTTCACTCTGAACTGCCCCTCCCTCCCGTTCTCCCCCATTTTTATCAGCTTCCCCCCTCCCGACTACATGCGCTCAATTCTGCGCATTCCTTTTCCCTGGAAATCCTGCGATCCATGTGGTGACAATTAAGGTATTAACCTGCTACAGTCCGCCGTGACTCTCTCCACAATGCCATCGTCAAGCACCTCGGAGGGCGCCCCCCTCGCCGACTACTTCTGGATAGCCGGTGTGGATGGTTCAGAGATCTTGGACACCTTCCAGAGATTGGGAGAAGATTACCGTGCCAATGGTGCCGCATCCCCAGGCCCTGCGCTCGCAGACACTATTCAGGAGGACGCCGATGCGGAGGAGGAACATAACCCAGATGGGGTCTCCCGACCAAACTCGATGCTCTTCGCCGGTGCCGGTCACAGGGGCTCGGCTCAACGACTATCCACGCTCTCAAAGACATCGGAAGGAACAAACGGTACTGGCAGTAACAGTAACCGGAGCAGCATGACCGTTAAGGGTGCCTCGTCGCCCCTGCGTGCGTCAGCCTTGTTCTCCGAGGACTTCGATTTCGACTCCGCGCTATTCAAGTTCGCCAACGAGCGGGAATCTTTTCTAACTGACTTGAGCTTGAGCGCTGGCGCCATTACCCCGAATACCCGCCCGCGATCCAGGGTTCGCACGCAGAAGATTGTCTCCGAGGATGCGCCCTCGCCTGGTGGTAACTTGCTGAGGTCGGGTATTGGGAGCGTGCGACGGTCCTTTCGAGATATGAATAGTATGAAGCGACAACCATCCATTGCCCGTCAATGTGAGAATCCCTTTGTTAACTTTGCTTTCCATTCACTCGGGAACGGGATCGTGAGACTTTCTGTGGATGCACTAGCTAACAATGGATTATCTTCAGCTTCGGTGCGAACTTCTCGACGACTTAGCAACTACAACTCAGTAATCCCCGTCCCGCAACCCCTCGAGATCTCCCCCACAATGCACCCGTTGAAACGACGATTCGAACCCGTTCTCCTCGACCGATACCCCACACGAGGCATGCCGGACGAGATGAAGCAGCGCGGCACTTTCCCTGACTACGTCCCTATGTTCGCATTTCCGAATGATGTCAACATCGTCTCTTCCGATCAGCGACCGCGCTCTACCTGGCACGGATTCGCCATGACAACAGACAACGGTTCCAGGCTACACGCTATCTGTGTGCTTATCTGGATACCGCTCAACCAAAATGCCGCGGAGGAGCTCGAGAAGCGCTGCGAAGAATGGCGAAAGGACAACATGACAGACGAGGAGCGTGAGCTGGCTGCAAGCTTGGGCGAACGATTGGCATCAGAGCGGGCCAAATTATCCCGGCTCCTAGCCCAGCTGCCGACTGTCCCGTCAGGATCTGAATCCCGCGAACAGCTCGAAGATGATATCAGCGCCGTGGAGGAGAAGATTGGGCTAATGACCGATCTCCTCCGTCCGGTCCGGCACGGCGCAGCCTCCAAGATCGAGGGTCTGACCGATGGTGATACTGGGTTCTGGATTCCCCGTGCGTACGGTATCTTGGGTCGGGAGAGCACGATGACGAGCTTCTGGAAAGAATGGCTCAAGGCTGTCGTCGTGCCCATGACGGAGGGTAGTGTACAGCATGTGCCTTCCCCCTCGCCGCGCATGGGTTTATGGCAACCGCTGGAGCGATATGTCATGAATCTCTGTACAGAAGCGTTCTGTCCAATATCCTCGAAGACTCAGGTCGAGATTGCGATTCGTGAGCTGCGGTTGTTCGCACGTAAAGAAGCGCCCAATGAGATCCCTGGTTCTCGGAATGTACGTGCACCGCAATCCCGATTGAGTTCTCTGTCGATTCCTTTACTGACTGATTTCTAGACTGATCTCTATGCCTTGTTCCGGACTTTGTCGGTCCCCAATATTATCATTCTCTTTGAGGTAGGATTCTTTGCTAGTTCTGTTGATAAGAGACGACGCTAACAACACACAGTACGCTCTTACTGAATCCCGTATCATTTTCTTGTCTTCCCACACCTCCATGCTCTATCTTGCGACTAGGGCGCTGGTCGATCTTTTGTTCCCTCTAGAATGGACCGGTGTTCTCATCCCTGTCCTTCCTGCGCGCTTAATCCAGGCTCTCGAGGCCCCTTGCCCATACATCGTGGGTATCGAGCGTCGGTACGAGAAGGTGGAGCTGCCCACGGACGACTTTGTCCTGGTTGATCTGGACAATAATATGATCGAAAGCACCATTCAGCCAACCTCCCTCCCACGTCATCAGCGCCGGAAGCTCCTCTCCTTGCTGCAACTAGCTGCCCCTCAACATGGTCGATACCACGTCCCCACCGGGCCTCCTGCATATGCAATCGAGACATACCCATGGGACTCGTTCATGTCAGAGAGCAAGGCCACTTTCACATCCAAGGCACCTGCAACTAACCTCGCGAAATATGTCGGTCTCAACTCCAGTGCATTCGGTGCAACATCCGTGATGCCAGGCTCCTACACACCTCCGGTCTTCAACGTCTTCCTACACGCCCGAAATGAGGGCGCTTCATCTCGTGGGTACTCGTCATCCCGCGGCAGTGAACGCCCAGGGACTAGCTCCACTATGAGAGCTAGTGCCTCTCCGCCATCCCCGAGGGAGAGTTCGCCTACCTCTGGCTTCTTCCCTCCCCCACCAGCTCCCTCGTCACGCAATGATTCCGGTATGGCATTGCAAGCCTCATTGCGCGAGAAGCGTTCTGGTCATTTCGATGCCGCTTCGCGCCGAAGCTCGTCGTTTGGAATGAGTCGACGTCCAAGTGCTCCATTCCTGGGTCATGCTTCGAACCTCTCAGTGACAACTCTCAACACTGACTACGGTGGCGGATCCACATATGCACCGTCTGTGTATGCGCAGTCTACCATCGCTGCTTCTACAATCGTCCCTCAATCTACATACCAAGCGGCCGGCAATAACGAGGGTACTTGCTGGGCCGAGGGTCACTTTTTCCAAGTCCAACCCTGGGATGACAAGTTGACCTGTGCCATCTGTGATGACCTGGCGGAAGAAAATATGTACAAGTGCTCTGCATGCAAACTGATAGTGCACAACCGCTGCGCCTCCATGGTGTGTCTGCCGTGTGACGCAGCCTTCCATCCGGATCAGATCCGTGCGGCCTTTGTCAGATGCTTTGCTAGCTTGTTTTACACGTACAAGAAGTTCCTTCTACCGGCCAGTGGTGATAAGAAGAAGTCCGGCATGTATTACAATTTCAACATGGAGGCTTTCATGAAGAGCCTTCCAAGTGAGCATGCGGAGTATATAACAATTCTGCAACAGACACAAGGTAAGTTGCCGAGTTCTCATATCGCACCGCGGAGGAAATACTGACCCAATAATAGGCTTCAACGAGTTCATCAGTGACCGCGAGCGAACCAACCCGAAGTCCAAGGACCCGCGTATGACCCTGTTCGACGAGATTGTCCTTTCAAAGCGCAACCGCGGCCGCACATCCATTTTCTCTGGTCGGTCGACAACAGACTTCCTCTCAGATACCTCGAACCATTTGTGGCGTACAGCCAACGCTACCTCCTTCACCCCAACCAGCCGCAGCCAGCAGAATCTTTCAGCCGACTACGGCAGAGTTCCAACAAGAGGTACGCTCGAAGGCTCCAGCCCCCAAGCCAATTCGCTTACTGACAATCTGCCCGTAGCACCTGCAAACCTAGATACCAGCCTGATGACAGAACCCCGCATGATCCACGGTGCACCGCGGGTTTCCAAGACGGCAAATACTGCCCGTAGAAAGCCGCTGCCCAAAATGATGAACGGGCTCGCCATCTCTCCGCCGAGTTAATTGGTGCGATTCCACACGCGAGTGGCCCGTCTATCCTTTCACTATCTGCCCTGCCCTTTTGCGGGTGGGTCCTGTGTGGGCGGGCCATATACCATATCCACCTCCTCGAAACACTTCCTTCTGTTTCCTTGCGCGAATCTGAAACCTGAAACCCCTTCCGACTCCGGCTGGGATCTCGATTTCCCCGATTGATGGCGTTGCCCTTTCCATGTTTCATCCGACGATGAGCAAATACGGAATGCATATTGCCTCCTGCGTATCTTCGTTTGGGCATGTGTGTCGATGCAAGCTGATAATGACCGGCCGCTGGCTCGGCCGAACTTCTTGCTTCCCGCTAATATCCCGCGAATGGAACGCTGCATGTGGTTGCACACCGTTGGCCCCTCTCTCCCGATTGAACTTATTTCCCTTACTTGACCTACCATGCTCTGTCTTGGTACACACCCGACGTCTCGAACGATGTCAACCAGCCCACGCGCTGATCTTCGGTTGCGTTGCTGTCCTCGTACATAGTGTTGATTCCGGCTTGATGCACGGAACCGTGAACAAACCCCCTAAAAGCGCCATCTTGATTTGCAAAGCGACGTGGTGGTTATTTGTGTGCCTGATCTTGATACATACATCCATGTTTATTCTCTGGACCAATACCTCTCTGCTTTTCTTGCCCTCCCCCCCCCTCTTATCTCTCGGCCTGCGTTTCTCCCTTTTCCTTCCTCACTGCCTGTTACTACCCAATACCCCCTCTTGATTTGGCTAGTATTTTTCTCTCCTTGTGTCTTAATTGGTTGTTTGAAATACAATGCTGGGCGGATCTAGTCTTGATTCTGTCTTTTTTCTTTTCATATCTCTTGCCTCTCTGGTGTCAAATCATCATCTGTGCCTATGCTATGTGGTTCATGACTATCCTTCGGGTGTATTTTCCTTTCAGATCCGATCTGAGGCTGTCACTTAATTCTGGTTGTTTCCGTGCATCACGGGCAGGAAGAACAATACATAGATCGTTGTTTTATTGTGTACTTTGTGAATATGGGACCATCTTATCCTCATCTTTGCCCCTTGTATGAGTATCGATGTACTCTTCCACCAATCCTGGTGTCTGATTCGTTGCTTACCTGTCTCCCTCGGATATAACAGGTTAGGTAACATGTTCAAAAGCCGATCAATAGCCATCGCCGAGGCTGAGACTTTGGCTTAGATTGGTGATTTTCCCTCGTATCGGATCATGGCGCTGTAGTGTAGGGCCCCTGTCAGGTTATCACGAAACTACGCCAATCCCGCTGGCTTAATGATGTTACATAGGCTGCTATGAATATACCTAGGTAGCTAATTATTAATGTGCCAATTGGCAAGATTTATAAGCATCTCAATACTGCGGACTCCTTATTCCACTGAATCGAACACCAAGTCCCATATCCACATGCGGTATAGTTATATTTCGTGCCCGCTGATTGGTGGAGAAACCCAACACCGCTCCCACTTTTCCCCGCGTCCACCATCTGCGTGGGATTCCATTGTCGCGCATTGGAGTGGAACCTGCGCAACAAGTTCTTCCATCGATCCATGTCGCCTCAAATGACTTTCCATTCTGATCCTCGCGGCTGGGTTTAAGACCTCTACCCGCCTAAGATTGACTTAGCGTCGCTTTATCCAACTTGCCCCCAATTACCCCATACCTTGGAGCTAGCCTCGTTCGGCCCGCTCCCTTTTTCCTAATTATTTGGTAAAAAAAGTATATGCTCTGATACTACCTACCTCTTACGATACCCGGGGGTTTTGACCGTTGAGAAGCGAATTGCACAAAGTCTATACTGGGTCCTTGCGCTCCTTCCCCCCCCTCTCCCCGACTCCTATTTCCACCCGTCTTGAACACATACCTCAACCTGCATATACATCCTCGCCAGCACGAAGTATGAAAACACTTGGGACTGCTATGCCATGATTCCGACAGCCTTTCCGCAGCACATGGCCACGCCGCTGCTCGACGATCCCCCTGTCTCCACCGCCCTCAAGGCTCAGGATCCTCCCAGCGCAAACACCAATATCCCCGCTCCGTCCAATGCTACAACAATACTCTCACGCGATCATCCGGTCACTGGGGCGGAGGAGGACCAGATAGCCGCGGGCATCGCTGCGCCGGCCACCGACGCGGTCGCGAGGACTGTCGTGATCATATATGGGCAGAACCAAGGCCATATCGTACAACTGGTAGCGGAGATTTTGGGCAAGCCATGGACAACGGATACATCGCTTGGGACGGTTGCGCAGGCCAGCGATGCTGTGGTTGTGGGGATCCTAGCGCATGATCTATCGCGGAGCTTGCAAGGATGTGAGCGATCATCCCTGGTGTTGGTAAACACGTACTGTGTGGAAGACGGGTCTGCGCCGGAAGACTCGCTCACCGAGAGCTGTGATTATGAGTTTTTATATTCGCGGAGTCCGTTCCTGCGTCGGGATCTGTCGCGGTTTTTGTCGTTGATTTTTGGTCAGACGAGACCGCATGATGATTTGCGCACGAAGACCAGGACGAATTTTATCTCGACTACTTTTCCTGATGTGCATGCTGCTTTGCCCAATTTGGATATTCTGTCTGTGGGATCTGATGCTGTTGAAATTCGTGTGGATTTGTTGGTTGAGCCTGTGCCGGAGGGTTGGACCACTCCGCCTGTTCCGAGTTTGAAGTATGTTGGTCAGCAGTTGATGTTGTTGCGGCAACATACTGAGTTACCGATTATCTTTACTGTTCGTTGTACAAGAGAGAACGGGAAGTTTCCGGTAGACGACCCTGCGCTCTTTTACAAGTACCTGCGCCGGGCGATACGGTGGGGAGTTGAGTATGTTGATGTGGAAGTGTGGCTGCCAGAGGAGATCCGGCGTCAGCTCTTCGAGAAAAAGGGCCATAGTATGATTTTATCTGCGTTCCATGACTTTTCCGGGACCTGGAAGTGGACATCCGAAGAGGCGCAGCGCATATTTACGGAAAGTGCCAAATATGCCGATATCGTGAAGATGATCGCGATGGTCCACACAATCGAGGAGAACTACGAACTAGAATACTTCCGCTCTACCATCAAAAGCCGCTGCTCGGGGCCACCCCTGTCGGCAGTCAACATGGGTCAAATGGGCCAGCTATCTCGAGCCCTCAACACCGTCTTCTCTCCAATCACTCATCCCCTCCTCCCAATGATCGCCGCTCCAGGCCAGCTAACCGCAGCGGAGATCAATGAAGCCCTACACATAATGGGCCAACTTCCCAAACGTGAGCTCTACGCCATCGGCTCATTCCGCTCAACCCCACACTCAATGTTCATGGAGAAATGTCTAAACGAGCTCGGTCTCCCACACAACTTCACCTCAGTCGACCGTGGCCCAAAAGGCTCCATAGAATCCGTCCTCCTTCAACCGCACTTCGGCGGCGCCTACCTCAACCCCCCAGTCCCAACCACAACTGGTTTCATCCCTGCAGTCAGCGACGCAGCCCGCGCAATCGGGCTAATTGACACAATCGCCATGACGCCGGGCGAACCAGCACCAGGAACCTCCCGCTTCATCGGCGAAAACGCCGCCTGGAAGGGCATCCGCGCGACCCTGACGCGCGAATACGTTCCATCCGCGTACAGCAGCCGCGCAGCGATCATCCTCGCCGGCTCCCAAGCAGACGCTTCAGCGGCAATCTTCGCACTACGCAGTCTGGCCGTTGGTACAATCTACACAGTCGGGTTCAAAGCAAGCGGCCCTCTAGCAGTGGGTCTTGAGCCGTTCACATCCATCCAATCCGTCAAACGGGTTGAGCAGCCATTTGTTATTGTCTCTGCGCTGCCGCCAGAGAAATCGCTTCTCGTGCAGCCTCTGCTAAGACATTATGGTGTTAATGGTCGTTCGTCGCCGCCTTCCACTCGTGGGAAGGTTTATCTAGATCTCACTAGTGGGCCGCGGAAGGGGGATCCTCTGGCGGTTGCTACTAGTGCTGGGTGGACGGCGTATGGGGTTGAGGATGTTAGTGCTTGGACTACGGTTGAGACGCTAAGGTTGCTTGTTGGGCAGAATGTGCCGTTTGACTTTGTGCGCATGGCGTCTGGGAGGCCTTTGTTCTAGTTATATAGTATAGTATACTGCATACCTACGTAGGTTATTTGAGGTTCGGCTTTTTGTCTGTTGTTGATACAATAGATGTTGATCTTGATATTGGATTGGTATTTTGTTTTAGGAGTTTGGGGTAGGGATTATATGATTTGCTTTTGTACGGCTATCTGCATCATATGAGATCCGTGGGTGTTGATATACGTAGTGTTGTGGCTAGTTCGGTCCAAGAATGTTGCTTTATTTACTTTCTATGTAGATATTTTGTAGGGTCAACTGACTGCGCAGGGTATTTCTAGTATTTCTGACGTGTATATATATGTTTTGGTTGGCAGGGAGTAATTGGTAGGCGTTTCTGCCATTAGCTCTGCCATTTTACCCATATAAGTAGTGTTTTCGGTCATATTCATAGAATCCATGCTTAGCGCTAATAAGCAATATATAAATGCTGCAAGATAAGTAAGAACTTATCAGAAAATCCGGGGTCAACCCCTCATTTCCTCCGGAGGTCCTTACCCCAGGCCTCGTCCTCTTTAGCTCTGGATATATATTTCTTTCCTAATTCACACAAAATAAAATGCATCTACGTCCCGATCATGCAGTCCGAGACCTCCCAACCCTCCACGCCTTCATCAAACAACACCCATTAGGTGTCCTCACCACTTCCCTCCCCTCGGAGAATCACCCGACCCTCCAATGCAGCCACATCCCCTGGGTGTTGGACAGTGAAACAACCCCTGAAGACGAGTTAGCAACAAAAGCAAAAATAACCGATGACAACACCCCGGCACCTCCACATCCCTCCCTGGGAGTCCTCCGCGGCCATATCGCGCGCCAAAACCCGCAAAGCAAAGCAATTGTAGAATCCGCCTCGGAACACAGCAACAAAACAATCAGTATCCCGGGCGCATTTCCTATAACTAGTTCTGAAGAAGAACCAACAACATCAACAGGCCATACACTCCCCGGTGAGGTCCTAATCGTCTTCACCAGCCCAGTAGACCACTACATCACCCCGAACTTCTACACAGAGTCCAAACCCGCCACGGGAAGGGTTGCTCCGACGTGGAATTATGCCGCAGTGCAGGTCTACGGTCGGGCAACTATCTACCATGACACGAAGGACGAGCAAACAGAGCTGTTTCTACGACAGCAGCTGGGTGATTTAGCCCGGCTTGGAGAGGAAGGAGTAATGGGGTTTCGAGATGAATATGGGTTGGGTTCGGGGTCTGATGTTAAACACCGCGGAGGTGGAACTGAGAATGGGGATGGGAATTGGGATCCGCCCCAAAGTAAAGGCCAGAACAAAGACCAGGACCAGGACCAGAACCAGAACCACAGCACAGACCTGGATCTGGAGCTGGAGCTGGAGCTGAATCAGGGGGTGAAGACGATGACGACTGGGGCTAGCGGGGATGGCGACGGCACGGCGTTGCCGAAACCGATGCCGGCAGCTTGGAAAATCGCAGATGCGCCACTTGAGTACATTGTGGCGCTTTTGAAGAATATTGTCGGGATGAAGATTGAAATTACGCGGATTGAGGGCCGCTTTAAGGTTAGTCAGGAACGGCCGGTGAATGATCGTGGTGGTGTTGTTCAGGGGTTGGAGAGGATGGGTGGGAGGGCGAGGGATATGGCGGAATTTGTGAGGAGGGGGAAGGTTTTGCCTGGACAGTGAGGTTGATATTTGACTTTTTTGCGTGTGCTTATACTCCGTAGATTTTAGGGGTACACGGAGTAGATACTAAATAGAGTAATCGTGTCAAGCCACCTTGGAGCACTTACAGTACCTAGTGTTGCTTGGCATTATAGAATAGAGGAGAGCATAGGGCCTGGGTAAATAAGCACTACAAGGTGTTTAAAAAGTTAAAAAGAAGACTAGGATGGAGGTTCCGTATCGAATATAGTAGCCTCAGGGGATGATCAAGGCTGGGATCGAACGGGGTTTCCAAGCTTAGGGACCTCGGGAGAACCTTGGAAGGAGTAACAAGCGGGGGCCAATAGTAATAGGTACCTTGATACTCCATACTCCGTACGGAGAACTCCGCACTCTTGTCAGGTGCAGTTAAATACTTGGAAGGGTTTCTGCAGGAGAGGGGGTCCAAGCGACAATAGAGAACCCCGTGATGGGGTGATGGACAGAATATAGTTATTTACTGGCTGAAGATGTCAAGCTACTGCAACGTGAAATTACTTGCACTTCTGCTGGTAATTGTGGGGTTTCGGGGTCATCCCGGCTGTAGGCGTTGGAGCCCTAAGGTGGGTGTATTTCCGGAAAAGGAAATCCTTCCCGCCAATTATCAGATTAAAGGGGAATGGATTGGTTTATAAGTTGAATGTGATGTTCGAAGTAAATTAAACCTAGAAGAATAAGAATACATAAGAAATATACAAATTTGATCCAATTAGTAGTCAGGAGTATCAGGAGTATATGGAGTACAAAGGTATCCTTGTATAATATTCATAATATCCCCCCCCCCCCCCCCCCCCATCGCAGCCTAAACTGGGGTCCTGGGGAATTCCGGCGGCACATCACTTCTCCGCATTTCTCTCCGCCGCAATCTGGTTGTGGTATAGGCTCTTTTCTTTTTTTCAAGCCACAGCCATGCGCTTGACTTCTTGTCAATCTTGGCTTTGGCCGTTTTCTTTCTTCTTCTCATCTTTCCCTTCCATGTAGATGTGCCATGTCTCGTCCTCAGGTTAGCATCGACCGTCTCACGCCCCGCCGTGCGACGGTCGAGCCGCGCGAAACTATGAACTGCAAATCCTGTCGCAAGCGCAAGGTTTGTCCAGTCAGTTTGAATGCGATTGGTTTGTCTCTAACTCGTCATAGATCAAATGTAATCGCATGCGACCGAGTTGCGAGGCATGTAAGGTCTTCCAGTGCCCATGTCTTTATGGTAAGTCAATCATGTCCCCTCCACATCACATGATGGCCCCGTTGATTTTGTTATGTTCAAAGATGCCGTCCCCAAAAAACGGGGCCCCAAGACCGATGTGCTAGAAGCCCTGCTCAAACGCGTTGATGGGTTGGAGAAACGACTCCACGATGAAAAGAACCCTATTTCGCCCACTTCCCCCGATACCCCGGACGATCCGCCGAGCCTTCCCACCCGTCGGAACACCATCGACACTTCCTTTAGTATTTACTCTTCAAGCGATAGATCGGCTCTGTCAACTTCTTTCTCGCAGAATGTGGATCCCTTCTCTAGGCCGACCGGCCACTCAGCAAGTCTTCTCCAACAGCCCTCCCCGACAACCAATGGACCCCTATCGGATGCGGTCCTCGATATTTACTTTGAGCGATTGCACGGCAAACCATTTTATATACTAGATGAGGCGACAACACGACAGAGCCATCAACTGAACCAATTGCCTCCATCCTTGGCCATGGCTATCTCAGCATTGACAGTAAGGTAAAACCACCAAGTTTCCAAGTCCTGTCGTATGCTTTACATGTTTGACTGACGAATCTCAGATATACAACCTTGCCGGGTCAAGTAGAGCAGTCACTACGTACTGGCCTGGATACGGCGCTACAGGCAAGACGCATGATTGACGTCGACAATCCCACAGTAGAAGGACTGCAGACTCTATTGTTACTTTCGCAAGCTTTCTATGCTTACGGTCTGGGGAAGAAAGCTTATATGACATTCTGTATGCTTGCCACCGATCCTACATGGTTGAATGAACTTTACTAATGATGATCAGCAAATTGCGTGGCCATGATCGTCGCCCTGGATTTGTACCGCGAGGCTTCCTCTAAGTCCAATATCGCGACTGCCGAGCGAGAAATGAGCCGTCGGCTGTTCTGGTCTGTTTACTTGATGGACAGATTCATTAACTGTGGATCCCGACGTCCATGCCTGATTGCCGATCATTCGATTGTTCTGCGCCTACCGTCTTGGTCACCACACGCAGCCGGTCTGAACATGGAGGGAGAGCTCTTCCATGTCGGCCCGAACATTCAATACTCCGCTGATTCCCGGCGCAAATCACCAAGTGCTGCATCCTTGCTGATCGACATCACGCGTATTCTTGGTGTCACCAATAAGTACCTAGCGGCTGGCGGAGTCAAAGGCGACTCCCATTTTCCATGGCATGCGCTCTCTAATTTATCTAAGATTCGACAAGAATTAGATATCTGGGCGGCCGGTACGCAGGATGTCTTTGCGTCGATCGATGCATTGTTCGGCCACCCCGAGAGTACAACGCTTTTGCTGAGCAAGTTGATCTACCATTTGGTGCACTGTTTGATCTACCGCCCGTTCCTACCCATTGACCTGGTAGAACTCAGAGGCACAGGGCAGCATCAGTCGTGGCAAATTGAGGCGACGAACTTGTGCTTTTCGCACTCCAATGCCATCGCAGAGCTCGTTGAATTGGGTCGTAATTCTTCACTGATTGAGTGGCCTGCTTTCGTCGGCTATTGTGTGTGCACAGCGGGAACTGTGCATGTTCACGGTGTGCACTACAAGGGCCGTGAAGGTGAGGTTTTCTCTTCCAGCGCTGAATTCCTGACTCGGGAGATGCACCAGCTTTCTTGGTTGCGCAATATTTGGACTGGCGCGCAGCATCAGCGTGAGCTGCTCCAGACTATCTATACATGTCACTCCGAACTGGTGCGCAATCTGGCTAGTAGCCCAATGCGCTTCTCGCCAGTTTTCCACCTTGAAGACTTCCTCGACCGATATGCCGGTCTGATGTTAGATGGATCACACGTTCGGCTCATAGATGCGGGGGATGAACTGACTCCAAGGTAGGTCGACTGATGATTCCCTCCTTTCGCATACATATTATATGGTCACTAACTCTGGAGACAGTACTGCAAACTTTATCGATCGTCAAGATCACTACTACCAACGACCAATCGCCGCACCCTCGTATCAGAATGCTCCATCCTACTTCTCAAATACGCGGCCGGGACCCTCAAGTCCATTAGCATCCACCCAGAACTTAGATATCGACCGTCGCCACCCCAATTCCCATTCTATGTCCCAGAAACCCTCTCACCCGGCTTCCTTCTCACCAACCCTACAATTCCAAGCGATCTCAAATAATCACCACCAACAATCACCATCCTTGCCCTCCATCTTCTCCCTCCCAACCGGAGCAGATCTATCTGGTGCCGGCACAACAGAAAACTCTCACCTCTCCATCCCAGGCTTCTCTCCCTCGGCCTTTGGCCTCCCACCACCAGCCTTCCTCGCCGACTCCGCCATGAACATAGCACCAACACCGCCCCCAAATCCCCAATACGCAACCTTCCCCTTCGACACCGCTCACGCAAACCTCACCGGAATGGCGCAGTCGGGCCCAGCCGCTCTGACCCCAGGTGCCCAGTCCCAAACTAGCGCCACCCACACCACAACCGGCAGCGAGGGCACATCTGAAAAAGATCCCTTCCTAAGTCTACTGGAACAGCTCGCTGAAAATGAGAACTCACAGGGCGGGCCTAGTGAGCTCGAGTTCTTTTTGACGGGTACCGGTGCTGTCGAAGGTGATACAGAGATCCCTCTTCAGAAAGATGGTGCTTCCTAGGGCGAAATTTTGTGCTTGTGATTATGATTCCCCGTATATATTCTCGTTCTGTGTATATCTCTTACTGTATAGCTTGTCATTTTATAGGCTGTGGCCGAATTAACTAATCCCCATTGTGCTTATGACCTACCTACATACTGTGTGAGATTTGCCAATCATGAAAACATGCCTCCAACCACAAGGATACCATTTGAGCCATGGAAGAGCATATGATGTCCCTGGTCGAGGAGATGCGCGCTGTCCGCGAAGAAGACTCCTTTTGTCGCGGTTTCGAAGCGGAGACTTTCCGAATCATTGGACAGTGAAGTAGGGCAATAGCCTACGCGAGGGTTCTTCTGCCGGGGGGAAGGTTGGTGGCTCCCGAAGTACCGTCTGCGATTGGCCTCACACCGCAATCAGGCTCCTTTCCACAAAGCCGTCCCTTGGAGCTCGTGGCGCCAATGCCTACCCACCGCCAACACCACGCGAAGGCTTGGGTGTGACCAATTCCGACTACTGAACGATGAACCAACCCAATGCCACCTCTAGATAGCATAGGTTAGGATTCCCAGGCCCACATTGTGTCTCTGGGTCTTTGTTATTTGACCACCACTCACCTATGTATCTAGGCTGCATGAAATCTCACTTTGCTCTTGCCTTTCATCCAGATCACCCTTCAACGGCGCTGTAGTAAATATTACTGTGGTACCAGTCTACCTAGTTTCAAAACTTGATATTTGCCATGACGCCATTTAAAGAGCTCTTGGGCATAGATTGATCTAATAAACTCTTTAGCGTATTCGGTTCCTCCACACCGATCGCATAGTACGTACATCTAGAGCCAGATCTGCAAACCCCCGTTCAACGAACATCAAGCCGATAGCGCAAAAGGCACGGCCCAACACCCGGTCTATGGCACGGCATTGGGCACTATTATGCTTTACGCATCCTATGAAATGACTTTCGTTTGGGCATTTAAGGACCTTACTGAAGGAAGATTATACGTCGCGGGCGCCATAATTGTACAGCCTATCTTCTTTTGTTATTATCAGTCTAAGTTCCGAATGATGGAGAATACATGATATCAGATTCGGACGGGAGCACGTCAATGCTAGGACCAGGGGAAGATGCCCAGACCAGGATGTGTATATGTGAATAGAGGTCGGGTAGTACTGTTAGCAACTCCCTATAAAACCTTTCAATTAGACCCTTCGAGAAAAAACCTTTCCACTATTTTAACTAGCAACTTACTACGATCGTTTAATACCCTTAGAGCCACCTAGACCGAATTGCATTACTAGTTTTCATTGATCACCCCGGGGTCGGCATCTGTGCTTTCAGCCGGAGTTACCCCGGTCTCGGCGGAGCTCCGCCGACCCCGCGTTGCAACTCCCCTCCTCTCGCATAAGAAGACCATCCCCTCTTAATGTCACCCAGCCAACGCCTCAAGACTCTGTCAAATCACCTCCAAAGAGCCCTCAAAATGAAACTCCTCTACCCAACCTCCCTCCACCTCGACACAAAGTCCCTGGAAGGCTTCTCCGTCGAATTACACCCCTACGATGTCACACTCCCAATTCCCGAACCCCTAATCGACGCCGAGTTCCTCGTAACATGGAGCAACAAAGCCACGAACCTCCGCGACGCAGCCTCCCGCATGAAGAACCTCCGCTGGATTCAGTCGCTAGCAGCCGGTCCAAATGACGTCCTTGGCGCGGGCTTCGATGCCTCCCGCATCGCTATCACAACCGGCTCCGGCCTACATGACGAAACAGTCGCTGAACACACCCTTGGCCTGCTCCTCAATGCTGCCCGTCGCTTCTATGAGATGCGCGATTACCAGTCCCGCGGCGAGTGGCCCGGTCATCTGGGCGGTGCCCAGCCTGATCGCGCTCCCGGCACTTTCCGTACCCTGAAGGGTGCTAATATTACCATCTGGGGATTCGGAAATATTGCCAAGAACCTTGCACCCGTGCTGACTGCGCTCGGGGCTAATGTTACCGGTGTTGCGCGGAGTACCGGTGTGCGAAATGGGTTCGAGGTTGTTGCTGAGGATCGCTTGCAAGAGATTCTGCCTAAGACCGATGCCCTTGTTATGATTCTGCCTGGTTCGGCGAGTACCAATGGTGCGCTCAGTGCTCAGCGCTTGGCGTTGCTGCCGAATCACGCTTGGGTTGTGAATGTTGGCCGGGGTACTTCGGTTGATGAGGATGCGCTGCTTGAGGCGCTTGAGAAGGGTAGCATTGGTGGTGCCGCGTTGGATGTTTTCTCCGCTGAGCCCCTGCCGAAGGAGTCGAAGCTTTATGCTGCGCCTAACCTTATCCTCTCGCCTCATGCTGCTGGTGGACGTCCCCGTGGGGCTGAGGCGCTCATTGCGTATAACCTCAGACGGCTTCTTGCTGGACAGGAGCTGAAGAATATCATTTGAATCATGAAGTGCCTGCGGACATTGCTTGTTTGATAGAATTTATGAGTACATATATACATGCATAGATGAAATGAAGGTTAGATGCTATGTTTTCGCTGTATACGCCTTACATATATTAGCCTAAGAGTATGCCTAGAGTCTATTGGATTGAATTGGCCCTTGGGCAATTAACCGCGAGGGTTTAACAACAAGCAATGGTATGGTGTTCATGAATATATTCTATTGCACTAAGCTGAGTTCTTCATCTCTGGACTGATCAACAATCTACAGAACAATCCAGTTAACGTCCACTGATTTACGCCTGGGCAGATATTCCCCATCTCCCACCGAGGTCAGCACATGGAGATTCCCGATTTTGATCATCTTCTCCGGTTGCGAAGAGTCCCCACTACCGGCGGCCTTCAACAACAAACCATCCCATTGTCCGGGTCGGTACCGGAGATGAATAGCATAATACGTCCCACGCACTCCGTAGATCTCCGGGATGAGCTGTTTAATCCAGTACCGCAGATCCCCATGATACATTCTCCCTTGGGGTTGGAAGCGCTCCCGTTCAACAATATGTTCAGGCACCGGCAGACTCAAATCGACAAAGCATTTCATATACTTGATATCGCCATGGTCGCTATCGGATGAGAAGAGGACTTCCACCTCCGGTACGATAACCACCCCGTCGCCGCGGATCTCCCACGTCGATACGGACGGATGGTCCGCCATATCTAAGCGCGGCACAGAAAGGAGTCGCGGCTCGGAGATCTGGGCTCGGAAGGGGAGCATACTGCCCCGGACTACGTCCTGACTTTTCACATCGTCGACGGGCGGGTAATCCGCCAGAACGGTGCTGATGAAGAAGCTAGAGCTCAGGTTGCGCGCGACCTCTTGCACGAAGGCGAGCGGGTACTGGTCGAAGACGAAGCCCGGTTTGTTGGGCTGGCGCTGCTCCGGCATGGCAGTGGCGGAGTTATACCATTCTGTCATGCCGAGAACGGACATGATCGCCTGCGCACGGCTGTGGCTGCAGTATCGGCTGGTTGCTAGGAAGAGAATCTGCTCGCGCTTGAGGTCGTGGAGGTTGTCCATTCCTGTGCGATGGAGGAGGTCGAGTACTTCGTGGAAGCCTGGGTGGACGAGGGGCTTCCAGCGCTTGAGGAGGTGATCTGCTGGGGTAGCTAGATCGTTAAGTTCCCCCTTGAGTATGTCTTTTACTCGTTCGGCGAGGGAGACGAGCGTGTTGAAGGCGACGAGGGCACCGTTGTCGCCTACCGTGAGGAGGTCGAGGTTCTTGTTGCAGATCCAGATGTCAGGGCGCAGGCACACTTCCTGCAGCGTCCACAGGGAGCTGAACCAGGGCAGGGTGGCCATGTCCGGCGAGAACAGCCCCGTGGCCTGGAGCCGCTCGTGCGCATTCCACGGCGGGATACGTATGGGAGACTCGTCCCCATCCGAGAACTGGAGGTCCAGATATATGGAGGACATCCACTCGATGGCGCTGTGCATGCCGTCCCAGGACTCCGGGGCGGAGTCGGTATTCCACCAAGCGATGGTGTGTTTAGCGCCCTTGAAGATGGATGCCTGGCTCGCAACCTCCGTCCGCATGGCCTGTCGCAGCTGCTCGTCAAGCTCCTCACCGCAGCCCTCCTGTGGAATGCAAACCAGATCAAACCAGATATAGGGTGTATCCGTGGGAATCTGCGCCAGGATATCTGGTAATCGCTCGACATCGAACAGTGAGTTCCGCGGGATCACCCACGGCACGCGCGATTTCATGTTAACCCCAGGCTGATCGCGCCGCCGCCACCGGCCCCAGGTGTGACTGATGGCTGTGTAGGGGATATCAAGATCGTATTCGTCCAACAGCGAAAAAACCTCCACAGTCCTCCGCTCTTTCACATCCCACAAGTAAAGCGGGAACCCGCGGATATCTCCCAGCCAGGGGCAGGAGTCGATACTGGAGCCAGCACTGCAGCGAGGATCCAGCCCCGGTAGGTCGCTGCTCCCCAGGACCCGTTTCCCTGCGCCCCAGGCCGGGGAACTCTCTGACCGGTAAGAGAGATAACTCTCCCCATCTGGGGAGTATGGTACTTGAGCTGGCTGTTGGGTGTGGCTTCGCGGAGAGCACGCTTCAACCGCAATGGTTAGACAAGCAGCTTCCCGCGCCAAGTCCTGTCGGAGGTTCACCAGCTCGTCGCCGCTTCGGTGTTTTACGAAGTTCTCGAATTCAGCGTTGAACAGCGTTGCCATGCACTTGTTGTAGATGCTGTTGAAGCGGAGTTTGTACCGGATCCCACCAGCCTGGTGGATCGTCTCGCGCTCTACGTGGATTTGTGGGTAGAAGTGAGACTCGTCGTCGCCAAAGAGGTCGTCGTCGCCAAAGAGGTCGTCGTCGCCAAAGAGGTCATCGTATTCTTCTTCTGCTTCGTCCACAATACATACTCGGGAACACGCTGCCCACCATTTCCAGAGAATGTAAAACGATCGTTCCTGCCCCGGGGTGAGATGTTGTCGCAGTCCTTCAGCACGATCATCATTAAACCCCGTGATGACCGTGCCGTCAGGGCTTGTTACACTGTCGGCCACGCCCAGCTCCAGAGCCAGTCGATACATGATCGAGAAACACCTGCTGTACCCGTCTCCGATGCCCATGTCCTCGCCGTAGACCACCTGCATCAATGTGGCGAGGGGGTATCCCTTGTCTCTCTTGGTGCTGCGCACGGGCACCCAGTCATCGGGGCTCATGCTGTTATACTAGCTTTTCTGTCTGATATAAGTGTAAATAATAGCAAGATGCCGGTAGTAGTGTTTATTCGTAGAGACGAGTGACGAGGTCAGAAGTGGGGTTATATATTATAAAACTAAGCGAACGCGCTATTCTACTATTGGCTATGCTTCTGCTAGTACGAGATCAGATTTATTGATGCAGATGGAATGAATATAAGAAAGGAAAAAAAAGGCTGATTCTCAGTTGCGCTCAAGATATCACTGCAGCCAAATCAACGACTACCGTCTCACCAACCGCTCCAAGCAATCCCTCCCCTCCTGATGCCGGGCATGATACGTCGCAATAAGACTAACTTTCACCGTCTCAGCCCCATGCCTCTTCACCCCAAAAAGAATCTCCGGTCGATCCGCCAGATAATCAGCGATCTTGGATTCTGTGCTCGTGTCCCGTCCAAACGACGTGTAGCGGACGATATGCATTGTCATGACAATGTATAGCTGGTAGCAGATCCACGCGTACTGAACCAGCGGCGGCATCCAGAGAGTCGAGGCCAGCAATCCTAGCGGAAATAGAGCGGCGAAAAGCGATATAATGCACATCTGGAGAATCTCCCGGGTTCGGTTCCGGACTGGGTGGCCGTAGTGTCGGAAGAACTGCTGCACAAGCGCTGAGAGACCTGTGAACAGCATGAGGTCGCCGCCTTGGGATTGGGGAAACTCTAGGACGAAATCACGAGGTGATTCGGCTTCGGTCGTCGGCGTGCTTGATGGCGGTGAGTTGGAGGAGGAGATAGGGGTGAGGGGCTCGCGGTCGAGGGCGAAGAAGGCGCTCAGGAAGCGGAGGAGCAGCGGGGCTAGCCAGATGAGACACCAGAGTGATCGGCCGATGGCGTAGATGACGGCAAATAGAATGATGCCGGAGAGCTCGGCGATGAAGATGCAGAGGTAAACATGCCAGCCTGGTCGGCCGCAGTTCTCATGCACAAACGCCATCTGCGAGGCTTTATCTTCTGCCGTTGCTGGAGCGAAGATGAGATGGTAGACGGCGACTTTCGCTCGTAACGGGATGCGGCCATTGTCGGCGGTCGGGAGGATACCCTTCTCGATGGCAGTGCCCGTGGCTGGAGGGGAGAGCCCTGCCAGTGATCCAAGGTTTTCGGCGGGTAGAGGCATGTAATGAAGGGCTCGCGCCCACATGCAGTTACGGGCTGCGCGGGGCTCGGAACTAGCAGCACCCGGAATGGTGTAGGTCCAGTCCGTTTGCTCAAAGAACGAAGTTCCCAGCATGTGGCCTTCGTGGGCGCCCTTCAAGAGACCTCGCGCGTTGGCGATATCGAAGGTGCTCAGAGCGGCTTTGTGCAAAGGACCCCCCATAGGCATCAGGAGAGCCAGGGTTGGGATGGATCGAAGTGTGAGATAGGAGAATGATCGCTGGGGCCATAATAACGACATAAACCAGATGTCGGTGGCTGCCTCTGCTCCAATATAACCAAGCACCGCACCAAAGGCGCCAAAAACCCCGCCTTGGTCGGACATATCGCCAAGCGAGATGATTTCTGGTAACAAAGGGTTGTGGTCAGATCAAACTCACACCTTTTGCCCAGATGGCCGGATCTATCATGGTAATGATCAGATCTGATTATATAGTCGAATTTTGAGTTCGTCGGAGACCTGCTGAGTTGGTTCGTTGGTGAGCGGGTCAGCGTTGTTAGGCTGATCTAGGCTTACATGGGATTCAGCCGCAAGATGGGGCTGTCAAGAAAATCCAGTCAGACAAGGGTCATTTCATAATGGCTATCATGTTTTGGAAGTGTTCTTGTAGAATCCATCTTCCGATATATCATGCCCCTTAAATCGGGGACATGACAGTAAACCAGTCAACATCATCCATGGGTGCCGGGTTTGGTTCAGGTCAAAAAGCTTGCCAAGACGGGACTAGCTCTATCTAGCAGGAAGGCCACTTCATAACCTAAGTCCCAAGCGAGTCCACTTAGGGGAATTGAGACCTGTCAGAATCTATGCCTCGGAACCGGATTATCAACTAATCCTAATATGTACGTAATCAACTCCCTTGGGCACCTAGTTAACTACCTAGGTAGTTAGTTATATGAAATAATGTTAGAAATAAAATTGTACACTATGATCTCTTCCTACTTAGAATAGAAGGCCACATTTATGAATTTTATTTCACATCTGCAGTACCGAAAAGGAACCAGGTAGTAAGATGATGATGCGTATATTCTACCAGATTCCACCTTTGACTGAAAGCCGCCGGACGTGAAATGTTTTCCCGCAATACGACATGATGCAGCTGTCCAACTGAACCAACGGCGCTAACTTGCATTCCGTAGGATTTCAGGATTACTAGGATGTAAGAATTGCATAGCGGGTCATGATGCATGGTGCAGAGTTAGTGTTCGCGCTGGAACCCCAATTCTAAATCTTAACTAATTAAAAATTACGTGGGACTTTTGACAGAATACACAAGGACTGAAGAGCCAAAGGAAACGTTGATCAAAATCAATCTGATATAAACAAAGATGGTGATATATACTATTTAGTATGTGCAAAGTAAACTCAAAAGAACCCCCCCCCCCCCCCATATTCAAACGCCATGCCATAAATCAATGCCGTCGTTTCCTCACCACTCACATCCGGGATTTACTCGGGGCACAGCAAGAAGAAGGGAACGCACTCTTCGACTGGGTATCAACACAAATAGCCGAAGGAGGCACCCAGAGACCAGGGTTCTTCTCAAAGAAATTGGAGGCACGCAGCATAATGCTAACTGGCTCAGCAGGCATGATGGGGAAATCCTCGGTACGTGGGAAATGCGTCAGACCGAACTGCAAGTAGCAGACGATATCGGTGTTCTCGATGTTCTCATCGCGCTTCGCCCAGTCGGCAATGGTCGAGTTGTAAGGGTGTCCCTCAGAGCCATCAGATTGACAGACGTAGTCACCAGCCGGGAAGAGCTCGTAGTCCTTGTAAGGAGTAACCCAGAGGGGCTTGCGGGCGAAAGCGGCACGCTTCCAGACGGTGCTTCCGGGCTTGGCGAGCATTGGGGGGCAGTTGTTGTTGAGGATCTTGTAGGCGACGGGCTTTTTGGCGATGGCGTTCATGCGGTTGGGGTTGATGATGTCCCATGAACGGTTGGTCTCGTAGCAGTAGTCTGCGGCACCCTCGAGGGATGTGCGGAGGGGGGTCTTCTTGCTGTAGAATCCGTTGCCGTAGGGGTTCTCTGGGGAGCCGACGGGGGCTTCGGCGGAGACGGCATCATTTTGGACGATGGAGTTGTTTTGGCCGTCAATTTCAGGGTCGATGCGGAGAGAGAACAGGTGCTGGTGGTTGTGGGCGTTGATAGAGGGGGCGACTTCAGTGCCGAAGGGAGCAGCGGTTTCGGTTGGGTGCATGCAGTAGGTGTTAAGCATACCAGTCAGCTTCATCTCCAGCTTGTAGGTTCCATCGAGGGTGAAGGTGTGGTAGAAGCCGTATTCGTAGTTGGCGGCGGTGATAATTTGGGAGACAATTAGCTTGCGGTCACGGGCGGAGATCACTGTGCCGTCGCGGTAGTCGGTGTGCTTATAGAGGAGACCGTTGTCTTCCTCGTGAATGCAGATGGCGTTCTTGATGACGGCTGCCTCACCCTTGGAGGTAGACATGACACCATCCATGTAGTGAATGGCACCCTTGCAATCACAACCCAGCTTCAGGGAGTTGGTCATCAGACCAGTGCCGTATTCGCCGACGTCGAAAGCATGCTTCTTGTGGTGGGGCTTCTCGGGGCAGCCGTAGGGAACAACCATCTCAACGACGGAGATACGGTTGAAGAGGGTGCGCTCGCGATCCTCGTACATGTCGTGGGTGCGCACATCAGAAATGACAATACCTTCACGGTAGTTGAACCCAATGTGCATTTTGAAGTTGGCCCAGGTCAGCTCATTGCCGCGGACCTTGAAAGAGACACCCTCAGGCTGGGTAATATCGATGGGCTTGAGGCGATCGTGCTTGTACTTATCGCCAATAAATTCGGGGAGGTAATTGTGTTCCTTGAGAGGGGCAGCAGTTCGCTCGCCGTTAACGTAACGAATATCGACGCTGAGAACCTCTTCCGTGTCGGTGTCGGCGACAACACTGAAATCCAGAGGGTGGGCGTATTGGTTATCGAACTCAGAGTTGCGGTAGTAAGCCAGACCCTGCTGGAGTCGGTGATCGTATCCCCAGCGTTCATCGATGCCGATAGCCCATGCGTCCAAGAAGACCTTGCTCATGTCGGTGATTCCAATATCTTTGCAGGCACGGATGACGCGGGGGTCCTTGCGGGCAACACGCTCCATCACATCAAGATCCTCTAGGGTGAGAGTAGGCATCACATCCTGAACGTCCTTCCATTCCTCAACCTTGCCGGTGGCGATATTGGCCACCACCTCTGCGACTTTGTTGGTTCCACCGACAATGACAATGGCGAAGGCACGACGGGCAGGAGCTGGAACAGTGCCAGCACGGAATGCCCGGTATTCCGCTTTGCGGGGTTCACGGAGTGTGAGGCAGTTGAACTTGATAGACTTGGGGTTGGCGTAATCCCGGATGATCTTAGCCGCCTCTGGAATTTCCTTGATAGAAAGTTGATCTAGGGTTGGAGTTAGTAGTACTCTCGGATTTTATTTAAAGGCATTTCATACCTAAAGGATGCGGGGTGCCTTGTGGCAGCATGGCTGCGGCAGCAACACTGTCATAATCTCCCTCGCGGAAGATTGTGTAGCCAGGAATTGACTCGGTATCAGGGGCAGACGCCATGATGAAGATGTGTAAGGGGTATCAAGGGTAAAGAGAGAGAGGGCTGTGAAGATGTAGAAAACCAGAAGCTCCATCCCAAAGCTACGATACACCTTATATAGCTAATGGACCTTGGATATCTAATCCAATCTCCGCGCATGTACCTTCCCATTCGGGTAATCAGGATCTGGAACGACGATATAAGCAATCGGACAAAGTGAGCGAATGTTCCCGAAAGTGGATTCTCTCGCCGTTGCTCAGTTTGGGATAAAATCTGGAGAAGATGTGCCTTTGCGCAGCATTTGTCTGAGGATTTGATTCTATGTCATAATATCTTTTGCGTAAAGCGTTTGCCATCGAAATTATCCAGCCAATTGCATTGCAACGGCTCGGAAAGATGTGTTAGCCACAGTCATCTGCTAGTGGTCGGCCTAATAAGGCAAGTCTTGTAGGAAAGACCGTGCATCGATGCTAGGCAAGACCTGCCCTAATTTGAGAATATCTAACCCAATAGACGAATGAGGGGATACTGCGGCTGTACAGGGTTGGCGATGCCAAGACGTTAAATCAAGCTTATTTCCACATGGATGTTATGTAAACCTCCACCGCCCTGGAGCCCCTGGGTAATCCATCAACGCAGTTTTATCACGAACTTGTCACTTTTAATGTGTACGAAAAACGAGAGATATTCAAATTACACCTTTAAGCAGAAGAGCAATTCATCCCAGATTACCATTAATCCAAACGATGCGATAGCCTGTGGGTGGACTTGCCCGATTTGGGTTAGCGGCTCGGCTTATCGACGGCGATTTCGGCCTGTCTCAAGTCGATCCACCACAGTCCACTTCGACTTCGTCCCGTTTTTAGCTTCAAAAATCCGGAGGTTGATCTCTGTCGTGTGGGGTCGATCCCTGGCCCATGATGTATCCGATAAGCTGCCTGAAATGGCATGTCCAACCGAAGCACTCATCGCAAATTCCATAGCTGAGCTCAAGTTTAAGAACTAGTTACAAATTCATCTCATTTACCTTCACTGCCTTCTCTTACTCAGAAGAGAACCATAATACAAACCACATACAATCATGGACAATTTATCCGTTCAGCTCACTGCCCCCAACGGCCACACTTGGACCCAGCCCACGGGCTTGTTCATCAATAACCAATGGGTCAAGTGTTCGACTGGCGAGAAGATTGCCAGCATCAACCCCACGTACGTGAGAAATTGAAGACCAAGCTTCCATGTCTTGAGGTGATAACTAACTGGTGCTCAAAATAGAACCGCAAAGGAAATCACATCAATCCACGCAGCTTCCGCCGAGGATGTCGACAAAGCCGTCAAGGCAGCTCGCGCTGCTTTGAATAACCCATGTTGGCGCGACCTGCCCGGCATTGACCGCGGCAAGCTGATGAACCGCCTGGCCCAGCTCATCGAGGACAACCGTGCCACGCTCGCCACTATCGAAACAATCGATAATGGAAAGCCGTATTCCGTTTCCTTCAATGACGACCTCACCGAGACCGCCGAGACAATCCGTTACTACGGCGGATATGCCGATAAGGTGTTTGGCCAGGTCATCGATACAACTGTGGACAAGTTTGCCTACACTGTGCGGGAGCCCGTTGGTGTCTGTGGTCAAATTATCCCGTAAGTCACAAAGACCTGCGAATAAGCGTCGCCGAAATCGATTGCTAACTATGACACTAAAGATGGAACTTCCCCCTCGCTATGGCCGCCTGGAAGCTTGGCCCCGCCCTCGCCTGCGGGAACACAGTTGTTCTCAAGCCAGCGGAGCAAACCCCTCTCTCAATCCTCTTCCTTGCCAACCTGATCGTGGAGGCAGGTTTCCCTCCCGGAGTGGTGAATATTGTGAACGGACATGGTGCCGTTGCTGGAGCCGCGCTCGCCTCACACATGGACGTTGACAAGATCGCCTTCACAGGCAGCACGGCGACAGCCAAGCAGATTATGAAGATGGCCAGCGTGAACTTGAAGAATATCACACTAGAGACGGGTGGCAAGAGCCCGCTCATTGTGTTCAACGATGCGGATCTTGAGCAGGCCGTTGAATGGGCCCATATCGGTATCATGTACAACCAGGGCCAGATCTGTACGGCCACATCCCGCATTCTGGTACAGGACGAGATCTACGACCGCTTCTTGGAGGCATTCAAAGCTCAGGTGAAGAATGTCTCTAAGGTCGGTGATCCGTTCGAGGAATCGACCTTCCAGGGCCCGCAAGTGACGCAGGCTCAGTATGACCGCATTATGTCTTATATTGATGTTGGTAAGTCTGAGAAGGCCACTCTGATTGCTGGTGGCAAGCCTTTCACTGGGGTTGGTGATGGCAAGGGTTTCTTCGTTGAACCTACTATCTTCACTGATGTTACGCCCAAGATGCGTATCTACCAAGAGGAGGTCTTCGGTCCTTTCGTGGTGATTGCCCGATTTAGCGAGGAGAATGATGCTATTGAGATGGCCAATGACTCGACCTATGGCCTTGGAAGTGCTCTGTTCACGACAAATTTGACTCGTGCGCATCGCGTGGCTAAGAAGATTGAGGCTGGTATGGTCTGGATCAACTCTAGCAATGATAGCGATTGGCGCATTCCATTCGGTGGCGTGAAGCAATCTGGTATTGGCCGGGAACTTGGAGAGGCTGGTCTTGCTGCTTACTCAAATATTAAGGCTATTCATGTGAACATGAAGTCTAAGCTTTGAGAGAGATGATTCAAAGGGCGTTTGAGTCTACGAGAAGGACATATTACATTGTACATAGCAAAATTGAAATCCAAAGGAGCATCTCAAATTCCTCGTCATGATACAGGGATATTAAGCATTTCCGGTTTGAAGATTCGGTGTTGGTAAGTACATAAAATGAAGGTTTGTGACCGACCCTTATTGCATATCTAATGTCAAAAGGCGGAAGGGCGAGCTCCACGACAGCCCACTGCTCAGTATTTTACCCCAACTGACTCCAACAATTCACCCTGCTTCGATCCAGCCTACTTCCCTTCTGCGTCGTCATTCTTGCTTGTGTATTCCGTAATGTATCCATGATCCACCATCATCTCCTCCAAGTTCCGAAGGTCAAGATCCATCTGCGCTAGGGTTACCAAAATTCCCTCGTAGACAGCAACAAGAGCCTGGGAGTTTTCCAAGCGGAGTTTTTCAGGATCTTCCAGGACAGAGTTATGCCACTCAATGTCATTAAACGGACCATGTTTAGAGATTTCAAGTCCGGGGGTCGTGATTGTCGCTGGGCGGCCCCTCAATATAGGAGCTTTCTTCGCACGTTTGTCTGCTGCAGACCCCACGGCAGCTGCGGGGGCCTTCCGCTTGTGACCGGGGTTCAATGTAATACTCGGACCACCAAAGCGGGGGAGGGTATGTCCGGAGACCACGGGTTTGACAGGAGAAACAGCTCTAACGGTAGTATCCAAAGCAGAGGTAGGTGGAGCCTCACTGCCTTCCATGGTGGTGGTCTTGGTCTTTGGCAATGCATTCGGAGGCTGGCATTCACGCACCTCCTCCATATTTATCTTCATCTGGGGCATTGTGTAGGCTCTTCTATGAAGAGGATAGCCGTTAGAAATACGAATTGAAAGATAGATTATCTGTGAAAAGAAGGAAGGGAATATAAACTTGGCTAAAAAGGGCATACATGGTATGTTAGATATCTGTAGGAGCAAACGACTCTGGCTTTCAACAATGGGCTTTATCTTCACAGTCGAAATTGATAGAACCATGTATCAACTAGACTATACGGATATTGTTTCAGTTAAGTCTGTTTACTATATTAAAATGTAGATTATACGGCCAACTACCTACCTATAATACTATGAGACGATGCCAGGTTATATCAATCTAGGTAAGGCAAGTGCAAGATCTATGTATCAAGAATGTTGTTTATATGTATCCTTCTCCGTTTGCCCCAAATGAGTAGCCAAACGGGCCCAAACGGGGCGTCTCTGGATTCAGGTGTGGGCCAAGGGGGCCGTATATAGTTCCCACCCACATATATATATCTTGGATTTTCAATTCGTCCATGCTGGAATGGTAGGAAGCAGCCATCCATCAATGGGAATATGAAAGTATTATCGGAAGTTTCTTCTCAGACAACTCTACCAGCTCATCCATGGATCAAGTATTCAATTGATAAACATTTGTCTAAACCAAATGAATGCTATTTTATATGCACCTAGCATCTATGTCTATATATACCCCATTGATTTCCAAGCATAACTGCAAAGTTGAATGAAAATCTGGACCAACTTTACCCAAGTAACCTCTCACCGATCTTCCTTTTTTGGCTCAGGCAGCGGATCATTTGCAATCGCATGGGCTTGAATAACATGAGGAATCGACTCCTCGGTGTTGAGATAGGTGCGACTCCCCTGGACGAACCAGAACGACACAGCAATAACGAGCATGACTCCGAACACACCAATGGCGTAATTCATATCACCACCCGAGGGGTTGGGCGCGCTAGGGAAGAAAAAGAAGACGGTTGTCACACAGCAATAAACAAGGGAGACCCAGTTTGCCGGTGCACCTAGTCTCCCAAGGTTGAACTGACCACCAGGCGGGAGCTTGTCGCGACCCATCAGGAGCAGAGTCATGATAGGGAGCCCATATGAGATGGTCAGGGCGATGGTGCTGACGCTGAGGATTGCGTTCAGCACTGTCTCTGCGAATAGGAACAAAACTCCAACCAGTGCTATGATAGCCCCCTGGAACCAGAGTGCCCTGACGGGGGCTTTCCAGTAAGGACTCACTTCCGATAGGTAGGTACTAAAGGGAAGTCCACCGTCGCGGGCAAAGCCCCAAGTCAAGCGGGATGCGGTAGTGACGATGCTGATTCCCTGGCCTAGGCCGTTCGTGATAAACAGGGCAATTAGCACTGCACCGCCGGTCTGGCCCACCGTTTCTTGGACGAGTTCCATGAACGGTAGCCCGCTAGGCGAGTTTACCACTGTATTCACCTTTTGAATGCAGAAGAGGCAGACCATCATCAAGACAAAACCGCTCACTGCTCCGGAGATAACAGCGAGGTAGATCACTTTCGGGGCATTTTTTCGGGGTGCAGGGATCTCTTCCACCAAGTGAATAACGGCATCAAAAGCAGTCAACCCATATGCAGCCTGGACGAGACCAATAAACCAGACAACACCATCGGGCCAACCAGTTTGGTTGATCCACTTTCCGAAGGCGAAAGAGGCGGGCTGGTAGGAGAGACCTTCTTTCGTTCCCACTGAAATAAGCAAGGCAAGGCAAAAGACAAAAAATAGTCCAAAGAACCAGATTCCGACAAAGTTATTCAGCCACGGTAGGAATTTCTCCTTCCGACAACCCATCACATTGATTAATGTGAGGGCGAAAACACAGGCAATATAAACCACAAATTCAAGCCACCCCTTCGACGCCCCAGTCCAGGCTGGACTGAACATGACCTTCATACCGAGAAGGAAATTGGTCATAAACGCCACCTGGGAGGCGGCCAGTGTCCACCACCCAAATACATTGATCCAAGCACACATGTAGGAGAGGAACCGCCCAAAGCGTGAGTCCCAAAGACGGTAGACCCAATACGCCTGTCCGAGGGCAGTGGGCATGCTGCTACAGATCTCGCCTAGTGAGAGAGCAACACAGGTGTTGCAGAATGTCACAAGAGCCAGTCCCCATAGGATCGAGACGGAACCGCCGTTGATTAGGCCGTCGGAGAGATCCTGTGCAAAGGTCGACCATGTTCCCAGCACGCAGAATGCTAACGCTAGCATGCTCCAGATGTTGAACTTGCGGGCAAGGACTTCCTCATGGCCGAATTCGGCGAGGTCTTTGGCATCTTGTGTGGTTTGGTCGGTTGGTTTGAGGGTTGCTTCGGTTTCCACGTCCATAGTGAGAGATGGGAGGGTTGGAATGGGGACGAAGGGATCTTCAGAGTGGTCACTCTAAGGTCATTTCCGAACAAGGTAATTGATGTTGCCGTGAAAGCGAAGCAATTGTCTCCGATATGTATAATGTATGCTCCTTCGGAAGACAGTATATTGAATCCAAGAATGGGGTCACTGGAGCAGTTTGAGGAACTGGATATCCCGCATCTCCAGTATTCACGAGATCCGGGGGGTTGTCAATTTTTTCCGGGGAACCCCATGAGCATCGGCCTCTGTAGCCATAGAGAGGGGCATGTCCACTGGATATTCACCGAGTGTGGCCCACATAGTAAATCCAAACCTGGAGTTTACACAATTAGAGGACACATCGCAGAGGTCTGTGTAGAGCTCCAGTTTTTTTTTTCTGTACCCCACATCCCACGAAGGCTGAAAATTCCCTCTCCGGAAGGTACACGCGTGTTTTTATGGGTAGTGTTGATGATATCAATGGCAATGGTATTTGGAGATCTGCTGGATATCCCACTCGAGAGATTGCCGGGGAAGTTGGTTTGATGCCCAATTGCTGTGACACACAGCAGACTGGGTTTTACTGCGTCGTGCGGAAGACTACTGAGGAGCACTCACACCCCCATAGTCCATCTCTGTGGTGGACCAATTCGTCCAGGTGAGTCACTAGCAAAATGCTTGTTTGCGCAAGATTGAAGTCTTCACTGAGCCTTTTGGATATGCACCATTCAAGCTGGAATCTCACCCGTTATGTTTAACGCCATTATGCCTGTGCGGAATCTGGCCCACAGCGCCAACATTTATTAGGCGCTGGTGCGTTACCAATTAGATTTAGCGCAATTATGCACTCTGAATGTATACTTTGTGGCACGTCCAAACGCCATTTACGCAGAATGTCCACCCAAAGGGCGGATAAAAGGGGCTTGGTCTTGGGGCTGCTGCGTCCCCCAATACCCCACTGTAGTTTGGGGTTAATTTCTGGGGTAGTTCCACTCAACGGAATATCCCTCCCAGTGTGCCCAGGTGGTATTTGTTTGATTACAACATCAACGGACCGCCATGATAACGTCCACGGGTGCTGTATTCTATATAAAAGTAAATATTATTGTTAGTAAGCTATGTCCGCACATGTTAGAAAACAGCGGACTTTGTCATTTTTAGTTAGTTAGAGAACTATAAACATGTCATCCATATCATACATTGCTGTACACCTTGATTTCCGTCACTATGTCCCTAAAAGGACATCTAAAAATAACCTAACAAGGCTGGATACGCGGCCGATTACAATTCATATCTTGTTGTATATGCCTCCGGCGATGAAAGACACCGTGAGGTAATATCCAACGAGAGAGTTATGATAGTCGCCCGTACGCGCGTTAGATTACTGCGGCTGTCTCGCCAACTAGCCTCCTAATGCAAATCTTTCCCCGGCTGTCGCTAGGCGACACACTGGAACTGTATATCCGGTGGTCGGCGTATGAAAAGCTTCCCTTCGAGGGAAAGCCGTACTACTTGGACCCCCGAGGTCTAGTGGTTCTCGTCCATCGCGGTAAACTCTCTACCACCAATGGGCTCCACGCGCTACCAACCGTCCTCCGCCTTATCCGCCTGATGCGTGAGGCCAGAAACCAGATGATAGGGTCCAACGGTACTACGGTGGTGATCGGAGACGATATCCCCTGCCTCCATATATCGAGTGTAGAGCTGCGCTACACTCGCTTCACTCAGGATATCCACAATCGCGTCTTTGACATTCTGATCGAGTCCCTCTACGCGACCCCGAGTGATACTTCAGCCGCGCATGCTCCCGTCAGCCGCATTGGCGGATAGCCCTGCAGCCATGGGTTGGGACACCTTCCGTATGCTATGCCACCTTGCTGTGACGCCCAAGCTCAATCGGTTCCTCCGACGCTCCCCATCCAGTATTCCCTCCGCTGAGGTCGGTATCTCGTTTTACCGAGCGCAGCGATGATAATGGGTTTGGAATTTTCTGGCCCCGGACCACTGAAGCCCGGTCAGCCTCTGTGCCTACGAATCGCGTTGCAATGGCTCGCTACCTTGCCTACCAGAGGCCCCGACTCCACGATATTCTCCGCATCCTAGTCCAGCAAAGTGTATTCGACTCGGCTAGCTCTCAGCAACTATCCTCTGACTCTATGGCTTGTCCAAATGTTCCTCGGTGCCCTCCCACTCGATTTTATCGCGATTCGTGCCGGCATGCCTACCAATATCTGTCTCATGGCAATTGCCCGCTTCAATGACCGCGGCTCGGCCACCCAGGCCCTTGTAACGACATACCTACAACTGTGGGGGGACCAGTCTCAATATGCACTCGCAGTGCAGTCGAATCATCCTCATTGAGTCCGCGCTTAACCATAACTCCCTCTTCCAGACAATTGGGTACATCCACCGACCGCCTCGGTCAACGCGAGGAGCAGCATGCGTAGGTACCTTTCATGGACCATACCATTCAACGATATATACCGTTCAAGAATACCACAAAGGCCCTCCCGCAAATTGCTGCACAATACCGCCCCGTCCTAGAGAAACATATCTCATCGTCCGTCGATAATCTTGACGAAACCATTGAGCAGCTCGCCAATCAGCTGCTGAGCCTTATGCTTGGTATAGGCCCGGAATGTGCGAATCGGTTGAAGATGGAAGACTACAAAGACCTAGTTTTGGAAGGTAACAGCAATAATTGCCAGCAATTTTCCCTGCGTGGCTCCAGTAAACGGGCAGCCAGCACCCACCTAGCCTCCCCATCTTCGCTATCGACCCGAGGGTCAAACCTTGGGCCTCCTATCATGTGGTCATCTACCGACAATCCCATGGCTGGAAATCCCGACCATTCCTTTGCCCACGCGCGAAACGACAAATTTGGTGGGACGTGGAGAGGGGGCAGATGGAGTAGAGGATCAGGATTACATGACTGCATAAGAGGAGTGACATTTATATGGCGGGGCCTGTGGTTCGCTATATTTCTCTATGGTGCACGGCTTTTTTTTATATGTTGCTACATACATGAAATGGATCAAGATCATTGGGAGTCTACCGTAGTTCAATACATTACATTGCGTATTTCTCGGGCATGGTGCATACTAGCATGGAAGAGTAGGAAAGTTATACTTCCAAAAACCGACGCTAAATTGTATGCCCTTCATCCGAATTAAAGCGCCCGAGAACGCCGTGTGAATGCCCAGCGCTTAGCAAGACAAACTGCAGGGATGGCACGACCAATCAGGAAAGCCAGACGACCAGTTCTAGCGCAGTAGAGATTCAAAGGCAAACACAGCTATGCCAACGCATGCATTTCAGCCCCAAGCACTGCCTCCTCGAGGTTGAGCTTCAGAGCCCCCGCCTTTTGGACTCTCTTTTCCATTTTCTTTCCTCCCAGTGCTCGATACACAACTAGGTGCACAATATCCGACCCCTTCTCAGTAGCCGGTAGCGCTGTCGGGGTCATTTCTCTTGGTCTGCACGTTTCGTCAGCTATGCGCAAGCACTGCGGGGCCAAAACGATGACATCCAACACCTTGCGACCAAAGCTGAGGATGTTCGTTCGTCGCTGAAGAATCTACGCGAACTGAACGAGAGACGATTCCCCTGATTTTGCGAGTGACCTTGAGTCAAAGGCGCTTGCTCTCGAGGTGCAGGTGAAGAAGCTGCATGCGAAGGTCGAAACATACAAGCCAGTTACAACTGAGAGTATACACGACAAGGCTCGATCTACCTTGAAAAAGGCAATCTATCCGCTGAAAAAAGAAGCGCTTTTCGAAATCGGGCATTATCTGGATGATATGCAAAACGCTATACAGACGGCATTGGCCATGTAAGTTCGCAACTCTTCTCGCTTATTTTGACATGATTCTGATATATGCGACCGAGAAAAGCTTTACGGCGCGAAATGTACACAATTTTGGATTGAAGCAAGATGTCTTTGTTGTTAAGCAAGACCAACTTCTCGAGAAAGTAGTATGGATGTTTACTCCTCAACAAGAAGTATCTACTGAATGACTTTTAGAAAACGCTTCAACTTTCCCTCACAAATTCCCCTCTTCAAATCATCCTCCAACAACCACCATCCCGCATCAAGGAATTGTGTGGTCAGCTTAGCGACGAGAGCTGGCTGGCATCACCTCCTCGAGGCCAAGGGAAGTATAAAGCCAAACAGGCGAAAAGACGCGTTAGCTACACAATAGGTGGCTAGGGGTCTTGGTCACCGGAACTTTCTCTCTTCCAGCTGGATCTGGTGGATCTTCGATTGCGCCGTTTCTAAGATACTCCACTGTCCTCGGCCGCAATAGTTGGCTAGGCAATATGTATAGCCATGAATATCCAAACACCGTTAATGACACGACGTTATATCGGTGGGAAAACGTCGACTATTTTATTCAGCAAGTCCAATATGCTTTCTCGGCAGGAGATGCTGCTCCAACCGATTTACTGGATCATCCCGAAATTTCACTCTCCTCAACCGGGCCTATTTCAATAATAGCTGTAAGCTAGGGTAACCTCCCTTCTAGCAAGAGATGCAGCACTAACTATGATAGCTCCCTTTTTTCATGAAGGATCCTACGCAGGAAGACTCTCAAAATGTCCTTAGATTCATCAAATACATGTTTCACTGCGGCTTCACATTCGACCATTACTCCTCTTGCTGCGTACTCGAATGCTTATGCAGTTTGTATATTTTGACCGAAGCGGAACTAATGCTGATCCCGTGCATAATTCAAAGTGCAGGGCCTATAGACTGGCCACCACGCTCCTGGGTTGAAAAGAAAAACATGCAAGAGATTCTGAGAAGGGATGAAGATTGTAAGGGGTTAACTAGGCCATCTCCTCGGCAAGTGGCTAACTTAAATTACAGCCATTGACCTTCCACCTGCATACATAACAGTTCTTCGAGAGTCATGTGAAGTCTTACAGGATGTTGTCAAATCGAACGAAGGATCACTAGACCGCAGTATTTTTGGCATCACGGTGCCTTTGCTTCAATTGGTGATGGGGTGGCCTGCCGGAGTGGAACTGCTACTGGAGAAATCCTCAAGCACAGAACTACCAGCCTACTATTATGTCAGAAGGGAAATCACCGATGGAGATAGCGAAATCGATCAATATGCCAAATCATGCCATCTTCTATTCGAGGCAGAATACACCTTTTCAATCCACGATACTTTTCGCACTGAATCAAGCAAATTGAAAACCCTCTTTCTTAGTGAAATGGCCAAACGACGAAAAAGGCTATTAGAGATAGCGAACGCGCATATTCACCCTTCAGAGCTTTCTTAGATCAGGAAAGGAGAGACCGGTCTTCCCGACACGCAGGCCTATCGACTTTGCGCTGCATTGATGGCGAAAGGAATCAAGGTCGACCGTTTTCTGAGGCCGATCGAGGGCGAATCCGTATACTCCGAGTTGAAGAACACGGCTTTGAATATCTTGAAGAAAGCATACGAGTTTGGATTTACCGACGTGGATCAACAACTTCCAGGGGGCTATACACCACTACTGTCGACCCACTGCTCTTCGAGTGAACTACCCAATTACCAGCTGGAGTTATTGGTTGGCTTATTTCCAAAGGCGCGGATCCTTTACAAAGGCTTCCTAGATCAACTACGACAGTGACTCATCTAATAAGCGCTAACATGGGCAAATATATATATTTCGACTTCCGTTGGGCAAATAATCCCGATCCAAACCCTTTCCACCAAATTGTCGACCACTTACTCTCTGTTAGAGTCACGGATGCCTGTTCCTGTCCGTGTTCTGTTGGTGGATGTTCTACATTGTCCGTAGCCATCCGGCATGTGATTTCTTTGTACGATCGGCCCATGGGCACTTCAAGATATCGCTCTCAAGGCCCCAGCTTTTCGGAAATTTCTTCAACACCTCATTGAATACAATCGCTCAGATTCCCAGCCGTGCCGCTCAATTATCAGAAGTCTTACCTTTGACGGGCTAGGGCTCAGCCACAGCTGCTGCACCGAAATTGATCATTGGGCCTTTGGGCTAGAGCTATTTAGGTTAGGTGGCAGAGACCAATGCGACCTTTCTGAAACTATGGAGGAGCAGAGAGACCAATTCAAACACTTCGAGAGTCTTATGGCTGAGTTTGAATATCAATTTGATGCCTATGGGCTTCCGCTGATGGATTTCCTACAGGAGGTTTGGTATGAACGAATGATAAGATATCTTTCACATCGCGACCCTTTCGATGCAGAACATAACCAGGAACTGAGAAAGCTTGACGTTGTTCTGGAGATAGATGATGTTGAGATACCTCTTGTTGTGCAACTCATTTGTGACTATAAAAGAGTCACGGCGGTTGAGGACGACTATGATGACTCTCGATCTGGCCATTTATCTTCGTCCTAAAATCAAATCAGGACATGAAAGCAGCATTTTGTTTTCTTATGTTTTATTTTTGAGAAATACTTGTATCGCGAATGGAGAAAAATTGAATTTCTTACAAGGCCGCTTAAAAATCATTCTTCGAGTATTTCTTTGAGATGCTGGACTATTTTGCCTTAATATCTCTAAGCAAAGTTGCAGCGACCTGGTGACTCCTAGCAAATATTCCTCGTGCAGCTGCTGCCCAACTACCTGAATGGACAGGCTGAATTGTGTGAGGTGGTACGACGACTTTCTTCGTCGTTTTTACCCTCTGGCGCACAGGTGGTTTGGCTGCGACCACAACATTGGAACCTTGGAATGGTAGCATGTCTAATCGTCGATCCAAGGCAAAAGAAAGGATTTCATCAATTTTGTTATCAAAAACTTTCCTTCCCACATAATCAAGGTGTAAGGTAAGATATGGTATAGATGACGGATATATATTTCTCTCACTAAATTGACAACAACCCGTTCTTTTCCCAATTTGTATAGATATAGCTAACTAACAATAATAGGTCTATGGGTGCTTTTGTGTAAAGCACACTATTATGGAGGTCCGGAGATTTTCCGATACTCCATGTTTCCACCATGTATAACACCATGGTATTTGACAAAGCACACAACGGTCGCAAAGCATCGATATTGACGGAATTGATAATTGACTTTTCCACCAGCCATCTTTGCCTGTAGGGCAGATCTCGAAGATATCAGTGGGGAGGTTGGGAAGACAAGCTTGTTTTTCCTGCAAGGACCTTCCCAAAACGGTAAGCTCGGATTTATCTCATGGACTTTTAAACTGGACTTCCCCCCACTTGTCATAAGATATCTTTTTGCAGGAATGTGAGGCAATTATGGAGTAGTAAAATATCCCCTTGTTGATAAATCGGGAAGCACTCCCTATAGGAGGTTAGAATGTATTATTTCGCTCACTGAGATCTTTGTTCGGCCAATCACAGTGCGAGGATGTGCATAGCACCACGCCCGCACGAGTATATATGAGTGAATTGTTGTACTTCCTGACACTTCTTATCCTTGCTCTTGTCTTTCTTCACTACACATTACTCTCAGTAACATGCCTCCGACCGAGAAACAAAAGGACATCTCCCACCGTCATCGCTCTTTCAAGGGATGCTGGACCTGTAAGAAAAAGAGAATCCAGTGTGATGAAATGCGTCCAGCTTGTCGGAAATGCAATTCCCGGGGGCTCACCTGCGAGGGATACGAGATTCGATTGCGCTGGGGGGCTGGTATCGCCTCTCGAGGGAAGTACTCGGGCGCCGAGAAGCCCGTGAAAGAATCTATACCCCCGCAATCGAAGCGAAGATGGGATATGCGAGACAAGGGAGGTAAACCCTATGAGGACGGGGATGTTCAGCCTGTTTTGATATCTCAATCTCCGATGAAAGAAGGTATTGCCAGTGCATGGACGTGTTTTGTGGTTCCAGGCTCACATATCCTTCCAGATCGTGAACCTCAGTTAATTGCCGAGCGAGCAACAGTTAATATACTTAACTCGCCGTGGGAACCGAGTTCTCCACAAAGTTTGGCCATCAACAAGCATTTTGAGATACCTACATCCTTGGCTACTTTGACGGCAACTACCGCGTATGGCCGGGGTCCGGATATATCGGGTCAATATGCCAAAGATGCGGGCCGACGGAGTATATTGGCATGACTTGAGCTCGTATTCTGGGCGTTTTGTATTTTAGCACTGCAAATCACTTCGGCCATTATGAATTATGACAAGGTTCACCACGAACAACCTCTTTAAGCTCGCTATTCTACACACTAAAACAGTATTTACCTCATCAAAGAACTGTACCCTATTCATCCTCCCGAATCGTCTCACTACCTCCTTTCCGCCCCTTGTCTTCCAAATGATCAGTCAACTGGGAAACCTCAGATCGATGACCTGCTCGCGGGGTTTGCAAACTGTCAAATGATTCATAAAAATGTGACGACCGACCGGTCATCACGTTATCAATCGACATTGGCGACGTTAATGACAGTGAAGATGGGCGCCGGTTGTGACCCGTTGGATATGAATACTCTGACCCAGTCTCACTAGGAGTCTGTGGTGAGACAGGAGACTGGGAGCCTCGTCTCGGATCGGGTTTGGGAGCCCCGCCATGAGCAAAGTACGCGGTATTGAATGGTGTGGGAAGCTCAACGGGCGATGAATCTGTGTGGGTGTCAGGGTTAGTACTCTGTAGCATCTATTTATTTTCCATCAGGGATTGAAGAAAGAAAGGCATCAACATACCATGCATCTCATATAGTGCATCTCCTCCTGATTCCACTGTGCCAGGGGTTGCGGGAGAGACGAGGGAGTCCGGCAAAGTTGAAGCCTGTGTGATCGATGGCTGGGTTATAGATTGCTGTGTTGTCGACGGCTGTGTTGCCGTGGTGTGCGTAGTTCGCACCGTCTCCGCCGTCTCCATACCTGTCGATGAAGATACTGGCCCGGGTCCAGGGGAGGCTGGGCCGCTCGCATACATCCATTCTGGGGGGCGGTTTTTGGGTCCAGCGTCTGCGGCCTCGGATTCAGCTTCCGCGGACTTCCGTTGACGCTGACGTCGGCGATAAAACCAGAGTCCGGCAAGGATTGCAATGATGAGCACACCTAAGACTGCACCGATTACTCCACCAGCCCAGCCGGGGAAGCCGCCGCCCCCGTTGTGATCTTGTGTGGAGGAACTTGTGCTAGAATTTCCGCTGGTGCTATTGTACGGCCAATATGTCTCGATGGTCTTGCTATACTTCTTGTCGAAAATTCCTGCTAGAGAGCTGTTGGTCCATGATGTTGGGGCAGTTGTGCTTGCACCTCCATCAGAGCTAATAAGCTGTCAGCTATAATGATTCACACTCTGTACTGCCGGGTCTACACTCACTTTCCCCCTATCAGTTTCGTCACGACATCCGGCACTTTATACTCACTCCAATTTGTGGGATCATATTTATCCTCGAAACTCAGCGTGTTGAGGTTGAAGTTGACAATGATACCACCCTCTAGACAATGAAGTGGATCGACATGCTGTCCTCCAACCGCCAGCATTTGATCGGGATATACTTTGATGCATCGGTGGCCGCTGCGACTGTGTGTGTTTGTGCCATTATACGCCTTGACCCACTTGAAGGAAGGCAAGGACAATATATATACGTCGTCAGAGGGATTAGCACTAAGGTCGAGACCATCGTATCCTCCATAGATGTAGATATTATGAGATGACCCATCAGCCGCACTAGCAAGGACAGAGCAGAACTCCGTCAACTGTGGCGGTATATCACCTGTCGTGTTCTGGAGATACCAGGTTTTACTCCCGACATCGAAGACGGAGACCGTCTCCATGAACGTCGGACTAATCCTTTTGCTCTCCTCTGTCCGAGTTGAGTTTGATTTGAAAAACTGGATGGGTTCAACCACTCCACCAATGGCGACTAAAATCCCGGACTCGGATACAGGGACCCATACCAGTTCCGCATTGGCACGAGCAGGAACATAACTTGGTAGTGTTGTGTTTGTCCAACTCCCGACGCTCATCTGCGACATGTCCAGGGTGATTAGCGTGTCGGCCGTTTGGTTGGATTGAAGCAGGTCATAATTGAAGTCGCCCCAGTCCGCCGCACGCATCCCACTGAAGTAAAAGCCTAGGTTCTCTCTTGGGGCTGATGCAGCGGCGCCATTGGTGATATATCGTGTAACATTAGTAGAGAGATCTTCTTGCTTCCAGTCGGGCTTCCATTCGCTTCTATGGGGGCCATATTGGTACGCAGCGTACGACAGGACATCATTAGCAGCCGTAGGCTTGTAACTATTGGTATTAGGATGCATGCCTCTGCAATAACGGGTTTCAGAATCAGTGATTTCTTAGAGGGAGAGACGAGGGATACCAACCCATAGAGGTATAACTCGTTGTCGTTGGCAAACATCGTGCCGTCAACGTAATTCGGAGCGATGCTAGGACTACCGCCGGCGACGGACTCATTGGTGAGTAGATCCATGAAATTGGATTTTGTGTTGAAAGAAGTGTTGAGGTTCAGATGATAGATGGTGGTTGTCAAAACTGCTGCTAGTTAGCCATGAACATATATCAACACCTATTGGTCACCCATACTGTCAGCGGGGGGGTAACCGGAGCAATCGTCATCGCCTCTGCAATTGTTAGTGAAGATATGTATTGAGCATAGGGAACCTCGTACGTGTGATACCATAGACGCCCGCCATCGAGCCAGATTCTATCACGTAGGATATTGGCTATTAGTGTCAGTAAAAAAGAGATCTACCAAAAGGAATTACACAAGGAGTTTTTACCACGCAGGCCTTGCCAGTTGCACATAGACACATTATTAGTTGGAGTAGATAGGCCACATGCGGCCGCTGCATAGTCTATCACAACTAGCAGGGTCAGCACCGTCCCCAAAAGAAACCACATTTTTTAATCCAAGAAACAGCGGTTGAGCTCATCACTGAGTTGTCATAATTTGAAAATAACAAGTCGGATAAGAATTCTGGAATTTCGAGTTACTGCTGACATCCAAATGCAAAAAGCGAGGGGCGGGGTCGCTCGGAACTTGAGATGCGGCTTTGTTGATCTTCTTTGTTGTCCGTTGGCCCCCCGCCCTGAATACGAAGTAGCCAAGGCGAAACAAGAATGAATAGCAGACGGTGTAATATACGCTCGCTCAGCTTGTGGTCCGACCGTTCTGATCATTACCCTGATTGTATTGCTGCATGGTTAGAATCATGCAGCCACGGGAAATACAGCCGAATCAACTGACGGAGCCCCATTGTGTGCTTGAGCTAGCCCCAATTGTGGTCGATGCGGTCGATGCGGTCGATGCATAACTGCAAAAGTTCGGAATATTATGAATTTCCTCGTACTCGGGGTTCGAGATGGGGCTATGCTACGTTGCCTGGGCTGATGCCCATCGGAGGGGAATTTTGAGCCTCGAACTATTGGGCGTTCTTTGAGCGACGGGGACCGTGCGTATGTATTGGATGTCTTCCAATTCCCTCGATTCGTTTTCTTTGTTTGGCATGTGTAGCTTGTTTACCTTGCTGGCCATCCCCGGAAGGATTTCTTCTACAGACAGGCAAAGATGAAGGACGCGGTCGCTTGGTTATCGCTGTTGGCGACAACTTTCGCCTTAGTGACATCAAGTCATAGCAGTTTAATCAACAGATTCCCCGCGCTGTCCGCAGGACAAGAGGATGGGTTGACGGTCACAGTAGGAGTCGGGGTTACACTTTGGCTCGGTGATGGCGATTCTTGCGACGCTGAAACTATCACGGAAACTTCTACGCAGACTGGAAATAGCTCCCCAGGCGCCACTACAATTACTATCACCGAGGCCACTACCAAGACTATTAGTGGTTGTCGAAATGCCCCTGCCATAAGTGCTTCCGCCGATGTTGGCATTGGACCGCTCAATGTTGCTGCAAAAGCCGCCATAGCACTGCCCGCAAATGAAGCTATAAAAACGCTCACGGATTACACCACCGAGATTTTTACCATCACATCGTGTACATGCACAGATGACTCGACTACCACGCCGACTACCTCGAGCGTGCCGGTGACAACCACCTCAAGCGAATCTGTGACGACCACCTCGAGTGAGCCTATCACGACTACCTCGAGGGAGCCTATCACGACCACCTCGAGCGAACCCATCACGACCACCTCGAGCGAACCCATCACGACCACCTCGAGCATCACAACCACCTCGAGCGAGCCTATCACGACTACCTCGAGCGAGCCTATCACGACTACCTCGAGGGAGCCTATCACGACTACCTCGAGCATCACAACCACCTCGAGCGAGCCTATCACGACTACCTCGAGCGAGCCTATCACGACCACCTCGAGCGAACCCATCACGACCACCTCGAGCATCACAACCACCTCGAGCGAGCCTATCACAACTACCTCGAGCGAACCTATCACGACTACCTCGAGGGAGCCTATCACAACTACCTCGAGCGAACCCATCACGACCACCTCGAGCATCACAACCACCTCGAGCGAGCCTATCACGACTACCTCGAGGGAGCCTATCACGACCACCTCGAGCGAGCCTATCACAACTACCTCGAGCATTTCGACCACCTCGAGCGAACCAGTGACATCCAGCTCAAGTGTACTTGAGACAACCACCCCAACGACATCAGCGACTACCACCGGTGGCTCAACTATCACTATCCCAAATACCACCGTCACCCTACCTGGAACAACACTTCCAGGGACAACCATCACGACAACAATTACCGATCCTGCCAGCACTGTCACTGTATCGGATGGTAGTAGCACTTTGCCCGGCTCAACCCGTACCACAACTGTCACTATCCCAGGTATGTTGTGAAAAATAGGACATGGAGTATCGTTTTAACAACTAACAATATAAGATCCACAAACAACCCAAACAATTCCATCTACTACTGCCACAGTTAGTGGGCCTCAAACCACATCGACCCAGGGCTCTGGCAGTACTACGACGGTATCCGCCTCCGTATGCTCTAGTCTTATCAGCAACCCATCCTACACACCTACCGCCCCATTGCCAGATGACTATACCTGGGGCTGCGCACCTGGCTATCTCTGTAAGCCACGTCATACAGGTAACCGCTCAGAATGCAACATTGAAGCAGGTCTTCCCGACCCCGGATACATCTGCGCCCCTTCAGACTGCATTGTGGCTCCGCCTTTGGACGTCCATCCAACTTGGCAGTACAATGTCTCTACAATCTATTACAACCTCAACCCGGAGGACTTCGGTCTCAATTACTCTATCTTTGAGTTCCCGGAAGACCAAGTTGCAGCCAACAGTAAGCGCGACATGTCCATGTGGGATTTCGCTATCGCCCAAAAGGTCAAGAGAATCGACGTAACAAAACTTCCTCCGATCTGTTATAATCGGTGCAGTGATGCTGCACATGAGCCGCAATTGCTTGGAAAGACCGATGAGATTTGCGAGAGTGGTTCAACATTCATGGAAAACTTGGATGTTTGCAAAGAATGCATTACCGACAACGCCGATTCTGGCTCTGATAAATTTTCATCAACAATGTTGCCGACATTTGCACAGTGGCTGAATTTTTGCTCCGACAAGGTCACATCCACAACAACTCAAAGTGCCACCAGCACTAAGATGGAAACTACGGCGACGAGCACACAGACCACCACTACTACCAGCACGGAGGCTTCGACAGCAGCCACAATCACTAGTACTCAGCCTACCAGCACTGAAGCTAGCAGTACTGAGGCCACCAGTACTAAGGCCACCACAACTGAGGCTAGCAATAGTGAAGCTACCACCACCGAGGCTAGCAGCACTGAGGCTAGCAGTACTGAGGCTAGCAGTACTGAGGCTATCGGCACTGAAACGACGAGCGGCGAAACGACGAGCACTGGAGATGCGATCACTGAGACAGCGACCACTCAGTCCAGCGAAGGAAGCACTGCTACGACTGAGACCGGGGAAACATCCAGCACAGTCGAGACAACCCAACCAGTCACTCTCATCACAACCACAGCTTCCGGCTCAGTTGTGACAACCTCGGAGTCTGCTTCACTTGTCACAACTTCTTTCTCTGGATATGTTGTCACGATCTCAACGTCAGGCTCCCTCGTGACAAGCTCAGTACCTGGATCGATTGCGACAACATCGGTGTCTGGCTCGCTCATTACAACGTCACTGCCCGGTTCAATCATAACCATGTCGAGCACTCAGAGCACAGGGGCTGGCGGTGAAAACACATCTGACAATGGCTCTGGTAGTTCATCGGGTTCGGATCGCGCAACTCAGACTGATTCGGCAACTACTTCTACATCTTCTCCCGCCTTCAATGCGGCAGGAGCCTTAAATATCCCTCACATTGGCTTAATTGGTCTGCTGGGGACTATTTTTGCACCACTCCTTTAGAATACTGTTTTTTGCTGCGTTTAACGTTCGTCATCTGATGTGTATGACATATTTAGTTCAGTTTGGTGATTGTGGATTTATTAGTCCATTTTAATAGGTATCATCGATGAAAAATGAAGTATGTTCTAAGCTTTCTAAGCTTTCTCCAAGACTTTGCGTATTTCAATCAAGACAAGAGATCTATATTATAGAATAGTATTCTCAGGTATTCTTATAGTCACCGTTCATCTCTATGTACTGTAGCCCACACGTTGGATTCCTAGTGCTTGGGGTATCAACTTTGGTACTTCCTTCCTATTCCAAACAAGGAATTGCCATTTGATAGTGTTCCACAACATCCAACACCACCATAACCCCACAAAAGCGACATGGAGCAACCCTCTGGGCTAGTCCAAGGTTATATATGGAAAATTGCTTTTTATACCGCCTTCATATACACCTACAAAGACTACTAAAAAGAAAAGATATATATTCGTCCTCAGGACTTTGCAATCTTTGCCGCCTCCAAAATGGCCGAGTGATCCAGGTTATGCGTGGTGCCCGCCTTCAGGATCGCATCACGCACCCACTGTCCCCTCGGACGCATCACAGACCTAAACGGCTTGGGCAGGGTGACAAAGCCCTCCGTGCAGTCCATATCATGGACCTTGTGTCTCGCGCCTGTGGCTTCATCCACAACGCCAGCCTCGACATCAAACGACCACAGCATGCGCGCCATCTGGATGAACAGCTGATTGCGTGCGATGAGACGGCCAACACAGATTCTGCGCCCAAATCCGAATCCTGTATGCGGTAGGTCCTTGAGGGCAGATGTGTTGAAGCCGCAGGCATCGATGTGCTCGTTGTCGGATTCTTCGGCAAGCCACCGCTCCGGGATGAAGTCGTCGACGTCCTCGCCAAAAACGTCTTCATTGCGGGTGATGGCAAATGCGTTGGGCAGGACGGTTGAGTTGGCGGGTATGCGATAGCCCATGTACTCGTCCTCGATCTTGGTGAAGTGTGGCACACCCTGGACGACGACGGGGCGCCAGCGGAGGGTCTCGCTCGCTGTGTGATATCATGTCATGTCAGACCTTGCCCATTATTCAAATCAGACAAGAGAAACTCACCAATAGCGTCGATATAGGCCAGCTTAGGGCGATCTTCAAAGCTAGGTAAGCGGTCTTTACCGACGACCTCGTCTAACAGCTGCTGCGCCTGTTTCACCCAGCCACGGGAGCCAGACGTAATCCAAGCAACGATAAACCAGTCCAGCGCAACAGTTGAAGTATCCAAACCAGCATCAGCAAGGATCCCCAGATCAAATGCGAGCTCAACCTCCGGCATTCCCGCAGCCTCCGGTGAGTCCTTCATATGCTTCGCAAAGTTCCACTTTCGGTTACTAAGTCCCTTTCGCAAGTTCCCAACATGCAGCTGGCGCTCCAGCTCAAACAGCTCTTCGCCCTCCTTCTTCCACGGCGCCAGAAACTTGGGCAGGTAATTCAGAAACGGGAACGAGTCGACAATGTATGCGCCCACCTGTCCGGTGCGCGCAAACTCCGCCTGCACGCGCTTCCCGTCCATCAACTCCTTCTCATATCCCGTTTGCAGCCGGTAGCCGTAGTTCAAACAGTAGATGGTGCTAGCCATTGCGCGCTCGAAGTGGTGGTGGAAGTCTACGCCCTTCTCCCCAACCTTGTCCCACTCGCCTAGGACATCCCATAGAAGTTGCTGCGACTCGAGGTCCTGTAGCGGGCGGTAGTTGCTCGAAGCTCGCAGGTTTAGAAGTGGGGCCTCCATCTTCTGGTGTAGTTTGTACTGGTCGTTGTATGGTCGGAGGAGCGTGTGCATACCCCTAGTGACCAGCTCGCCGGCCATGACCATGCGCGGGCGATCCGAGTATCGCGAGCTGCGGCGGTTGAGGAGATCATGTGCGGCCTGGTGGGTGGAGAGGATGATAAGCGGCTGGCTGCCCATGCTGAGATGCATAACCGGGCCATACTTCTTGCTCCAGTGGTAGAGCTCCAGCCATTGGAGGCTCTTGGGGAGCTGGTGAATATTTCCGATTAGAGGCGCAGGCTTGGGTCCTGGCGGTAGCGGCAATGAGGGGCGTTTGACGAGTGACAAGACCAAGCGGGCGATTAGGATCGCGCTGAGAGCGCCGAGTAGATAGGTCGCAAGGCTGGTCATTTTGCTGCATCTGCAGAGACAAGACGGAGTAGTGCAATTCTAACTACAACTACGATTGTCTGCAGGTATGGCGGCGAGCAGACCAAGCAGGCCAACTTAAGTACGACGTCTCCCCCTCTCCACCGGGTCTGCAGCAAACGGTGGGTGGGGTGATGCCATTGTGCAGGGGCCAATGAGTGCGCATAGATATCCAGATGCTCATTGGGATCACCTGGAGACCTTGTTGAGGGGTTTCTTCGAGAGCAGCACCATACTATTCTCGTAGTAGGATGGAGGATACGAGCCCGTCTGGGAGAAGTGAGTCGCATCTGGTCATGGACACCTACCTCATGCGCGAAGAGCCGTTCGGTGCATCCATCGTGTAATCAGACCTCTCGCAATGGTCTCTCGGTATTAGCTTACAATATCTCCGGCCACGCTAATGCATACTAAGTTGTGGGAGTGGGGGGCACGGCCGACATTGCCATTACTTTTGTCAGAGACAAATGGATACGGCTGGGAAGCAATGTCCCCCGGCTACGCTAATGTATACTAATGTGTGGGAGTTTCGGCGGGGGGACACAGCGAGCTGGGCATTAGCTAGTGGGCTAGGCACAGGTATTATTGTGCCATCGTCTTATGTTGAAAACGTGGAATCAATATTGGCTCCAAATTCTTTGCTTTGGTCGGGACTCTGGGAGGATTCATATCCTGTCCTGGATACCTGTGAAGTGCCAACACTCGTAGCACTATTTGTATTGACCTGGTTAACAGCAGTGGATAACGTACTTTTGTTTGCTAACGGTCTGTTTACCTTAGGTTAATACTAGGCTAACGTCGCCTGTAGCAGCTAGTATTCCGGGTTGCCCTAGTCCGGATTAAGGGAGTTCGAGGCGGACCCTGGGTTGGATTTTACAAAGCCTAACCTTCTTACTCGCTGAGATAGGAGAGTACTCTGCCTCTTAATCTAAGAATCCATTTCCCATGTCTTGGGTTATCAAAAAGTTTGAAACGGTCCGTGTGGGGGCCATTCCGTGTGGGGTTCTAAGATGTCATATGTGAGCTTGGACTTTGATTCGAGCCCCAACGCAAAAAGAAAGAAAATAAATTAAAAGATCGTCAGTGGCTGGCTGTCGAAATCTAGGGCAAAATGATGGTTAAGACCAAGTTCTAACATGAAGCTGCCGTCGAGTTACCCTCTCCTCCCCTGTTTGTGGGAAATGAGATAGACTTATATAGCCAAATGCGGGTTCCCAGGCTCCGATTAGAGTTCTACTTATTCCCTCCCTCTGCTATCCCCGTGCAACTTTGTGGGTGTATTCATTACAGAGCTTCCAATCGGTGACGGAGGAGTATTAATGCGGTTAGCAACATGGTCAGCGTTTGCCATCGCGGCCTTTGTGACTATCGCTGATGCCCAGGACACCCCAGAATGTGCGGTATGAAAGTTCTTCAATAAAAGGCCAGGACTCAGCTGATAATGAACACCAGGCCAACTGCCTCGCTGAGGGTCTCAAGAATTCAACATGTACCGCGACGGACGCCGACTGCATATGCGCTAATGAGACATTGATGGCCGAGGTCCAGGCGTGCTCACTGGGAGCCTGCACCGTCATTGAAGGACTTCGTACGTCCTAGAATGCTGCCCCTCTTGATATTGGCTGACCAGAGTGACTACCTATTCTCAGAGTCGCAAAATGCCACGGCTACCCTCTGCCACTGGCCGGTCCGGGACAAGAGTATTGTCGCTCCCATCGCGACAGCCGTTACTGGGGTCTTGGCTCTCGCGTTTATTGGCATCAGAGTGGGTGACTGTATTGCTAAGAATGAGTTCAAGTGGGCTGATCTGTGCGCGGTCCTCGCATTTGTGAGTGCGCCGCCGTGTGAGCATAAAGGTTGAGAGTCTACCGGCTAACCAGCAGATTAGATCTTTTCGTTGCCCATGGACATATTTGAATTTTTCAGTGTGTTCCTCCTCGGCGAATTAAGTATTGGGTATATGCTAATAACAAGACAGTGATGGGTTCGGGGATGGGAAAGGACGTTTGGACCCTAACGGAAAACCAAATTACAAACACAGCGAAGGCAAGTATTATTTGGAGGGAAAGGAGTTTCAGGTGGGAGAGCTAACAGCGTGGATAGTATACCTGGGTAACCCAAGTCTGGTATATCCCGGCAATCATCCTGACCAAGGTGGCCATCATCTGCTTTTTCATGCACATCTTCCCAGGCCCCAGATTTCGACTGCTATGTCAGGGGACTATCGTCCACTGCTTCTTGTTCATGATCTCGACTTTGATCACTGAAATACTTGCCTGTATTCCGGTCGAAGAGGCCTGGTCGAGGTGGAAAGGCGAAAGCACAGCCCTGTGCTATGATAACACAACCTTCTGGTGGGCGCACTCGGTACGTGAACTCGATCACTCGATCACTCGATTCATTGGATTTAGATATCAACTAACTGACCCCAGGCAATCAACATCGCCACGGATCTGTGGCTCATCGGCCTTCCCATTCCAATGCTACTTGGACTCCAGCTCAAGACAAGGAAAAAGATCTACCTGGTTCTCATGTTCAGCGTCGGTATTGTGTAAGTGCAACACCCCATCAATACCTGCGATTGACCTCTCACAGTTCGATAGCATCACGGTTATTAGTATTATCCGTTTCTCAGGTCTGCTGAAGTACTCCACGACATCAAACCTAACATGTAAGGCCGATCCCCACCCTGGCCGGTATATACTTGGATCACGAGCTGAAGCTAAACCAATGTGTACAAGACAACAACGTGATGGTAGCAACATACAGTGTCATCGAATGTAACGTTTCGATTATGTGCTGCTGCATGCCTGCCCTGCTTTCCACCCTCCGCCGTGTCCTCCCCACGATCTTCGGTAGCACCAACCGCTCTCACAATTACAATTACAACAATGCGCCCTTTGCGGATAGGAATGAGATCCAGAAGTCTGTCACACATAAGGTTACATATACGACTCCTGACAGGCATGAGGATGATGTAGTCGAGCTGGTGGATAGGAGCGAGAACTACCCCCCGAGGAAATGGTAGGAAACCGAAAGAAAAAGAACCGGAAGAAAATAAACGTGACTCACATCCAGGGAACCCCCTTTCCCCAGGATTTCAACGGAATGGCTTGATGCTGATTGGCGTCTATCTACTCCGTACTACGTCTTACTTTTTCATCCACCGCGAGAATGATCAATGCTACTTACTTATGTGACGATCTGGACGTGAGCGTTCCTAGATTCTGCCTACCTCTTTGTTGAATGAGGAGCTAGTACATCATAGCGCCAAAATTACTTAGGCGCTATAGGACATGTCAAGAGTCTAGATAAGAAAGCCCCACCCGGTAGACAAAGAGAAGCCGGCTAGGGCCTAACGATTGGCTGACCAATCTCCCCTCCTGCCTCGGCTTCAGCTCCCCGACTCCCCCTCATCAGTTGCCTATATTATCGGCAGTTCCCTAACATATCATCAACTATCTATGAAATGGCTCAACAACGCTTGTCAGACATATTAGCCAGCGCCGCCGTGGATTTGACCCCTTATGAAACTCTCTACAAGCATTTCCATACGCACCCCGAGCTCTCGCTACAAGAGAAGGCCACATCTGAAACGATCGCCTCACATTTGTCGCAGCTCGGAGCTTATGATATCCACACAAATATCGGAGGCTATGGGCTTGTCGGCGTTCTCAAAAATGGCCCTGGCAAGACAATTCTTCTTCGGGCCGACATAGACGCGCTTCCAGTCAAGGAACTCACCGGCCTCCCCTACGCGAGTTCAGTGACTATGTCTGATGCGGACGGCAATGAAAAGCCAGTGATGCATGCATGTGGCCATGACATGCACATCACATGTCTTCTCGCATCTGCCGAACTTCTGGCCCGTACACAGAATGCGTGGAGCGGAACTTTAATCGTACTCTTCCAGCCGAACGAAGAGAGGGGCGGAGGTGCTCAGGCCATGGTTGATGATGGACTGTATTCGAAGATTCCCATGCCCGATTACGTCTTTGGTCAACACGTTATGCGAATGCGCGCGGGAAGTGTGGGCTCCCGCCCAGGCACGATCATGGCTGCTGCCGATAGCATGAAGATCACTCTCTTCGGCCGTGGCGGTCATGGGTCACAGCCGCAACAGACGGTAGACCCCGTGCTCCTTGCTGCACATGTCGTTGTTAGACTTCAAAGCATTGTGAGTAGAGAGGTGGACCCGACTGATCTTGCTGTCGTGACGGTCGGGAGCTTGCAGGCAGGGCAGACAGAAAATATCATTGCGGACCGGGCGGAAATTGGGGTTGACTTTAGAACTGTCAAGTTGGAGACTCGCGACAAAATAATTTCTGCTATCCGGCGCATCGTTGAGGCTGAGTGCCTTGCTAGTGGATCGCCGAAACCGCCAGTGTTCACACCAACAAGACGGTTTCCGCCCACCGACAACGATAAACAGGTCGCCTCCCAACTGGCTGCATCTTTCCGAGATCATTTCGAGGACTTTGATGATGATACCCCAAGGACCAATGTTAGTGAGGATTTCTCTACCCTGGGTACTTCTCAAGGGCTTCCTTGCTCCTTTTGGTTCATTGGAGGAATTGACCCTGAGCTCTGGGATAAAGGCCAGAGAAACGAAACTTCCATGGACGAGATTCCTGGGAATCACTCGGCTCTGTTTGCCCCGGTGATCCAGCCAACGCTGAGAACCGGGGTGGATGCACTGTGCCTCGCGGCTTTAACATTCTTGAAAAAGTAGCCATCCGAAGCCCAAAAATGCCCTCTCCACCTGTCTGTTTTGGCGGTTTGAAATGTGTTTAACGCTGTATATAAAGAATTGCTTGCATATTTGAGGGGAATTCCCGGTTCCATACTCTACACTGCTAATTGTTGCATAGATGAGCTTTGTGCATAATGTGTATTTTATTCTGCAATTTCATTCCATTCACCTTCACACCGCAAGTGGTGGGAGCAGAAAACCTTTTTATTTTTGATTTCTCATCCTCCACATGTCATTGTTCAAATCCAGCCAAGAAAGACACCACAGCAGAGGCAAAGGCCTTGGAATCATCCTGGCATACTTCACGATCATCGCCAACTTGCTCCAAGAACAACGCCAACTTCGATTCCTTCCATCCCATGACAGGTGCAGATTCCAAGCACATCTTAGTCATGCCAAAGGCATCCATTTCATAATGACCCTGCACGGACAGCACTCTGCCGGGGTGGTAAAGTCCCTGAATAGGGCAGATGGGCGTACTTCCAATATTAATCCACGGCGCAGGCAGCGAAACCGGCGGCGAGTCGGTAAGTGTAACAGCAGTTCCCTTCTCAACCGCCATCACGCGATCGCCATGGAACATCTGAATGCGCAAGCGTCCCTCGGGAAGATCACCAAGTGCACCAGGGAACGACTTGACAAACGCATTCTCCAATTGAACAGTATAAATTCCGACCTCACGACCGAGAGGGCATTGCTCAACCCAGACATCACGGACCGGGTCTTCCACGTTGCGGACGAGAGCGTGGGAAATAAGTTGGTGGCCGAAACAGGTGCCCAGAATACGGACTTCTGGGTATTGGTTGTACACTGTTTTGACGAATTTCTCAAGCTCCTGCATCCATGGTGAATGGTCCATCTCGTATACGCCGGGCGAACCGCCGGTGATCAGGACTGCGTCCACTGGGGATTGCACGGGTATTTGGTCCTCGCCTGCATGGCCGCGGAGCTTGTATAGGTCGGGATAATGGCCTCCTCGGATATCATATGGCGTGATCTTGACTTCGAGTTGCTCCTTCTCAGAGAACAAGGTCTCGTTCAGGCGTGATGCGGTCTCGCGGAGGATGGTTCGGAAGTGGGCACTGCAGAGCCCTCTAGCCTCGTATAGCTTACGGGCTGGGATATCGACGTCTAGGACGGCAATGTGGATGTGGTGAACCATTTTTTTCTAAAGAAAATATGTGTTTAATTGATGGAATATCTGGGATTATGGAGGGTGGAAATGGCGAAGTGAAGATTTCAACCCCCTGGGTGTACTGCTAAATAAGATAATTTCGCCATACTAACCCCGACACAGGATTCGAAATCATTTAGGTAAGACATAGTCTTGTGGGATTCAGGAATTCATATAATAAAAAGGATTCCAGGTAGAAAAAACGGCGAATTACTCCAATAGACTCCAACCACCACGGAAGCATTAGGTAAAAGCCCACGTTGTCACTCGATGAGCTTATTTTTTCTTGATCCACACTGAGTTACACCGAATACCTTTTACATATTTTCTCCGGTACCCTATTTCTACCGAAAATAAACCGGGTTGTTTGTGTTCAACAGTGTATGTTGTAGGGGGTACACTCTTTTATACGCCCTCTGACTTGAGATAGCATGTGTAATAAATAATGCCTGGTAACTCTTGGCTTTCCCGTGTTTCAGCTGAGACTAACACGGGATTTGCTGCGATTTGAGGTGCTTTATTTCATTCATAACGTCTTCCAAGTCCGTATATGCGTGAACGATGTCTCGTCGAACCAACTAGTTCCGCACAAAACGATCGCCTAAGAGCTTATTAAGGCTTAGCTTCCTATCCATTTCAGTGTTCATCCCTTGCCGCTTTTTTCTCGCTGAGTCACGCCCACCCCTGGGCTTACATAATCATTGGAGTCGCCCTCCAGGGCTCATCCCTGGCTAGATGAGGATCCCCTGAGTACCTCCGTGACTTGAGCGCTCTGACTTGCTCAACATCTTCAGCAAAGCAGGAGAGCAACCAATTCAGCAGCTCACCGTCCAACCTTGGTTGACAAAATGGATACTGGGCTTAAGGATGGCCCCAGTCCGGCACCGGACTCAAGTTTGAGAAATATTTGTGGACCTGTGATCCACACCGGCAAGTCCGAGGTCCGGGCCACGGAGTGAGCTCCGGAGTTCTCAGAAGGCCGGAGGTGAAAGGATAGCGGAGAAGACACGCTACCTATGCACGGAGTATGTTTGTACTCAAAAATATTGATCTGATAAGGAATTGCTCTAGGCCTTACTGTTCAGCGCCAGAATCTTGAGCATCACTTTGATCCTATAATTATACTCAATATTCTCATAATGTCCTCTTATACGTCTTCTCAACTCAATCAAACACTTCCAAACAACTTCAATCCATTTGTTTCCTGATTCACTATGAGTGGCGTTCAAGTTTGCTCTGTTCAACATGAGACTACCCAACCAGCTGAGCAGATCCAAGTGTCTAGCTCCTGGTGTGGTGCTGGACCTGCGGCCTACGACTTCCGCACAGACACCATCACGACACCGACCTTATCTATGCTGAAGGCGATTGCTCAAACGACATTGATGGATGACGTATACCAAGAAGATTCGACAACGAATGACTTCGAGAAATTCATGGCCAACCTCACAGGAAAGGAAGACAGTCTCCTAGTCTTGTCGGGCACAATGGGAAACCAAATTGCCCTCCGATCGCTGTTAACACAACCACCCCACGCCGTGCTTTGTCATTACCAATGTCACATTTTAAAGTCAGAGGCCGGCGGCTGCTCATCTCTGTCTCAGGCGCATATGCAGCCATGCATCCCAGCGAACGGGCAGTATCTGACCCTCGAGGATATTCAGCGAGACGTGGATACTCGTGATAACATCCACATTGCGCCTACCCGCGTGATCTCGCTGGAGAATACCCTCGCCGGTGTCATTACTCCTTTAGAGGAAGTCCGTCGGATCTCTACATTCGCGCGCGCCAACAATATCAAGATGCACCTGGACGGCGCAAGAATCTGGGAGGCTGTCGCTGCTGGTGCAGGCTCATTGGTTGACTATTTGGACTGCTTTGATACAGCCCAGATGTGCTTTTCCAAAGGGCTAGCTGCCCCTGTCGGCAGCATTATTGTTGGTCCGAAGAACACTCTGCAGCATTGCCGATGGGTGAGGAAGAGTATTGGTGGAGGCATTCGACAGGCCGGGATCGTCTCATCGGCGGCCCGTGTGGCGGTCGAGGAGAATTTCGGAAATGGACCTAATGGCGAAGGTGGTCGATTGCGAGAAACGCACAGGAAGGCTAAGATTATTGAGAAGATGTGGGTTGATCGCGGTGGCGCGCTCACTCGGCCAGTCAATACAAATATGGTTTGTCTGGATTTACCTCACAGCGGTATCACGGTGGACAGAATTATTTGCGTGGGTAGAGAGGAAGGAGTTAAATTGTTCGGTGGAAGAATAGTCGTCCACTGTCAGATTGCCGATGATGCCATTATCCGACTAGGAAACGTTTTTGATCGCGTGTTGTCATCGACAGAGAAGAGGGAAGAGGTAGTTCAGGGGTTATATTCGGTCTATAGATAATCAAGGAGAAAAAAAGAAGTATATAGGAGAGAATTGACCACGGCGCAACAAGTATTCCTTCACTCCTTTGTTTCACAATTCCCTATTTGTTATATAACGCGTCTGTCATGGCTTTTCCGCTTCGCATGATTCGCTTCGAAGACATGCGAAATATATACAACCAACATTGTAAATACAGGTAGCCAACTTGTAACAATTCTCATGTTAGCTACATGCAGTAGTAGTTCGCATGGAATCCCTCTGCAGGTCAATTGCTATTGTTTAAAATAAGTGTGGCACTAGGAAATATAATATTATGAAAGTTACAGGATGAACCGTTCTTCATTTGAAATCATTAGGTATAATTATTCATGCTGAGCTATGGATATATGGAGCAACTAGAATCGAAACTATTTCTTGAATCTCAAGAGTACAGGTAGAATTTCATGCCACCTCAATCATCTTGTCAGCCATTTCGAGCAAACTGTCGGCCATGACATCCATCCTAGTATCAAAGATCTCAATGCACGACTCCTTCTCATAGATCGAGCAGTAAGCACCACGGAAGCTGATTTTTTCGAGATAGGTTAGCCAAGAGATCTTCTTCATTCCGTTTCAGAAACAGCAAAACTTACCCAGCTTTAACAGCCGCGCTCACATCCCACATATGCGCCGCCACGAACCACTTTTGATCTTCGGCAGCGAACTTCTCCAGCATGGGCTGGTAAGACCCCATGGAAGGTTTGACCATAGCAAGCGGTGAATCCAATGCGGATTCATACTTCATGAATTGATGGCAACTGACAAGGTTTTCGGCGGGCATTTCAAACCCGGCGCGCTTGAAGTAGCCGCCGACTCGTTCTGTGTCGCCCGTAGTCAAGCACCAGATGGTGAAACCATTATTCCTCAATTTTTCCATCATGGCGCGGCAATCTGGGCGGAGTTCCAGCTTCGAATACGCATCGTGACATATGTCTCTTTCCTCGTCGGTGGCGAACGACCTCGGGTTCTCGATCCCGGACATATATAAGACGCGGTAAAAGAGCGCCTTGAAGACTTCCTTGTATGGCACGTCCCGCTTAGACATGTGGAGCATAAGAGACTCGAGCTCCGCAGCTTGCATCCATGCGAACCCGAATATTTTGGCTGATACTTCATGTGCTCGCAGTCGTGGGCCGAGAACATGTTCGATGGTGTCAAGAAAGTAGTCAAATGACACACACGTGCCAACCACATCAAAAACAGCGTGCTTCTTGGGGCAAATCATGTTGTGGATATAATATTTTGATTGATGATTGAATGAAATTGAACTGGCAGACTGAAAGGATTCTTGGGATGCATTTTGATCTGGGCCGTGTCACGGTCATTTATTCAAAGCGGTTCACCAAGCCAAGTCCGTTGGAATCGTTGTCTGATTGCGGCACAGAGCTATCCGATAATCTACATCCCGCCCTTGATCCATTCCACCCTCGAATCAAGATAGGAATGAGGTTCACTCCGTACATGTGAGCTCCAGGATGTGTGAAGAGTGGCGGTGTGGGCACTCCGGGACTAACCATATCCGGCAATCAGCTATCTTCGGACTAGACCCACTCCGTCCCGGAGCTCACCTTGGGGATTACATTTGTTGATTTTCACACATGCTATTCTAGAACAGACTCCGTGCCGAGAACCGAGTATGGAGGGAGCCAAAAGCATCTTGGATATTACATTTGATTGGGTCGATTCTTCAAGCAGCATCCATAGAGATCGCCATTTCTTGCTGTATACGCAAGGGTTAAGGACCTTCCAGGAAATTGACACCGAATGCATCGGGATGCACAGCAATATAGGGGTTAGAAGATGTTCACATTCCATCTTTCATGCTTAGAGACTTGGATGATTCATACTTTCATTCCATAATATACTGATTAGTACGGAGTATACAAAGCAACCTTTCATTACATGGACTCTACTCTATAGATCAATATGTAGTAATTCAACACATAGAATTACTTAGAATATATCCAATTATTACCATAGTACTCCGTACACCCCTCCAAGTCAGGTAAACGTGATGCTTACCCTGGCAACTCCACTAGCGAATCAACAGATCTCATAAAATACTGTAATCCACCCTCAGCCCCATAAAATGTTCAGCCTGCGAAGACCTTTCTTTCGCTCTGCCTCAGGCTCTGGATTCCGATTGGCAATATCGATAAAGGGTTGAATGGGGATATCTTCCAAGGGGACGATCTTTGTCTTTCGAATAAACTTGTACCCAAAATAGAAGATGAGGAAAAGAGGAATATTAATATACGAGGAGACAAATGTTTCGTCCTCCCAATTTCCTTTGATGAAAGTTGAGTACCCGCCCGTGATGAGCAAGATGATGAGCATGAAAAGCGAGGCCCAACTGATATATGGCTGTAGCGGCGTTGCCCACGGTAGAGACTTCCGAGATATTCCCTGTTTCTTGCACCCGTAGTAGAAACGAAGATACGTAATCAGGATAGTGATCCAGTTGGTCAGAGTTGTGATAGAGACAAGGTCTTGTAGCCAAGTAAACACAGTGTTCGCAGTCGACGAGAGCGACATGTATCCCAAACACATGAATAGACCGTAGAGTGAAATTGCGACGAATGGGACCGAAAATCTGTTAAGTCGAGTGAAGAACTTTGGGGCTTTACCGTTCATCGCCAGCCCGACCAACACTCTGGTCCCGCCGAGCATGTTCGAGTTGCCTGAAGACCATGCCGACGTGATAATAACAGCATTGATAATTGATGGCACTACCTTAATTCCAGCCAGAGTAGCTGCAATCACAAAGGGAGACTCAGAAGCTGTCCCACTAGAATTACTGAGTCTAGGCTCATTGGATGGAACCACAAGGCCAACCATGAAGATGGAGATGACTAAAAGGAAGAGGTCAGATTTGAAAAAGAGGCGCTTTTGTTTTCCTTTGGAGTCGACATACCATAGAAAACCAATATACGAATGAAAATCCGCTTCGCGGCTTGTGGAATAGCCTGTCTTGGTGATTTTGTCTCTGCGGCAGCGACAGTAATTGTTTCAATCCCCGAATACGCGTAAAGAGCATTATTCAGAGATGTCCAAACACCGAGAAAGCGACCAAGAGCGCCACCGATCCCAAGATACTGAACGAAAGGTCCAGGATTGCGCCAGTATCCAAACCCGATGGTTTTATGGTCAGGCCCGCCACCACAGGTGATCACAAGAGCCTGATTTACAAGTGTTAGTACATGAAACCCCATAAATGGTAGTAATCAAGCCGAAATTACCATTATATTGACACCAATGATCAGCAATATCTTGAGCATGGAGAAAGCAAACTCGAGCTCTCCATATACTCTCACAAAGAGCAAAGCGGTACACAACATAAGCAACCCAAAGATAGTGATCCAAATCGCACTATTGAGGTCAGACCAGAACTGCACTAGTACAGCGGCGGCCACGATCTCTGCGGGGATAGAAACAAGGTAAGAATATACCACATTGTAACCGTTGGCAAAGGCTAGTGCCGGGTCAACAAAATACTCCGCGTAGCGGACTATTCCACCAGTCAAAGGAACAAGTGTACCCATCTCGCCTATCGCAAGGGTTACGGTGCCAGCAACACAGCCCATGACTAAGTATCCTAGAAAGGCACCCAAGGGACCAGAACGCGAGATTGCTCGACCAGAACTGAGGAATAGACCTGTTCCGATAGTACCAGCCAAAGCGATCATTTGAATGTGTCTCTGATGAAGGCCTTGTCTGACAGTCGAAATTTCTTCGAAGTCTCCAATATATTCATCTTCTGGTTGAACAGGGGACTCTGGGTCTTGTATTGTGGTCTTGACATCTTTGGTGAATTCATGGGATGTATTGGGGGAGTCCTCGTTACCAAGGAAGGTCTTGATCGTGGACATCTCGATTGACTTGGATGTTCTCCCGTGGAGGGAAAAAGGTTATTGAAAATATCGGGCGGTCGTTTGTAGGTAGGGCAGACTGCGACGTATCTCCGGAGACAATTTAGCTTGAACTTATAGCCAACTTCGTTAGTGGCCATATCGCTCTGAGGTCAACCTGCCAAGCCACCGATTGTTTATCTGTATAGTCAAGCTATGCGGGTAACGCGATTTTAGAATTAACACCAGGCGTGGCCTTTAGTATCATTCAAAAACGGTTAGAGCGGGAAGATATGGGACCTTGATTGGCAGATGGATGAAGATACAAGATGGCAAGCATCCAATCGGCAGACATATATATCTTTGACAAAGGTTGACTGGGGGGTGTGAGATAGCAGCATGCGGGCGATAAATGGGGGTGCAGATCGACTCCGCAGAAATGCAAGGCCGCGAAATCCACTCCGTGAGATAGCAGCTCCGATAGATAAGCTGTACGGACTTGGGAACAGACAGCTCGGAGTACGAGGAACGAAAGTACTATCACCGAGTACGAGGAAAATGTATTTGACACAGATATTAGGCGTGCTTGAGGGCGTTTCTATATAGTATTTCATATTCTCTTCCTGTTAACACAAGCATTACAAGCTCAGGGAATCATCCCATACACTTCAGTTGTCCGATCAACAGACCCTATCACCGAGCTCCAGCAAAATCCGTCCGAAGCAATTAAATATCATGCCCAAAGTCTTCTTAGTTACGGGGACTTCAAGCGGCTTCGGCCATGATCTGATCCAAGAGATCTTGAATCGTGGAGACATTGCTATTGCGACAGCACGTACTCCAGCGATATTGGAATTCGACAACACAACCGAGAACAACCATATGACCTTGAAGCTCGATGTGACCGATACCGAATCCATCAAGGCAGCTTTTGCCGAGGCCATCAAGCGCTTCGGGCGAATTGATGTTGTCGTGAACAATGCGGGCTACGGCCTCACAGGATGCTTCGAAGAATACACCGAAGAACAGATCCGGATGCAAATGGAGGTCAACTTCTTCGGTCTCATCAATGTCACACGGGAATCAATGTCTACCATGAGAACTCAAAAGCCCAGCGGTGGTGTCATCCAGCAGGTTACCAGCGTTGGTGGGCAACGCGGAGCCGCGTGCTTCAGTCTGTACGCCGCGAGCAAATGGGCGGTTGAAGGATTTACGGAGTCTATTTCAAAGGAAGTGAAGCCCGAATGGGGTATCAAGTTTACCTGTGTAGAACCAGGTGGTTTCAGGTGAGTTGGGCGAATCTCTAGTGAAATTCGCCTTTGTCTCTGATTTAACATTTCGTATTAGGACTGATTGGGCTGGTCGGTCAATGGCATTCACTGAACGCCATCCAGAATATGATCACCTCGATGCTAAAGGAATGATGATGGCCCGCAATGGGACACAGCCTGGTGACCCCCGGAAGGCCGCAAAGGCCTTTTACGATTTAGCCATGATTGAAGACCCACCTTTGAGAGTATTGCTCGGCACAGACGCCTACCCGGCTATCTTAGCAAGACTAGAGGAGGAGAAGCGGAATTTCATGAAGTATGAGGGAATCAGCCTGGCCACCGATGTCGATTAAGTGATGGATTGTATTGGAAACCCAACATAGCTCAATGAAAATATCATCCAACATATTAAGACATACATAGTAAACCTGTAGACAGGTAATAGGGAAGATGAGAGCCTAAGTGGATGGTTTCCCTACTTGACTTGACTATGATACTTATAGCTAGGCACAGGACGAGCGGATACGCTTTTATAGTGCCCATATTACGGACTTGGTGCAATAGAGTAAAATTAATCGATACCACTAATTAGACTCTTTATAGGCAATCACTACACCGCAATACATCCCGAAGGGAACATTTGTTGGGGACACAAGACTACTAAATAACATTGGGAACAGCCTAGCTGCGTAATTCCGCCTTCGATTCTTCAATGTTTAATAAATATATCTCATCTTTTAACGCCGAGTATATCACCCCCAAAGGGACCGTTCCTTGCCATTTCCAACCTCTCCTTTGTCGTTTCGAACAATCTGGGAACACCAGTGTCTTCAAACCCGATCCCATTTTGAACCATCTTAGCAACCCCAAGCGCAGACAAAAACGCCTGAGGCATTCCATGACCATTGAAGCCCGCAAGTACAAACTGGCCATCTTCCCCAGGCACGGCGCCAATATGAGGCTGAGAATCCCAGCTGTACCCCATGACCCCGGTCCAGACTTTATCCACCTGGGCCCCGCTGTGCTCCCAACCATTGAAATGCCGTTGCATATAACCTTCGTAATGGTTTTTGACTTCCTCGATGAGAATTGAATCGTCCACGTTGTCGTACCATGAACTCAGTACAGAGTGGTATCGCAAGTTGGCTCCACCGACAACAATGCTACCGTCGGCACGGGGGATGAGGTATGAAACAACGTTGTCCTCTTCACGGACTATGTAGGAGTTGTTCAGAAGAGGCGCTCTCGTGCCCTCAGGAACTGAAATATGAGTGCAGAGTCCTTTGCAGGGAACGATGGCTTCGCGGTACTGTGGCAGAAGACCCGAGATATAGGCATTATTCGCATACACGACTTTCCGAGCGACTGTCGTGCCTCGTGGAGTCGTAACAATAAAGTTGCCCGAAGGTTGCCGACTGACGGACGTCACCGGGGTATGAGCCTGGAGATTGACCAGCCCAGTCTTGAGAATTGAGGCCGTCAGATAGAGAATCAATTTGTACGGCCACAGGGTTGCCGCCGTGAAGGAAGCGCAAGCTTTGGCGCCTTTGACACCCGAGATACCCTCCGCATCCTTGCCAAGCACAAAGAAGACATCCTTCATGTAGTCAAGGTTACGAGATATCAACGTGTCGTACATATCCGTAGCCTTCTGGGCTGTTTCCCCGTTGGTCCATACATCGATAGACCTTGTGAGGGTAAAGTCACAGTCGATTTTCTCCTTTTCGACCAAGGACTTTACGGCGTGGACATGTGCGATTTCAAATTCAGTCACTTCCAAGGCACGTTCAACTCCTGCTCGGTCGATAAGCCTGGCCATAGGGGTGTACATGTCCGGTCTTAGGTGACCACCATTGCGTCCTGTCGCACCCGAACAGACACCCCGTGCTTCCAGTATTGTGATAGAGAGTTTCTTGTCACTGGCCTCTCCTTTGGTCAAGTGGTACGCTGTGCTAATTCCTGCATAGCCGGCACCTATGATGACGACGTCGCTCGACACTGGAATCTCCTCTGTGGTTCGGTGATCGTGCAGTTCGTGAATGTCTCGGTGCCAAAATGGCACAGTCGCATTTTCGACAGGCTGTCGGGGTATACTGGATGTGTTGTTTGGAGACATCGTCATCGGAATGGGATTGACTGTTGCTGTTTGATCTCGGAGGACTTCCCCAAGTTGAACGACTTCGGCGTTTAAGTAATGCCTGTAGTTTCAATCCTTGATCATCATTCGATGAGAGAATGAACTCCGATTTATTGGTATTCAACAACTGATCCACGCCGTGTCACGCCGTGACCGGCCCTTATCAACCCCGCAACCCCTGTTGCGCCCGGGGTAACCCACTCCGACAGATCAAAAAGCACTCCGAACCGACTCCGGGCTATCTTATCAATTGCGCCAATTAACAAGACATGGTAAAATGGCCGTTTGGTGTATTCAAGACCAAGAGGTTGAAAATGTCCGTCCGGTGAGATTGCCTAATACGGAAAAGGTGGATTACTTTGTTCAAGCCAACCATTCTGAGTCCAATCAACGGTGTTCAGCCAATCCATATCATTGAATGCGTTCATCTCAGGATCAATGTCACACTCTCTGCCCATCGCAGCAGGTAGATTTTGTCCTGGGGACTGCTGCTCTTGCGGACCATACTGCCTCTGGGACTGCTGTTCGCTCGGCATCTCTTGTGTTTGCATGCCACACGACGACCCCAAAGAATCGAATACAGCGTCAATGATTCTCTGTAAAACGGCCTTGAACTTCTTGCTAAGTTGCGCATTGTTATCCGTAGGCCGTATCCAGTCAAGTAAGGCTCTGAACATAACCAGATTTTGGACGACTTCCGACCGCGAGAATCTAACACAGTCGTGACCGCGGGTCGTCGGTGAAACCTCGCTTTGCGTGGCAGGTGGTACTAGATTACTTGCTCGGAGAAGCTCGACACATAAAATCCCGGCACAGGGCATTCCGTATGATACCGCCTAGATGAACATTAGTTTTTATTGTACTCTCCATCCAGATAGCTGGCTAGCTCGCCATCGACTTACAATCCAGTCAAAGGCATGGTGAAATTCATGTAGCTGATCGCGATTAAGCCAGAGAGATAGGATAACAGACATTGTCTCTTGGGCGATATCGAACAAGTCTTGGCCACCGCTGAATTGCCGCGATACAAGTAGACGCTGGAGAAGGAACTGGCATTGCAGTACATCAAGTTGTATGCGGGTGATAATATAGGCATCCTGAGCGCTCCGTTCATAGAACCGTGAGCTTGACTGAGGGTGCCATTCAGAGCTCCCCTGGTACTGAATGTGCGGGGGATATGAAGTAACTATCTTTCCCAGCTGGACTTGTAGGTCTCTGCAAATGGCTGAAGTCAGCGAAATGTATGCAATATTGCTTCCAAATAACGCACTCTACCTGTGGCTTGGTAAAATTTGAATTGACACTAAGAGTTAGTTCCAAGATTCCTTCCCGGATAGGACTAAGCATCGTCAGTGCTCGAAGCCAGGTTGTTGTGTATATGTGACCGTTAGTGTTCCAGCCATTAGAGTCAAGCTTTGCAATAGCCACAGCGAGTCGGTCTCGGCCGCCATATACATCTTCCTCGCATAAATCGAGTGGGAGAGGGCATTGACAGTAATGGCTACTGAGCATAGGTGGCCGCGCATTAAACAAACTGTGACATTTGTCATGGTAATACATTGACGAAGCGAGTGATGCTCGGTGTTGAGAAAATGGCGTAATTTCCTTCGAAGGAGCGAGGCGATGCAATCCCGCACTTATAAAAGCACTGCGGACAGTCCCATAGTCGACTCGTACGCGGTCACCTATGATGAAATGAGCTCTAGTCTATAATGCCAAGATTTGTCCTGATGTTTTGTGACTCACTCTCATCACTGATGATGATGCTTTGCAGTCTGGTGCTATTCTTCATGCAAATAACCATGGTATCACTGATTTCAAAGTTCCCTTCGCAAAGCCTTACACAGGCAGCAGCACACTCTCTCATCTTCTCTGCCGCAGTGTTGCGATTCCGTCCATGCTGCTCGGGTAGATCAAACACTGGGTCCCACTCTTGTTTGCATCTGAATGCAATTCCAGCCCAGCTGAAAAGGATCCCGATCATTTCCCATCGTAGATGAGGTCCACCAAACCAGTTTATCCAGGAAGCATGGTCAGAATTGCCTGCGTAATCGCAGTCGGGTATTGTGTGAGGTCTTTTGTGGTTGATAAACAGATCATTTGCCACTCTCAGCACTGATTCCCGCGTCCGGGGCTCACCTAGCTCACTGGCGTATTCCGTCCATACTTGTTTCAAGCATTGCTGGATCATGGTTGGTGACAGCCATACATCATAGATATGGTGAATTCCTGTCAGGAGCATATCACATGTACGAACAGAGGGGAAGTTGAGCAGTGTTCTCACAGCCAAATCCACGCGAGATCTGGCCATTACATCAGGCTCTCGGCCTAACTCGTGGTAGTCGGAGTTTGTGGCATCAGCCATCACTGCGCCAAAGCTATCTTGGTTTTCAACAAAGACAGCAGAGAAGCGAGTTGTCTCGTGTTGGCCCAACTGCTCTTGGAATAACATGTTCCGTTTTGATGCGCTCGAACGGGCTGTTACCCCCGAACTCGCAGCGGGGCTTGGATCAGCAGGAGGGAGAGAGATCGCTGCCCCGACCGAAGCTTCACCAGGAATGTGGAAGGTGCTGGAGACATTTTGAGTCGTCAGCAAGTCCGCGGGCAGGGTTGAGTCGAAGTGTATGGGTGTGTGGGAGGTCGGAGGGCGGCGTTTGGTCATAGGAGCAGGGTGATAAATGCAGTTCAAGTTGCGCAGGGCACAACGCGAACACTTCGGACTTTCATGGTCACAGCGAATCTTGGCCTTGCGACATGGTTCACAGGCTTGCGGTTGGCCATTATGACGTTTTCTTGGTTCTGCGTGCATCGTGTCTCCTCACAAGCGTAGTTTCCCCTTATTGTTTACTAGCTCGGTGGTCGACGCAAAATGTCAGACATTTCTGAAAAGATAACGTTAAAGCACAACTACCGTACAAGCGGCAGAATGGACATGATAGTAGAGGAGATTACCCAGCAACGGCCAATGGGTGAATTAAGTACGATGCTCTAATCGCAAGCCGATAGGGAGATTGATATCTTCAGGAGCCAATCATCTTCCCCAGCCAACATTACCGATATTACCGGAATACGTATCAATACAGCGGCTTTCCAAACATTGAAGTCCCATCCCAAAGTCGCGTATCAATTATGGTACATATATCTGCGTACAAAGTCAATACACATAGTAGACTCTTATATCCTCCGAGAAAAAGTGAAGCGCGAATCCCCATAGTCTCCAAAAAGGTGGACTCTAATATTTTGTGATCTGTGTACTCCGTACATATGTTGGATACCGAGGAATACAAACCGAGCGCCGAAAAACTTTGAAATCTTCCTTGCATATTTGAACTCCATCACAACCCCACAGTTGTCATCTTACCTATCAAGCTTACCCCGCAGGCCACCATCGTCTAAGAGACTGCCAAACATAGCAGCTTCATACAATCGATTCACCTGCCAGGCATGATGTCCAGCATGGGCAATCAGCCATGCCATCTCATCCACAAACCCGAGTGAATACGCCCGCGCCATAGCTAACTGGAGTCTCTCAGACGCGTCATCCTCTATTTCCGGATCCACCACACCCTTGGTTACATATTGCATTGGTTTAGTACTGAGGCACAGCCAGAGCTCAGCCAGTAAGCCATCACTTCCATCGTGTGCGCGTAGGTGCCCCTCTACTTGATCACAGGGGTCGCCGCCATTACAAGCCCCTTGCAACGGTCTGCTGAAGCCAGTAGTGCGCAACTCGGGGTCGAAGGCTTCGTCAAAATCCGCCTCGCGCGGTTCCGCCGCCGTCTTCCGCGTCTTGGGGTAGCCGATCAGAGCACGTCGCAGGAATCGGTGTCTGTCGTTCAGGATATGCCATGTAAACAGTGCCGAGCACATGCGCGCCATCGGTTCCATCCAGCGTTCACATAGCATCCTGCAGCTTGTATGGGCGTATGCGTCATACACCCTCCGCAGCGCTTGCTCCGTGACTATGCCTGTCGACGTCATGTCGGCCGTGTTTAGGAAGGAGTTCAGCAACTCCGAGTTGAATAAATCAGAGCCCACATCGATAACGTCTGTCCCGGGGTTGCTGAAGACCAGGTCGCTCATCACTGCAGCGCAATCAAAACCACGCACCATGGCTTCTTTGGCCATACCCATCAAGCTGCTCTCGAGGGTGCATATGATTTGAGCCTCTCGTCTGTCCAGCGTGGCCACTCTATTCGCCAATTCTGATTTATGTGCCTCCTCTAGTGCAACCTTCTTCTTTATGTACTTCATACCAATCTCAACAGCGGCCTTCCTTTCGGCACCGCCTGGTGTATGCAATGCATGCTGATCACCAATCGCCCACTTGATCACGTTTTCGAACTCCGGAAAAACTCTGTGGTAACCGTGCTCATAGTAAAAGGCCATGTCGGCACAGCAATTGGAGTGGAAAGTTTCAGCATCATATGCCCCGATCAACATGTTCGTCATGCCGCACCCGAATAATGCGTTGGTGGTGGTCAGGGCTTTCGGCCATTTTTCCACACCAAGAAGCTGGACCGCCTTCTCCGAGGCTGGTGCGAGGCCATGACCTTTGCTGGGCAAGATGTGCCCTGCATCATGCTGCTCCTTGCGCCATTTCTGAAGATCTTCGGAGAGATGCATCTCCACAAGACCATTCTGCAGCCCTTCCTTGGGTGAGTCGAGGCACTCAAATAGTCGTGTGATATAACGTATGGCAGTGTTTGAAAGGTCCTCCAGTAGCTCCAATCTGCCGTCTTCGATGATGCTACGTGCCTCTGTGTATCCCCTATGGATTGGGAAGCTAGGCTCCTGGGCCACTTCCTCACCCCAGAAATAGGGTGGGCTTCTATTTGTCGATCCTCGGACGGCTACCTCGTTACGACCCAGTGGAAGTGACAACTGGCACTGGTTCTGTTCGTCTTGGTTCTCATCCATGATTGATTGATTGTCTTTCCAATTGGTAGTCAATGAAAGCCGAAGGACTAGTATAAAAAGTACCAAAGGGGTACACCGGTCAACCAGAAGCGATATTAGCTTTGCTTATATAGCTTGGTTTTGTCTCGGTATTTCTTCGGCGAATGCTGTAGGACCCACGCATCTGCTGTGCAGTGGCCACATTTGGGATGGGATGCATAAGATACCAATTGATCGTCATATAACCACTCTTGGCACAGATCTCGCTTCAAGTGATATATTATGTTTATTTTTCGAGTCCATCGCTGCTGTCCCTTGGACCAAGCGGTGAGGTAGTGTCCATCGATCAAATGTACTCCACCTCGTCTTTCTTTTTTCCATGCCTAGTCATGGAGTGATGCAGCACCTGGCATCATTACCCTGTGCATTGGACCACTGCGATAATCTTAGAGAGATCAAACCGCAATTGGGGGCTTCCTCTAATCTCCGTGGCAGCATAACATTCAGTGGCATATGTCCCTGGTTAAATCAAGCAATGGGTGATAATAGTTTCATATGCCCCCGGACAGTCGAAGAAGGGTTTCAATCAAAGGCTGAACGAAGGGAACAGTAGGAACCAATGCTGTGATACCCATATGAAAGACCAACTTTAGATACTACTCTACATAGAGAATCCTAATATGGATCTGTGTGCTCGGACGCTAAAATATTCGGCATAAAATCAAGTTCACACTCTTTATATCCCGGAAAATAAATCCGCAACGCCATTTCAAATTACCGCTCTATAATGAATTAGTTTGTACTCCGTACCTGGCATATTAAATTCGATAGAGCGTTCCAATGTAGATTACGATCAGTCCAGAATTGGCTATAATGAACTTAGTTCATTTAGAGCACCGACGATCTGAAAAAGACCAATCTGGGGCAAGTCCGGGATGTGCAACAGCCCCACAGATGAAGTGGACAGTGGACAGTGGACAGTTGTGAAGAGTCAACTCCGTAATGGTTCATAGATATAAACAAAAATAGAGACTAGCTAAATCCTTCTGGTTTACTCCGTGCTCCATACCAAGTTCCACTATGAAAGAGGAAATCTTCTTTGGCGTTGGGGTCGGCCCCCAAGCTATCCGAATACGACCAGCTAGCCGAATGAGGAAGATTCAACGCTTTATTGGAGGAAAGGGCTTCAGGTTTAATTATTAGCTTGACTAGCCTCTTTTCTAAGGTTATATTATGTTAGTTGACATATATCTTAACACATTCTATTCTTCATCTCAACCTCACCTCCAAATTACCAAACATGACCCCCCGTTCATTACCCCTGAACGGGACCAACCAAACGCCAATGAAAGACACCCTTAGGCACAGGAATACCAATGGCTCGCAAACCAAGACAATTGGAAATGGTCATACAAGCCCACCAAAGTCAATCCAAAAGCCCAAAAAACGGGGCTCTGTTCTTGGTCGCTGCAGGGATTTCGCGCGTAAGCACACGTGGACAATTCCGCTAGGTCTCGTGCTAGCCTTCCTCTCACTATACGCCCTCAACCCGACCGAGTCAAACCCAATCTCTCATTTCATATTCCTCTCTTACAAAGAGGAATCCCTGAATAGCGACCCAAATGCCCCCACGCAGTATGGCAAGGGTCTGTGGGACATAGCATTCGTGTCCTTCTACGTGATTGTGCTATCCTTCACGCGCGAATTCATCATGCAAGAAATCCTCCGCCCACTAGCAGCCTCGCGCATCAAGTCGCGGGGAAAGCAGGCCCGCTTCATGGAGCAGATGTACACGGCGATCTACTTTGGATTCCTCGGTCCCGCGGGGTTGTATGTCATGCGCCAGACGCCGGTTTGGTACTTCAACACGCGTGGCATGTACGAACTCTTCCCGCATAGGACCCATGCCGCTGAGTTCAAGTTCTATTACTTGTTCGAGGCGGCCTATTGGGCGCAGCAGGCTATCGTTATGCTGTTGGGGATGGAGAAGCGGCGGAAGGATTTCATGGAGCTTGTTGCGCATCATATTGTGACATTGGCGCTTATTGCGCTCAGCTATCGCTTTCACTTTACCTATATGGGCATTGCTGTTTATATCACGCATGATATTAGTGATTTCTTCCTTGCCGTAAGTCGCATATCTCCTGCCTAACCCAATTCTTCTGGTTTCGACACAACCCACAGTATCCAAGGCACCTATTTACAATTTCCTCAGGTGTCAAAATCTCTCCATTACATAGCCCCGGACATAATGATACCCTTCTATGCAACCTCGGTCGGCGCGTGGATATATCTCCGCCACGTACTGAATCTTCGGATCCTTTACTCCCTTCTAACCGAGTTCCGAACCGTCGGGCCCTACGAGCTCAACTGGGAGACCCAACAGTATAAGTGCTGGATCTCAAACATCATCACGTTCGCACTGCTGGCTTTACTGCAGGCTCTCAATCTCTTTTGGTTGTATTATCTGTTGCGCAGCGCTTTCAAGTTCCTCGCAACCGGGGAGAAAAAGGACGATCGCTCCGAGTCGGATGAATCTGACATTGAACTCAAGGCTGTTGGGGGGATTAATGGCCATGCTTCGTTGAATGGCAGTGCATTGCCCAATGGTAAATCCCGACATTCCAGTGATGCTGTGGGTACCTCTGTGAAGGCTAATGGGGCTCGCTAAATGCCCATGCGGCTTCTTGTTCCTGTGAGGCGAAATTAGGCTGATATTTCGCCTTGCCACGCATTGACTTTCTTGTTCAACGATTTCGGGCTGCAATTTTTGCCTAGTCCATTTCCTCTGTCATGGCCATGTTGTTTGTACCATGTACCATGACGATTCAATTCTATGTGTTGTCTCTGTTCGACTATTGCTGTTGCAGACTTGCCATGCCTCAGTTCATACGATTATATGTACCACGATATATTATTTGGATATAATAATGATAATGTATAATTGAGCTGAGATTCGATCAACATCAATCATATACATAATCCATTCCAATGGGTCGTCTGCAATTTGCAGAAATTATATACGCAGTCAATACTATGCTCATGCCTCATTGCTCGCGCTATAAACCATGACCAAAACAAGATAAACATCTAACAAAACTCCAGAGCTATGTGCGAAGGTGGAATCTACAAAAGAGATTTAAACGATTTTTATCACAACCTAATCAAGAGAAGCGCAATCCTTTGCTGGGATCCCAGGTTCCCGGCTGAGGTGCACGAGTGGGCTGGCTCGGGGTTGGTCCAGCTCCTGTGCTGGGTGTACCATTCGGAGGGGCAGCGGCGGATCCGAATCGAATCCCCATTTCGGGGGCCCACATACCCGGCATACCCCCTGGCATGCTCGGCGTAGAAACTGGGGGCGGGGCTACCGGTGCGCGCACTGGTTGGGGTGCCGTGAGAGGGGGTGATGTTTCAGCTGGCCGTACGTTATGAACCGGCGGAGGTGGCTGTGATAGTGCGTGGGCGGGCTGAGCAGATGAGTAGGCAGAGGGAGGGTGATGGATTCGACCTGATTCCTGGTGTTGTTGGCGCAGGTGTGGTTGAGAAATGTGCAGTGAGGCCATCGCCGTGGCATTGGAGATATCTCTAAATCCACGAAAATTCATGTCAGCGATAATCCGTTGGTCTAGTGGGGGGTGATAACACATACACTTCCAGCTGGCTTGCTTCCATCCGACGCTGGTGGACAAAAGCCTTTGCGTCGTCGCGGAATCGAGCTACAATTTTTGCAAGATCATTGTAAAACTTTCGCCCGACATCGAGGTTGGAAATGATCTCCTTATACTTCAAGTATCCATTTTCCAGATCCTGAAGTGCCTCTTCTCGTTCCTTTGTCGATGCGTCACCCTTGTGAGACCCAGTGAATGCCCGGTTGGCTTCTCGGACCTGGTCCGAAAGATGATCTTGCTCTCTCCGCTCCTGAGCGAGCATCTCACGATCCGAATCATATAGCTTCAGCTGGTCTTCAAACAAATCCTCGAACTGGCTTGCCTGGATAGGCTGCATGGGGAATTCCCGCTCCAGTCTAGCTGTCTGTGTCAAAAGTGCTGGGTCTGAATGCAATACATTAGTAGATTTCAAGACCAAGAAAAACAAAACACCTACGAATATCATCCGCACGAGCTTTGTCCTTCAATGCTTGAATTCGCCGCCTCCGCCGATTCTCCATTCGGGTGACCTCGCTCAAACAACCGCGCAACCGGTTAGCCTCGCGCTCCACCTCTGGTGGAATCACAACCCTCCGGCTGCTAGGCACAAAGGATTCCAAGTCCCGATTCGTCCCAGTGAGAACAATGAAGACAGACCGTGAATCTCGCAGTTTGCGCTGGACGAGGTCATCGCTGCCCTGGGCGGAGGTAAAATAGCCTTCGATTTCGGTCAAACTCTTGTAGAGCTTAGGCGCGGCGGATTCTGAGGTCCCGCGGGTCCAGCGGTCGGTGCCGTATTTATGGCGAGCTGCAAGGTCCTCGGCCTTCTCAGCCGAGAGAAGCTCAACACCTTCGTTATACACAGCCAGATCATTGCCTTTGACTCTGGCAGTATCTTCGATAGACCGGTGCAGGCGATTCAAGCCATCTTGTTGGCGTATTTCCTCTGCGTGTGACACAAGCATTGGGGGGAGACCTAATGGTTTTTCGAGCGCTTGCAACGACCCTGGTAGATTGAGGGAAGAAAGCAAACTTGAACCTGATGTTAGTAAAATCTCCCTTGAGAATTTTGGAATTGCCTTTGAATACATACTCTCGCAACTTGTCGGTCATGGACTCCAGCTCTCCGATGAGAGTGTCATTGACCAGTCGGTCCCGACGATCCGTGTAAATACTGGCGGCAATGTGAACTGCATATGGGACCAACTTCGAGAAAAGCGGCTGGCCCAACGGTCCATTATCACCAAGCATAGAAATCGCGTCCGTAACCTGCGAAGGTGCTTTGGCAAGAACCATGCTAGCGCGCTCGATAGACTTGAGCTCAGACTTGGGCGGCACAGGGTTGATATAGATCATATCATTATCCTTCTCGGCGCGCTTGAGGTCTTCCGCGACACGGCTCTTCAATCCAGTCAAGTCACCCAGTACAGTCCGGTTGATCCACCGCTGCTCTTTCAGCCCTTCACCAACACAGACCAAGCAATCGCGCAGCCGAGCAACCTCTTCTCCGTACTTGCGTTTCTCCAAGCAGTCAAGTGCCTGTCGGAACTGAGCTGCAGCTGCAAAATGGTGATGCTTTGCAGTCATGTGGTGGATCCAATCCGTGCTGATTGCATTAGACTTGACAGCCAAGTCACCCGCGTCACCGTAGAAGTCGGACACCTTTGCTGCCAATTTAGCAATAGATACATCTTTCAGCCCATCCTTGACAGCTTTCTGCCAGAAGCACTCCTGGCCCTGTCCGAGCAAAAGAAGTTCCAAACTCTGCAGTGTCATTTCGTCCATATCCTCGGGCGGCGACGTTCGAAGTTCTGGGATGATATCGGTTCGAAGATGGCTCAAGACCCCAGCAGCTGAGCAGAGGTAGTTACACGCCTGCTTGAGCCCATCTGCGGTAGTCCGGTTGGTGGCATATGCAAGCTGGGAGTACAATGCGGCGAGATTGAATAAGACATTCGCTAGTTCGAAGCGCAGGTTATTTTGAGAGACTAAAAGCCATGCGTATTCTTATTAGTCTCATGTTCACCAAATCGGACCCATGCGGAGGATGTGACCCCAAGAAACCAACTCACCTGGCCGTGAAGCATTAAAGCCAAAAGCCGGATACCACGAAAATTCCACTCCGACCTATGTAGCACACCGACCGTCAGTTTCCGATGCCAAATAAAAGAACCAGGACATAGAAATAACGGCGCACATCAATTGGGAACTTTCCACTCAGCCATTTCAGCTGAGCCGCATACGTGACCAAGCGGCTGACACCACTAAAATGCGGTTCCTGAACATTTACAGCCTCAGAACGTAGACGATCAATGATCATCAGATCTTCAGCAAACATATCCGGGCGCTGGTCATATTTGGAAGAGATGTACTGGGTGATTGCTTCGGAAAGCGAGACAGTATGGGAGCGCCGAAACGGGAGTTGGAGGATATTACTAAAGGAATGAAACAGAATAACAAGTCAGTGGGGTTCCTCTCTTCTCGCAACTTCTCGCATCCTGCTGGGAGTACTCACGACGCCATTATCGCTCGAGGCGGGGTTTGGAAGACTCCGTTTGTTTTGACGGGAAGTTCAACCCCACCGGGCAACGGAATGACGTTTGGTGGCCTGAGGCATCAGTTGAGCCCTTCCTATATAATGTACAGTTACACCTCATTAAAATCGAAGAATTGTCCGAGAGCTGACTGTTCTGGATTAAAAGGAGTTACAAAATAGTGATAGAAGACTCAATTGGGGCATACCCCAATGACATAGGTCCTACATGGCCATTATAATAATCAGGCTCTATATATATGTCGGCGTGGGCCGTATCGTAAATGTAGGGGTCCAATCAATGGTATTCAACTCTCTGTATTTCTGTATCGACTCT
>JAHAQQ010000250.1:0-14105 GCA_019190355.1 Penicillium palitans
GGAGTTGCTTCATGTCAATTTAGTTAGTTAGTCAGTCCTGAAGGGGGGTGTTGGAGGATCACGTGACCAATCACATGTATGTCACATGCATGTCACGTGACTCCGTTTCCCCAGGACTTCGAGACAGTTAGTCGAGAGCTTCTCTCTCTCCTTCTCTCCTCTCCAGAGTTCATCATCAATACATTCATTCCTGCATTACCTTCTTATTCACTGACATTTTTGTCCATTTCCCACTTACATAATGTCCATGGACATTTCCCATAGCGGGTCCCATGGGAAATGTCGAGGTCTACGCAGCGAGGTAGAGTAAAATACCTAGAGTCTAGGTAGTATATATAAGTATCGTCTGTAGATACTAAGCCGCGCGGCCGAAACAGTTTTTGCGGAGCGCGCCTTATTATTAGAAGAGAACCGGATCCTATTTAAGCAGAATAATAAAAAGACCTATCGACAATCTAGTGACCTAACGGTTATAGGATATATAAAAGTAATAAGCTACGAAGATATCGTTAAGGTATAGAAGAAACGAGATATAACGGCAACGAAATAAAATACTATATAGAGAAAGAGGTTAAAAGCTAGGGATAAGTTGCCTTTAAAATCGGAGGAGAAGCGTAAGTCTAAGTAAGAGATTCAAATATAGGATATAAGTAATTATTATTTAGTTTTAGATTTATAGACTCGTTCGGTATATTAGAACTTCCTATATTTCTATTAATTTATTGCGTAGAAGTAGCTTAACATTCTATTAGCTTCTAGATTTTATATATCTCTTCTTTCTTATATATTATTATCTACTAGTAATAACTACCTAAAAATATAGTTACCTAAGTTATCGAGATATAGTTTTATTATTATTAAAGCTAATTATTATAACCTATTCTATAGAATTCTTATTAACTAGGCTATTTGTCGATATACCCTAGAGGTCGGGTTAAGTTAAGTATCATTATATTCCCGCGAGGCTAAGCTCCTAAAGGTTCTTATAAGGCTAAACGTTAACCCTACTATTTAATAACTTTTATTAAGAAAAATAATCTTTTTAATTTACTTCTTAATATTAAATATTAGTATAAGCCTTTTTATAATTTAAATCTAACGCCTTAGAAAATATCGCTAGATAGAGAAATCTCTTTATTACTATATCTCTTCTATAAAGACGATTAGCTTAATAGTAATCTCGATATATCGCTTAATTATTTACTAGATCGTTCTTATATCGAAATAAGCGATTATAAGGGTTTATTCGATTTTATTCGCTAAGAAGTCTAGTTAGAAGATCTTAAATAGATATCGGATAGACTTTAGTAAATATCGAAATAGGATAGTAATAATATCTCTCTATTATATTAGTAACGAGTAAAGAGCTAATAGATTATTATTATTAAAGATCCTCGACTATATCTTATCTAGATCGATAATCGAATCTTCCTTAAATCCCTTTTATAATATATAATATCTTATATTTTTTAGGATATATTTATAAGCAATCTATCTAAATATAATATAATAGAGAAGTTAAGAAAGGCTATACTTAGATATCTATAAATATATTTCTATCTAATCTAGTATAAATTAGATCTATAGATTATATAAGATCTAGCTCTCTATCTAGTCTTTAAAGAGGTAATCTAGTATTAGTTCTACTAGTTTACTAATTATTTTAAGAGTATTATAGATAACGAAGTATTAAGACGATATTATTATAGAGAGATCCGATTATCCCGACTAAACTATTATACGCCCGTTCTCTTAGGAAAAAGCTATTATTAATATATAGACTATTAGTATCGAGTATACTTCGCTCGAATTTAAGGCCCTATAATATCTATATTTATATTTTTCTCGATTATCCTAAACTATATATAAGTTAACCTCGCCGCCTCCGATTCTAATAGGAGATATTCGAGTGCCCTATTATTTATATATTACTACTAGCTTAGTACTTTGATTAGATACGTAACGGGTATCGTATTACTAATATTAGTGTTTCTTTTCCTTTTTAAAGTGATTAGGGAATAGAAGTTTGCGATAGCCTATCGGCTACTGCGGGGGAAGGACCTACAGCGAAGACCAGAAGGCCATATATAACTAGGAGTTTAAGGAGATCCTAGGAAACTTGATCATGTTTTAGATTGGTACTTAAATTATTCTTAATAGCGACTTAGAGCCATTTTGACGTGGATTTCTCTGGTTACAGACTTGGCGAATCCCCTCTTATCGATAAGCCAGGTACGGATGTAGTCACGTGCTTCAAATATCGAATCATGTCTCATTGGCCACTTCACACTACATCCACCTATATTCTGCCACATAAGGAGTAGTTAGTTGACTATCCATCTCACAGTCAATTAACTACAGTTAATTTATTACCAACAGCCCATCGAGTCCAAATTAATCCTTCATGAAAAATGGAGATTCCCTCAGCTTTCAAGCTTTTGTGCGATACCCCCAGAGAATGGAGGTGAACCAAAATGATCTGTCATGATGGAAGGTCCAGAGAGTACCGACCTACTATCAAGATGATGCTGTTAATGACTTTAATATATAATATTCAATTACAAGGAACCGTCATCAAGACGCCCCCACGCAGCTGGCATAACGCCAAGTAAAGCTCCATTTCAGCTCACCATGAACCACAACTTTCTTGGCCGCGTTTTTCAAGCGACACTCGAGGAGCCAGGAAATCCATATTGATTTTTGTCAATAGTCAATAGAGGAAGCATGCTGGATCATGGTTTACCAATCGTTTCTTACAAGAATTCTTACTAACATTCGCTGATGATATTGCCTGCTTATCGCCTCCAAGCAGTCTCGCTGGATGTCTACTTATCTCGGATCCATTGCATTCAGCCAATTCTTGACGAAGGTGAGTTCAAAAAACAAGTTTCAACGTGAATTGTTCCTCTTCGCTCCTTCATGCAGTATGTTTGGTTGTCGCGAAGGAAGATGGTGAACATCAAACGACATTGCGGCTGGGCCATAGCCTCCTGGCCGTGGATCTCGACATATATACGCTCCAAGCAGGACTTTTAGCTAGAAACACAGGAGCTATTAGCTCCAACCCGGGGATTTGCCAATGGCAATGAAGCCTCGGTATTTCTGAAGACTGTGATCGAATTTAAGCGAACTAATGTATTTAAGACTTGGCAGAAGGCTTTGTACATATCAGCGTAGATAATAATGACGTATAGCCAACTTCTGGGCCTTGAAACGCCTTTCGCGTTAAGGTGTCAAATTGAAAGCCCGTAGTGATCGTATACGTGCTGATCACATCCAGTTTAGGATTGTAAACATTCTTGGCCAGGTCGGAACATTCTTTTATGGTAATCCGTGAATTCACACCCCCCACGAGCCTTTCCGTTTCAGGCATCTACTCCTCTTCCCCAGATTACTTCCCCAGATATTGCCCCCACGCCCCCCTCGCTACCCCCTCCCCCCTGTCATTTATTTCTGCGCCCTCGGAGTATATAACATACTTTAAGTTTCCTTATTTTGTTGGATAGATGCATCATTAACAATATTATACATATTCAATATGTTTCAATTCTTGAAATTTGATTGGAAACGCCACGGATGGGCACTCTTCTACTGTGGTGTATCAGCAATTGGTGCTCTTTGCTACGGCTACGATAATACCTACTTCAATGGCGTTCTGGCAATGCAACAATTCAAAGATGATTACGCAACACAACGCAATACAAGTGGGAACCTTGAACTGTCGTCCTCTTTTCAGGCCATGACCGCCTCGGCTATCTACATTGGAGATTTGCTGGGTGCAATCATTGCTGCCCCTGTTAATGATCGATGGGGTCGGAAAGCCACATTTTGGCTGGCTTCTTTCTGTATCTTAATCGGCGGTATCTGCCAAGTAGCAGATACAATTTACGTGGAAGCGATCGTCACCGTTGGGCGCATTCTTATGGGCCTCGGAGTCGGTCAATTCACTGTAACATCCTTGCTATACATTGGCGAAGTTGCACCCTCGGAAATCCGTGGCCCAGCTCTGATGATGTTCCAATTCCTTCAGTCTTGGTCACAATTGGTCGCCTCGTGCATCAACCAAGGCACAGAAAACCTCGATAATAATTCCCTGTCATACAAGATCCCCATGGGTGGCCTTATTGTGTTGCCATTGATTATGTTCGCTCTCTTGCCGCTCATCCCAGAGAGTCCTACGTGGTATATGTTCAAGAATCGCCGGGAAGATGCCGAAAAGAGCTTTCGAAAGATCAACCGGAGTCAAGCCGACTATGACCCAACTGCTGATCTGGCCCAAGCTGATAACACCAAGCGTATTGAAGAACAACACTCCGAGTTTTCTTCGTGGAAATCATTGGTCACAGATCCGGTCGAGAGAAGAAAAGTCTTGTTTTCAGCGGGTGCGATGTTCAGCCAACAAGTTTGCGGTATCCTATTTTTCTACGTCTATGGAGTGGTATTTGTGCAGGAAATTGGAGTCCAAGACCCATTCCTTGTACAGATCGTCATTAACGTGGTCCAGATCGTCGCTGTTGGTGCTTCCGTCATTAGCGGTAACAAGGCTCGCCGGCGTGTCAATCTTTCGGTTACCAACTGCATGATGCTAGTGGCTTTCCTTGTGATCGGAGGTATCGGCACAAAACCATTGACAACTGCAACACAATACGTGATTGTTGTCTTCTCGTTTGTTGTCGTCATTGGATTCAACTTCGGCATGGGTCCCTTGGCCTATACCGTCGCACGAGAGATGGCAGTTGGTGTCAATCAAAATAAGATTATGTCAACGAGCATTGTTGTCTTTTATTTTACCACGTGGTTGATCTCTTTCACGGCGCCTTACCTCTACTATGATGCTGGGCTTGGACCAATGGTTGGGTTTGTTTATGCAGGCACCACCTGTCTCGCTCTGCTTTGGACGTGGTACTGTGTTGGAGAAACGGCGGGTCGGACCAGCTTGCAAATATCTCTCTTCTTTGCTGAGAAGATCCCAGTGAGAAAATGGAGAACACATGTTTTCCTAGAAGACCCGTGGACGGGTTCAAACTGGCTCATAACAAGGAGTCAGAAGTACGCGGGCTTACTGAACATAACGAGTTTGTGATTTGATGGTTTTATAGCACCATCTCCGTTTCGCGGTATGTATAGATACTATGTCTTTTAGTTAGATTATGGCATAATAGCTGCATCAAATTGACCGTCGACGATGACTGCCTACTTCTCAAAACGTTTGCTTGTCTCCATCACCTTGTAAAAACAAGATTTTTCAACGCTTCAACACAGCTCCAGCACATCATTAACAAGATTTCAGAGTATTTGCCCCTAAATTCTCCTCCTGGATGTAATAATACATCTCATGTAAATAGGGATATTTTACGAATCCTTAAGATCATTTGTGATGGAATGGAGAGTCCTGATTGAGTAGAAACGAGCCAGCTAAAGACGCCAAATCCAACGGACATTTGGACCGGATCCTTCCACAGACCATCGTACTTCGCTTAGGTATGTTGAGGGAAGGCTTCAAAGTCCCTAGGAGAATCCTGACTATCATTAGTAACATTACTTGTTGCGTCCAAAATCCCCGTTTTCGCTCACACATGGTCATATATATTGGCTTTTCCGGCCAGTTTGCCCAAAATCGACATCGACCTTGCTGGGGTCAAGGAGTATCTTGACCACGTCCTCGTGTCCATTCAATTCCGCTAATAATAGCGGTGTGTGGCCATCATTATTTTTCCAGTCGACATCAACCTTGCCCGTATCGAGGAGCATCTTAACCACGGCCCCGTGTCCATCTAACGCCGCGAAAGATAACGGTGTGTATCCATCTCTATTTTTCCAATCGACATTAACTTTGCCAGTATCGAGAAGCATCTGAACCACGGGCCCGTGTCCATTCGACGCCGCGAAAGATAACGGTGTGTAGCCATCTCTATTTTTCCAGTCGACATCAACCTTGCCCGTATCGAGGAGCATCTTGACCATGGCTCTATGTCCATTTGACGCCGCAAGGATTAGTGGTGTGCAGCCATTTTCATCTTTTGAATCGACGTCCACCTTGCCAGTTTTGAGGAGCGTATTGACTACGGCCCTGTGTCCATTCGACGCCGCGAAAGATAACGGTGTTCGTCCATACTTTTTCTCTTTGTTGTCTATATCGCTCTCGTATATTTCGAAGAGCACATTGACAATACCCTCATATCCGTATGAGGCGGCCAAGGATAGCGGCGTCAGACCATCCTCAACTTCAACGCTAACATCGACCCCGTCCGTGTCGAGAAGCATGTTGATCACGGTGCCCTTCGACGCAGCCAACGGCAGTAGACTTCCTGCCAAATTTGGGTCTTTCAATCCGACCAGTGGTGCGCTTCCGAGTTCCCTAGAGATGTTCTCGGGTTCTGCAAAGGAGGGGTTCTCCAGTACTGCGGCTAACGCTTGACCTGCGGTGTGTATTACCTCATCCAGCAGAAGAGATTCATTTTTCCGTTTGTGTAGGCGTTCAAGGTTAACGCTCAGCTTCATCAACCACCTCGCCCAGTGCGGGTGGATCTTTGGCGTGGACTTGATGGCTTCTCTATTGGCGTCTATAGCCTCCTCTAGATCATCAATGTTGCTCTGCCACTCATAACGCGTGGTCAATCCCCTTGCAAGCCTCATCAGCCAAGTTGCACGGGCCGGATGTTTGTCTGGCGTTGATTCTATGACTTGTCTTGCCATGTCTATAGCGGCATCCAGTCCAAATAGCCCGATGCCCTCTTCCCGTCTCTCAAGTTCCTCAAGGCGTAGTTGTAGAATACCCGGAATCAAAGATTCAGCCTGCAATCGGGGTAGTCCAAGCACCCATCTCTCGGCAGCATTGCCGTATCCATCTTCGCTTTCCGGGGTCATCTTTGAGGTGATAGTCTCGCCATCAGACCTAAATACATAAAATTGCAGTTTCGCGAGGGGGACTCCAGCCGCCAGTGTGCTATCCATGTCCGGCACCGAGTTTCGCCGGCAGCCTACCTCTTGCAGTTGTCGTTTGCTGTACAAGTAGTATTTTGGTATTGGCTCCCTTCTCTCCCTTAGCCTTGCCCGCCTCCATTGCCGCTCTGTCCCAGGGCAGGAATGCCCACGTCGCCAGCTTGGACGCACGCGTTCAATCTGCCTCTCTCTATTATCACTCTGGGTAAAGCGATAAACTCTGTGTATCAAGCTATCGCCCGTGGACTCAGACCCATCCCTCTCGCCGGTTAGAGGCTCTGACTCATCCCCTTCGCTGTCGGAATCCAACGTGTCCACCTTCGAGCCTGACTCATAACCGTGGGATTCAATGTTTTCTAGACCTAAGGCTAGTACACTGCCCCGGTCCCGGAACCGTTCGCATGGTTCCCCCGAGTAGTATTTATCAACCGTCCATCGAATGTTGGAGCATGTCAATGGGAATATCAGATAAGATAGTATAAAACTATAGTTCCACGCGACTAGACGCGTCCGTCCAAGGCCGCAGAAGGCAAATTCAGAAAGGGACCACCTGCGTCCAGAAGAACTCGGAATCAGATCTGTCCTAGTTCCGCTAGGCACCTGTCCAGTAGCGAGTCTCTCACAAACAGCGGTCGAGATCCGAGTGTCGTCTCCGTTGAAGAAATCATGCGCTAGCCAACTAGGGGGGATATGCATCATCCGTTCCAGCTCGAGTTTGCCTTTCATGCCGTACTTCAGCAAGACTGCCGCAGTCAAAGTGTGTCCACGGTAGAGAGCCTCTGCCAGGAGTGAGAGAGGAGCGGCGCCAATCAGAGCCGAATGCCCGGTAGTTGTTGCAACTCCCATTTCCATTTTCACTAGCTGCTTTATTTTATGAGCAATGATATTGTCGTCTCGGTCTTCGTGCCACCCGGTGGTAATTGCGGTGAGAGCTGAGACCCCCTCAGCGGAAACGAAGTGGATTTTAGCGCCCGCGTCTACTAGAGCTTGAGCGATTCCTAGAATATTGTCTGCGATGCGTGTATTTGAAAACCCAAATCTCTGGATGCATAGTTGCAGTAATGGTGTGTTTCCTGCACTATCCAGAGCGTCAATGTTGAGCGGATGAGAAAGCTCGACCTCTTGTAGTTTATGTAGCACAAGACGCACGTAGTCCGGGTCATCTTCGGAGAGTACCAGGTCGTGAAGGAACGTTCCGTTAACTTCCAAATTATCCCAATACCAGGTGTGGTATCTACCGTTGATGTCTGGAAACCTGGTTAAGATGACGCGGAGAACTTGGTCGAATTGCTCGGGCCTCGGGGGCCTCGGGGCGTTATAAAGACCTATCTTCAACCACTCAGATAGGATGGTATCCTCACCGGAGTCGTAGGTGGGATCAGCACCTTCCTCGAGGAGCGCTATGATCGTGTGTCCCTCTGCCCAGCCAAACCTAGGGTATCCTAGATCGGTACTCGTACTGTCGTAATCACCGTCACTTTTCACACCATCCAAGTCTAGGTCGTGGGTTGCATAGCGATAGCGGTATATGCTAGGGTCGTTGACAGCCGTCATAAGAGGAATGCCAGAATTATAGCTGTGGGCATTGATGTCCAGTCCACTCGCCACCAATATCTTGATGACTTGCCTCGTAATTTCGAGCCGCTCTTCCCAAGGTCGATGACGGTGAACTTCAGTGTGGTGACGAGGATTGGCAATTACATGAAACAAGTTGTCCCCGTAGCTAGTGGATGATTGCGCTTCGAGATTCAACATGTTTTGGATATCTAGAGAATTCAGAGCATCCATTGTAGAGTCTGGGAGTGCTTTGAGCATATCCGTTACGCTGGGCGGACCGGAAGACTCCAATGTGGAATGAATTGAGGATCCTTCTTCGTCTTGGTCTCGGCCTAGCCACACGTCCGCGTCTCTCTGGTCACCATCATATTGCCCTTCTAGAGCGGTATATACGGTATTGTCAAAACCCCAGCTGTTGCAAGATGTGTCAAGAATAGACAATCTATCGCTCCTGCCTGGATTGTCTCGCTGTCCTATGTCAAAGTGAGCCAGTTAGGTCTCTAAGATCTCGATCAAAACTTGAGCTGCTGCTGGTACATACTATTGGACTCTAAACTCTCCCCATCAAATCCCCAGTCGGATCTACTAGTCTCCTAGGCGCACAGAAACACAGTCAGCATGTAGATACTAATACTATGACAAGGTAGTATGGCGAGGTGTCCTCCTGTACCTGCGACATATTGACGAGAACGGTCGTTGCGCTTGGTTGAGTATTTTGATATGATTCTTGTTCGGAAAGATTAGTTCCTGGTGGCTTGAGCCTCGGTTTGGAAAAACTACATTGACAAAGCATTATATACGTGTCAGTATCTGATTGGACATATTTATCACAGCCGGTATTGTATATAGATATACGGAGTACGAGTTATAAAACGGCTGGACACTTGTTGCCTAAATTGGCCCCGCGTATTCCTTTACCAAAATTACAGCCCCTCATATAGCGCTCGTCACCCATATGTATATTCTCATTAGATCTAGACTTTCACGAGATGATGGAATATTGGCGGCATTTTCTATATGCTCTACATATTATATAAATATATGAGTGTTGGACCTTCGCATGGGGGTCTGTGATTTTTATAAATCAGTTATTTAGACAGTACTCGGCCCAACGCACGGCCCGACTCCCACTAGTATTGATAATATAGGCCCCTTCTTCAGCTCAACCCTTTCCTCTTCCTATGTCCTCTCCTCTCCTTCCATAAAATTGACAGGCAACTCTAAAAAATATTACCAAAATATACCATTTCATCTCAGACCTTCACTCTGTCGGCCAGACCAGGCCATGGACATCTTCCAAACAACCGTGACAGCAATCCACGAGATCTGCCGCATTACCATCTTCATACGCAGAGTGGTCCAGGAGATCCGAACCTACGAAGAAAATGTCTCCCAGCTGCAAGCAGAACTTGAACACGAGTTTGTTTTCTTAGAGACCTTCAAAAAGCTCTTTTTCGATGATGAGACCAAAGAATTCCGCCAATTCAGGTATCTACCGGATAACTTAACTCGAAGTGTCAATAATATTCTTACCGCGCTGAATAAGTGCCTGGCTGAGTATCGGATCATTGCGCTGAAGCATGGGCTGGATCTCTCTGAGGCTGAGCTGGCTGTTGGACTTGAGCAGCAGATAATAACAACGACACCACAGTCCTGCTCTTCGTCTGTAGCGGTAATACCAGTGCCTCCCAATGGGAGAATAAGCGAGGGCTATCGTGATAAGTTCCGGGCCATAATTACAGCCCTCGGGCAGAAGTCCAGAGCCCCAGAATGGGCGCTATTTAGCAAAATCAAGATCCAGGCTCTGCTTGCACAGTACTCACAGTGGACGGAGCGATTGCGGCAAGTTATGACGCTTATGCTCCTGGTTGAAGGACGTGTAGGATCGCTCAGTGTCCATGACATCGCCACGCAGAATGCCGGATCTGCCCTGGGTTTACAGAAGCCTGCAGCCCGGCAGCTACGAGCACAGTCCGATCCACCAGCTGATTTTGGTCCGCTAGAAGGTAGCTTTGAGGTTCTAGATGGATTGATTGGGTCGTCTCAGAGAAAAGATCCGCATTCAATGCAGTTGCAGTACGTGGTAGGCACCTACATAGATCCCTTCGGTGTCAGCTCTACAACGGTGATTATGGAGAAGCATAAGTTTGACACTTTCGACTTGGCCACCACCACGGGTGAACAAAGGGCGGAAGTTCGAGAGAAACTAGTTCGAAAACTAGTTTGGACGTTGAAAGAGGACGACGAGTCACCACGTCGCCTCAACAAGCTGTCAGAGCAAAACGCCACAAATGGAAAACCCTCATCTGAAACAACAGCGGAGGCGGAGAAAAATAGTCATGTCGGTCTACTGCCTTGCCTAGGCTATCTCCCAATAGCCGATGATGGATACCCTTCTTTGATCTACAGATTGCCCCCCGGAACGACCGGCTCGTCGATATGCACATTACATGATTATATCTTGAATTGCCCCAAACCAGCCCTAGGCGATCGATTCACTATGGCTCTATCCCTCGCTGAAACTGTTTTAGATATCCATAGCTCGTGCTGGGTACATAAAGGCATCTGGTCCCGGGGCATTCTTTTCATGCCCATGCTGGGGAGGACACTGCTATACCTAGTAGGCTGGTCGACAGCGCGACCACGCAGCCAAGAAATGAGCGACCAGTCCATGGGGTCCAAAGAAAACAGCAACGTCAATAAAGGACAGGAAAATCGCGTCCCTAGACAGCTCGAAATAGAACTTTACCGCCACCCAGAGCGATATGGAACCAAAACAGCTGGGTTCTCAGCCAAGCACGACATATACTCCGTCGGTATTGTCCTACTCGAGATTGCCCTCTGGACAACCATGTCGAAGCAATTTGCCGGGCCGATAGCTAAAGCGAAAGAAAGGGGAGCATTACCCCCTGTCAACATAGTCGCAGATGCACTATCAAAGTTGAGCCGGAACGTGCAGGTGGCGCAGGAAATGGGGGAAGAATATGCTCGTCTGATCCGGAGGTGTCTGGAAACAGACTTTGAGGTTGAAAAACAGGATGAGACGGAAAGTGGTTTGCTCGGTCAATTCCAGTGTCTGGCCGTTGACCGGTTGAATGTGGGCGCTGCTATGTGATAATGCGATGATGTGATTAAACGTTGGTCATTGCCCTCTAGTCAGAATCTATCATTTCTGAAAGAAGCATGCGGTCCGCTCGCTGCCAAGATGATAAAGAAGAAGGCCTTCCAAACGAGCGGACCCTTTAAAATCGACTCACATACATTTGTTAGCGTGAATAGAATGTTGAAGTCGATCGTATTAGGCGACTTTATGAAGGACTCTGTCGTCAAGAAGTCGAATACAAGGTATATGCCGAGGTAAGTACGGAAGGTCCAAAGGACTAGATACAACATACGGCTAGTTCTTAAATACATTTTGCTTGAAGTTAGAGAACAGCCTAGGAACGCTGCGCACCGGGAGCTGTGAAAAAGCGAATAATTCCTGAGACGCAATAGTATAGAGTTAGAGGGCCTTAGTATAATGAAAGAAACGTTAGAGGGAGAGGATCTGTGGAAAGGATTTGGAGGGACAGAGAAAGACTTAATGCAATTGAAGGCCATTCTATCTAGCACTCAAACGTATCGATTGCATAGAACAATTGTAAACAGAACACAAAAAACAAAAGAATTGAACGTGTTATACTCGGGCATCAACCGGCATAAGCCAGGATGTTGGAGAAAGTTGGTAGATGTGGATAAATGCTCAAACCAGGGCGTTGAAGAGAATGTGATAGCGCCTCTTTTTGTTCCCCTCGCGGCGAATTGATCGAATATTCAGTGAACCAGTTTGGAATCAGTGAACAAACATCCTTTTGACTGTTCAGAAAGCGGGCGGCTCTAAAGCTCGTCGTCGTCGTCTTCTTCGTCATCCTCGGCAATGGCGGCGCGACTCTGTCCGTAAGGGGAGCTCCGTCCGGTGCTGCAATCTATGGCACCGCCGCAGCAAGGGTTCTTGCTACTCTTCCAGATACAGTTGTTCTTGTCCGCGCGAATGTCACAGGGGACCTCGAGAAGCTCAAACTCAATACATGCGTCGGGGTTGAGGGGTCGCTGGGTGATGCCAGGGTTGGAATTAGGGCAGGCCTGGGAGAGTCCCGCATCGAATCCAGTGAGGCAGTACTTGCCACAGGGCCACTTGGTCATGGAGAATTTCCCGGCCTTTTCATAGTTCGCGGTTCTACCGATGTGACGGCCGTTCTTAGAATCATCGAGCCATTGGCCGCCACCCTTTCCGCTGTCGACAGCACCGTGAAGATCCTTGATGGTAAATTGGGTGCTTGGGTTGACAGGAAGGCCAGGTGTACAGGCCTCATCCTGGCAGAACTGAAGCTTTGCGGGTCGGATGAACTTGCCGAGGGAAGTCTGCGAGTACTGGTTCCGGTTGTAAGTCAAGTGCTTCCCCGTGCTGCCGGTAAGGTAGTAACATCTTCCTGCTCAGAGTTAACTATTTATTCTCAGTTGGAATGCAGGGCTGGGGTCAGCATACCGGTCTTCACGCCAGATTCGCACTGTGCAGGATCAACGACGGGGTCAACGACAGGATCAACGACAGGATCTCTCTTCTTGCACTCCGTTCCATCAAAGGTAAGGCCCTCAACACAGCATTGGAAGCCCACATCTTCGGATCCAGCCACGTCGTGGAGTTCTTAAGGAGACCAAACGGAATTGAATCTCCATGCGCAGCTTCACAAACCCTGTCTATAACGATGCATAAAGAATATTGAAGGGGCCAAACTCGTTGATTTTTGACGACTGTAGGTGGATTTGCCAGCTCAAACAACTGCTGCGTGCTTAAGAGTCACAATTATTTCCAGCAAGTCTGTGGAGAATGACGATGCTCTGTATGGATAATTTGCCCAAAAAAACCGCTTTTTTACTGTTGAACACTGAGAGAATGATTGAACATGGTCACTTAAGCAAAAGTAGACAGTTTGAAGCAGAAGTCGATGGGAAAAGCAAACATGATATTTGACCGTCAACGGCAGAGCAAATACAAGTACGTTCGTCCGGGCAAATTTCACCATTGGCAGTTTTCACCAGGACTGTTTGACGAGATTCAAGTCAAACGGTCGTTTTTGGTGGAAACCCGCATCTGCTGCCTTGAAATGGGACATCCGTCACGTGGAGTTTAGGGTCAAAGCCAACCCCCGAGGAACAGGAAAATTTTCGTTTCGCTCTGAGTTGGTCTCCCGTGCGACCGTCTGTCTCACGAGGCGCTAAGTCTAATTTGGCTAGCCTTGAACTAACCGAGGCAAGTTGAGTGTCCAACGTACTGCACGTGATGTCAGGGTACTAGTACGGAGGATGTCACAGGCCATTAAGTGAAGCGAAGGTTATGGTAGTCAGCGCTTGTAGGAAAAGGTCTTTCGATAGTAAAAGACTGTAGATTTGTGTAGCGTGAATACTCTCTCTATCAAAACATGGCTTGGGGAAAATGCATTGGGTATATAGTAGTATCTATGAAGTGATAGTAGCAACGATCGTAGGTGTATGTAGACCTGGCACTGCACCTCGGGTAACCCTACCGACCCTGCACCTGCACCTCCATTTGGGCGGTGTAGGTTCAA
>JAHAQQ010000251.1:0-14005 GCA_019190355.1 Penicillium palitans
CCGTAAATTTGTATGTAGATCAATTAAGACCTAGCATCTAGATGAACTTCTCATATGCTTCTTTGTCGAGTGGCTTAATAAATCCATCTGCGACATTGTTCTTCGTGTCGACTCGCCTAAGATCAATCTTATCTCGGAAGATTGCATCCTTGATAAAAAACCACTTTATGTCGAGCCACTGTATGCTGTTCTTACACGATTTCTTAGCTATAAGCAACTAAGTATTAATATTATCTGTAAGAATCACAATAGGTTCTCCTGTTCCGGGCAAATTGAGCGCAGTCGAAATCTTTAAGAACTACTGTGCGTCCCGGGCTAGTCTGTCTAAAGCGCACTATTCGGCTGTAGTAGACGATGGTGTCATGATACTCTGTTTCCTAGAGTACCACTGTATTAGTGCTCCGCTAAAGAACTAGATTGCGCCCTCTGTAGACTTAGAATCATGCCAATCGCTATGTAACGCATCTGCATAGGCGAAAAATGATGTATTAGAGACTGTACCGAGAGTGATACAGAGCTCGGTTATCCCCTTTAGGTATTTATAAACTACGTAAACTGCTTCTATATCATTTATTATAGGTGAAGCTATACGATGTTAAAGCTTTATAACAGTAAACTTGAGATTAGGTCTTATTTCAACTGTAAGCCAATTAAGCCTACTAATAAGCGATCTATACTGTATATATTAATCCTTATAAAGAAGAATCTCTAGATCTTCGTTGTCTATATCCTACTTCCTACCCGGTAATAAAGGGATTGGTAGTAGTGAGTATACCTGTATCTCTGCTAGGCATAGTGCCTCGAGACTGTATGCCTTCTGTGATATCGTAATAGTCTTTTTGTTGTAATCTCAGGAAATTACACTATTAAGGAATCTAGAAGGCTCTCCTATATCCTTAATCTCAAACTGCTGTTTTACTTCCTAAAAAATCTGCTCCACTTCTTTATCCGTTAGAGCGGCGGCAATAAAGTCATCGACATAAATAAGTAGGAACCATATCGACCTATTGTGCTCTTTAGTGTATATATAAGGATCGTCGTTAAGTGCGTAAAAATTGATCTTATTCAACCTAGTGTCTAGCTCTTTATTCTATAAAGTAGCTAAATCTCGCAAACCGAACAATACCTAGTTTAACTGATATACCCATCCTTTAATACCAATATCAGATTCACTGTATTCGAAACCAACTGGCTGGATAACGTAGACGACTTTATGATCCTTCCTAGAAGTATTTAAGTACACAGCAATTGCGTCAAATTGTCTCTATTTATAGCCTCTCTGAGCGATGACTGTAAACACGATCTTCACAAGCACGTTTTGCATAACTAGTATATAGAAGATAGAGTCTTCTTTCCTCTGCTAGTAATTGCCACAGACTACCCATCGTACTTTGAATTCAATAACTTCGTTATTCACTGTTACCTTAAGATCGAAAACCCATTAACTCGGTAAAGGAATAGCGCCTAGTGGTTTACGTATAATATCGAAAGTGCCCTTCGTATAATGATTGTCAATATGGCTTTCCATTACTGCTTCCTATCGATCTACGAATCTTAATTTCTTAGCTTGTTTGTATAACTATGGGATTTCGATATCTTTAACGTACAGAGGTTTGCCGTCGTAAATGAAAGGAGTGCTTTATTTAGCAACAACCTTTAATACTGCAAGTCGCCCTCTCTATATGTTATCTTATCCTTATCCAGATCCCTCGCTAGTACTATTATTACCCTATGGGATATCCGGTCTTATACGAATTCGCTTCGGTTCTCGCGGTCTCGGAGGATTCGGAGGTTAATTAAGGTCTAGGTTCGAGGGGTAACCGTAGCGCTCCGGTGAGCGTCTTGTATGGCTTGAACGTCGAGGAATGAACTATTCTGGTGGGATAGATCCTATCTCGGTAACAGAATCGTTAGTATCGACTGTAATAACAGATGGTTCTCGAATCGTTATCGGTTCAGGTTTAATATCGACTGTAGGTGAGATACGCAAAGTCTCCTCCTACTGCTTTATAAGAACTGCCTATAAAGTCTCTTCTCTAAAAGCTCCTAGCAAATGGTATAGAGAACTAGAGACTGCTAGTGTAGGATCTTCTATATCGTAAGTAGCTCGCTGTACCTACTACTCTTCCTCTTGAACTTATATATTCTCTTATTGTTTCTCTATCTGTGTTTACAACTGTCGAATTAGCAAAGGTACCTATAGTAAGACAGCTCTCTGTGAAAACGGGATACATTGTTGTAGCTGTGTCTCCTAAGGAATAACGTCATCTTTTTTAACTAATTAGTGAATAATGACTAATAATTTAGGAATTAGCTCTAGTACTGTAGGCTTTAGTGCCTATTTCCTTAGCTGTGAAGGAGCCGGAGGAAGAACTGATGCTTTAGTACTGATCTGATTTATATACTGCTTAATTAATTTATAAGCTTGCGGCTAGAGAATAGGATATCAACTAGCCGGTTATCGGAAAATAGGCTGTCGAACTAGAGATTCGTCCTCAATCTCCTGGATCCTAGATGCTTTTGGAGTAGGTGGTATAGTCCATGCTCTTCCCGGTGTATCTGGCCTAACTAATGCCTATCTCTATTAGATTGTAGGCTTTGTTAGGTTTTAAATTACAGCTTCAGGCCTCCTGCTAGTAATCACAACTTAGGGTACTAGCTTTGGTCTTTTAAATAGCAATTTACCCTTCTCTATTCTCTATACCGGCCCTCCATCTTCATAAAGAACTCCGGCATTGTCATCTCCTAAGTCTAGGTCTTTTAGTGCTAGCTTGCTAGCCGGTGTGACACCCCCCTTCTGATCGTTATCTCTGTTCTTATCAAGCTTATCAGGAAAAGTAACGTCCCGAGAGCGAACAATCTCCTTTATGACTAGATTCTATACTTTGAAAATATAGCCGTTCTCTCCTTCGTATCCAATTAGGTGGCCTCGAAATATATAAGATCTCAACTTCTCTGACTGAATACAGGTCTCCTTTGGAATGTAGGTGAACATAATAGATCCCTACATACAAAGGTACTTCAAATTGACCTTCGTCTCTCCTAGACTAAGACCGTCTTGCTAGGTAATGATTGGAGTCTTACCGGTCTTTGGGTTAATTAATCTGTTATAAATATAAATTACAGTCTCGACCCTAAAGGGCCAAAGTATATCTAGAAGTTTAGCATCCATATTCATTGTACGCTAAGTCTAGTTAATATAACCACTTAAACGCTCTGTAATATCGTTTGGCTCTGGTGTGTAGGCAGGTGTAAGCTCAAAAATCATGCCTTTATTCTCTGCCCACATCTGGAACTTATGAAATTCAGTACCTCCGTCAATTCGCCAGATAGCTGGGTATCGACCACGGAGAAGCTTTTAGCGTTTATAAAATTTGATCATATAATCGGCAATCTCATCTTTGCTACGAAAACAGGGGCCCTTAGTGTATCGGGTATAGTCGTCTACTATTAGTACCCAATATTTCTTACCACGGGGGCTAGAGGGATTTATTGACTAGGTGTCAGCATAAAACTTTATACCTGGTTTCTCGACACATTGTTGTTTGTCTCTTAAAATCCTCTTCTTTACCTTACCAAGCTAGCAAGCTTCACAGTCGAAATCGTAAAGCTTAACTTAGTCTTCTTCATCTAGAAGGATTACATCTACTAGTGAAGCCTTGACATTCGGCTTACCGACATAGCCTAGACATTTATAAATCTCATAGGTTGAGACTAATTTGTTAACTCTATTAATCTCTTCCTTACTGTCTAAATCTGTATCTAAACTAGAATTAGGCTCGTAAAAATGCGTCTTTTATATGTGAACGTAAACTTCATCTTCGGCTTCGCTCTTCATACTATGATAGAGCGGTCCATCGATCTATAAGAGTCCGCTAACCTTCTTAACTAGGCTAACTTCGTTACGGTTCTTACGTACAAGCATTGACGTGATTGGATCGTGGAAGATGCCATGATCTGCCTCGAGAGCGTTTATCGAGAGTAGTCTGTCCTTAGTTATAGTATTATAATAGGTAGTGATAAGAATTGTTCTCACTTTACCTAACAAAGTGTTGATCTGAATTGGGGCTTTTCTATACGCAATTGCGAATTAGACGTCACTATTAGCATTTATATAGCTATATAGTTCTTCCCCTGGTTTATACTTAGAATACTCATAAAAGTCTTCCCGATAACCAGTGATGGTCTTTGAAGCACTACTATCAAGCATCTACATATTATCTGCAGAGCGAGTAGCGTTTGCACGAGCGACACCGGCTTTGCCTTTGCCTTTATCATCCTTATTATCATTGTCTTTGTAAGGTGACCTCTTTACTAGTGTATAGCTCCAAACATTGTCGTAAGGCTTCCAGCCTTCAAAAACGACGTTATCTATAAGATGGTAGTATGTCTTTACGGGATGTCCGTTAAGACTGCAGTAGGAACATTAACTCCTATTAACGTACTAAGACTGCTTCTTTCTTTGCTGTTCAGCCTATTCGTCAATCGATTTGCCTTTAGGTAGACCATTCTTATAACAAGAGTAGTCCTTTTGATTTTAATCTATCCTATTATTTAACTACAAACTGTGGGATCCTCCGCCGCGGCCTCTGCCGCCACATCCACGTCCCCGGCCTCCGCGTTAATTGTCGTTGTTTTTGCGGGTAGTATTTGCTGAAGAAGGTGTGGATGAGGATGATATAGGTGTATCACGTGCTTCAACAATCAGCTTCTTACACAAACTATTAAAAACGTCCTTTATGACACTATCAGGAATGGTATCCTTTATTGCCTGGTATGTGAATTTGACTAAGTCAAGCTCTTCTTTAAGATCATAGAGCATAACGAACATAGCTCTAAAAGCATAGGATTCAACTTTATAGAGACTAAGCTGATTATACTAGGTCTGGTATGCCGTAATATACGCATTAGTACTACTGAAATCCGATCTCTTCATCTTATAGAATTTGATCACTTCCCGTCTGACATTATCTGTGATCTCCGCTCCGCGAACAAGAGTCTCCACTTCACGCATCATATCGTCTGCGCGTCGTAGGAAGGCTTCAATACCACCTTCAAGAATTGTAATAATCTCCTGATTAAGTAGACTCTCAATCCATCCGCAAGCGATCTTTAACCAGTACTCCCAGATGTCGTAATTTAGATCATCTTCATCCGGTCGCGGCAATTTGTAGTTAGCGACCTTATCAATACGGACTATACTAAGTCCGTTCTCAATTTATCTTTTCCATCGAGCAAGGTTGCTCCTATCGAGAAGCAACTTAATGCCCTTATTTAATTTGATTTCCTTCTCTTCTGGAAGGTTTGTTCCTTATATACGCGGTCTTCTCACGTAGGAATCCTACTGCTGCTCAGTTCGAGTGGGGTTTTGTGGGTTTTGTTGACGAGGAGCGGGGAGAGATCGCGATGACCCCTCACCGGCGCTATTTCTGTCAGAATCAGCCATCTTAGCTGGCTATATGTGTCGAGAGTCGAGTTATATCGAGTCCCAGAGAATTTTGTTTGTTTTGTTTGTGCGGTCCGATTTCGGTCGCAGGTGCAGAGTTTTCAACTGTCGTACGATGACGATATAAGAAACACTGGAGAATAAGAAATGACTGTCAGCGATGTTCTTGCAAAGTAACGCTAATAGAACTTGATGATTGTTGATAAAATTCGAATCAGTTGATCCGATCTGGATGATGTGGGGCTGCTGCGGGACGGGCCGATGCAGGTCCCACGCGGTAAACAAAGTGATTTGTTTAGAAAAGTTGTTGATCTGGGTGCTCGGAGTCCTCGAGCAAGGGCCTCATAACCTGTCAGTGAAGAAGAAGGTTATGCAGGAATGAATGTATTATTGATGAACTCTGGAGAGGAGAGAAGGAGAGAGAGAAGCTCTCGACTGACTGTCTCGAAGTCCTGGGGAAACGGAGTCACGTGACATGCACGTGACATGCATGTGATTGGTCACGTGATCCTCCAACAGTCAGTATGCGACAAATTCCACAAAAGAGTATAATTCAACCACCCGGGGGGGGCACAGACATTGTGGTTCCTAGCAGGTCTTGAATAAGAGAGAAGAAGCAGAGGCTGAGAGAAGAAGACTATTTCGTGAGGCGGGGAGTAAAAAAAGAAAGGATCTGGGGGAGAGTACTATATGGGGCTCGGATCCATGGCTATCGGCCCGTCCCGAGATCTGTGGCCTGACCTTCCAAGGTCTTTGGTATTCCGGGAATGGCCTGCTCCGAGTTATCAATACGGGTATGGTTTATGTTTTCATTGGAATGGAACAATTTGACAACAATTACAGTTATTAGTATACTTGACAATGAGAAGTAAGATCAAAGGCCATATGTATGCTATTTAAACACGTGCTAATTATGTAGCAACAAAAAGAGTTCTAGATTGTTTTTTTTTCTAATACAATCTTGAGAACATGCTACTAATTCGACTCCTCCAATGAATAAGGAGGCACCTCTTGGCCCTCTTTCCAGAAATATTTCGCGCCAGGGTGCGCATCAGGGAGTCTGGACTGACCCTTCTTCCCATACATGTTCTCGCGGAAAGTACCACCCTTGACAGCATAGTCCGACCAGAACAGACCACGGCGCTGCAACTCAGGTAGCAACAAACGAATAACATCATCAAAGGTATCAGGGAGACTAGCATAGCTGAAATTGAACCCGTCAACATCGCCAACAGTCACCCATCGCTCCAGCTCATCGGCCACGGTCTTCACACTTCCAATAATCTTAACACCATTACCACCGAGCACCAAGTACTCAGCAATAGTCTTCTTATCCCACTTCTGACCCTCAGTGCCAGGCACTGTACTAGCCCAGTGGTTGACCATACTGCGAACAGCAGGAAGTTCCACAAAACGGAAGTCCTGATCATCAGAATACGTCGACAGATCATATCCAGTCCAACCACCGAACAGAGCGAGCGCGCCCTCCCGATCACCATACGTCTTCAGCTCCTCGAACTTGGCATTCGCTTCCTCATCCGTCTCAGCAACAATCACCAAAGCACCCGCAATAACCTTAATATCCTGCGGGTTCCGTCCAATCTCTGCAGCCTGTTGACGGATACTATCAACAGAAGGACGAACAAGCTCAGGCTTCTGCGCGTGCAAGAACACAGCCTCAGCATGCTTCGCCGCGAACGCCTTACCCGCTGTCGATGTACCAGCCTGCAAGATAAACGGTGTGCGCTGGGGACTCGGCTCACAGAGATGAGGACCAGGAATCTGGAAGTATTTCCCCTTATGATTGATTTCACGGACAGCCTTTGGATCCGCATAACCCTGAGTCTTGCTCTCGGTGCCCTGTTTCCAGGACAGGGCATCGTCTCTCCAAGACGCCTCCCACAGCTTGTAGGTGACATCCAGGTACTCATCGGCGATGCGGTAGCGCTCGTCATGCTCGACCTGTGTGTCAAGACCGAAGTTGCGAGCTGCGGAGTCTAGGTATGAGGTGACTATATTCCAGCCGATACGGCCGTTGCTGAGATGGTCTACCGTTGAGAAACGTCTGGCTAGGGCGTAGGGGGAGTCGTATGTTGTTGAGGCAGTTACGCCGAAACTGATTGCTTCTGTGGCTGCTGCCATGGCGGGGACGCTGTAGAGGGGGTCGTTGATTGGGAATTGGGCGGCGGCGGGGATTGTTGGGGAGAGGTTTGAGGGACCTCTGTATACATCGTAGCCTCCTAGGACGTCTGCGAAGAAGATGGCGTGGAATTTGGCATCTTCGAGCTTCTTGGCTAGAGCGATCCAGTGCTTGATGTTCTTGTAGTCTGCGCCTTGATCTGTTGGGTGACGGAATAGACCTGGGTTTAGGTGACTTGGCGATTGCATTGCAAAGGCATTGATGATGAGTTGTTTCTTTTCGGAAGACATGGTGATGGGTGTTTGTCAGGTCGAGGGGAGAGGATTGAATTAATTTCTCTAATTGTTTACAATAGCTCTGGAGGGGTAGCTTATATTTATTGTCCCTGCATATACAGTGTATCTATTAACCCCGCGACGCATTGCCGTGAGACGCGCAAAAAGACGTGCAGTTGGAGGCCGATGGCGTCAGCATGTGTGGGGTTGTACATAAATGACTATTGGGGTTTGAGGACCTCGGGAACTTGATAAATCAATGCTATTTGATAACATATGTTGCACTTGGATGTTGTGCGTTTTATCCTCTCTCGGGCGAGTGAAGTATGGCGTATGGCGCGACTTTATCCCGTATAGGAATGAGGGACTTCTCTATACTTTCTATATTTAATATTTACTATTTATTATTGTTTATGTTGTACGTGATGGATATTCATGTTTGCTATTGATCATAATCATGATAATGGCTAATTGTGTATTTTAAGTCTTCCAAATGTTGGTTTTATTTGATGCTTCGAGTGGTATATATCTCGGATTGGTACTTAGGATGAGGTTATTACCCGATTTGGTCAATACTGGCAAATATAGAATACGATATAGTAGCCTTAAAATATCAAACTGTTCGCATTATTACTCTATCTATTCAAAACAAAAAGATAGAAATGGATACCAAACGTTAATAATCAACCAACAGTAGATAAAATAAAAAATAAAAAAAGAAGTGCATCATCCGTGAATCGAACACGGGCCTCGTCGATGGCAACGACGAATTCTACCACTAGACCAATGATGCTAGTTGATGTGTTAGAGCTCACTATCTTGCATTATAAGGAATATCAATATAATTCGATGCCATAAAAGAGCCACAAGGCGTATTAAAGTTCCCCTCCTTTCTCCACCAAGTTTATCCACCAAGCCGAGCCTCCTAGCACTGCCCTGACTTCGGAGAGTTCTCTAGGCACTGCCTCCTGGGTTTTGGGGCCTTAGGGGCCAAAAACCATACAACACTATTGGTTCCCTGGACTTCCAATATATTTTACGTATTCGCTCTCGTTTTCGAGAGGTGCCCAGGGTCCTGATAGTCCATGTGATGGCCAATATAAGGCCCTTTCCATGGCATGGCCACCCTCCTTTGCCCTGCGCCTTGGAACTTTAGAAGACATATGGAAACCTGAGCTATCACGTGTGCATAATGCAAAAGTACGCCTATGACGACACCCAGACATGTCCGATCGGAATGTGCAATGTCATGTCGGCGATGCAAAGATGCAACGCCAGATTTGAGAAATGGGAATGGAAGATTACCTTGCATCTATGTACTACAATATATGGTTTCTAGTCACTTGAAGTTATACAACCTTGATACCCTACAGTATGGGTTCGCGCTGCAAACAGCCATGACGAGCATAGCGGGTATTCGGCCCCTCAATCTGCATGGACCGGCGCCCGACCAACGACTCAGCCTTGGGAAGAGAACTGGCTTGTAATTATTCGTCCAATCATATTCAATCCTGTTCACATTAAAGAGACGCCCAGGTGGTCCCACTGCGGAGAAAGTGCAGGGAACCTTGGAAGCTTTGTCGTTTACTCCGTACCTTTGGAACATTTAAAACCTTTTGATTTCCCCCCCTTCTTCATCCCTTCCATATCAGAATCCCCAGTATATCCCAATACCCAACATCCTCAAAAATTATACAACTTCAACCATGTCTGAAAACGGCGCAAGCACCAGCAAGGCTCCCGTCACCAATCGTGGCATAGACCACCCTCTGGTCGATGTTCAGCCATTTCGCATGACTGATCTGCAGCCCAAATACGCGCACCAAATCGACCATGCTGACGATAACCCCGATGCGCATGGCTGGTATGCTGGTTTGAGTAAGTTACGCCAATATCTGCACGCCCTGCGACTCATGTCCTAACCATACCCCCTTTAGTCCACAGCCTGGGTGAATGTATCGGATTTTTCGGAGCCATCCCCTGCTGCATCTGCTGCCCAAATCCCTTCAAGCCTGTCGATCAGGGTGCAGTCGGTTTGATCTCGCGATTTGGACGGTTAGTGATCCCCCGCCATTTCCATCAATATCACTTACTGACAATGATTATTATAGCTTCGAGCGATCGGTCGATCCTGGTCTGGTTAAGATCAACCCGCTCAGTGAACACATTATCACGGTCGATGTCAAGATTCAAATCGTCGAGGTACCTCGTCAGGTCTGTATGACAAAGGACAACGTCACCCTCAACCTGACCTCCGTCATCTACTACCAAGTCGTCTCTCCACACAAGACCGCCTTCGGTATCTCGAACGTGCGACAGGCCCTGATCGAGCGCACGCAGACCACCTTGCGCCACGTGATTGGCGCTCGAGTGCTGCAAGACGTGATCGAGCGTCGCGAGGAAATCGCCCAGTCGACATCGGAGATCATCGAGGAGGTAGCATCCGGATGGGGAGTGAAGGTCGAGTCGATGTTGATCAAGGACATCATCTTCAGTAACGACCTGCAAGACTCTCTCTCTATGGCGGCGCAGTCGAAGCGTATCGGTGAAAGCAAGGTTATTGCCGCGCGCGCTGAAGTCGAGTCCGCCAAGTTGATGCGCCAGGCTGCCGATATCCTGTCCTCCGCTCCGGCTATGCAGATCCGCTACCTCGAAGCGATGCAGGCTATGGCCAAGACTGCCAACAGCAAGGTTATTTTCCTGCCTGGAGTGGCTCCGAATGTGTCCCAGCAACTGGAAGCCGCTACCAATGCGGGAGAGGGCCCGAGCAACTACGGTGCCCCGACCAGCAGCAATGACGGTGGCTTCCAAGGTGCGATCAACGCTCGTGTTGTCGAAGACATCTAGATGTGACCTCGATGCTTTGCCTGTGTTGTCTCCTTCCCTTATTTAATTGGTCAATTTCTTGCATGAAGATATGACCCTTCCCTCGATTTGTGATTTACCTTGCCCTTTCCGGAAAGTGGACCCCTTGAAGTTGTTCCCCAACAGCTCATTTGTCTACGCTCCGGGGATTTCATTGTTTTTTTTTGTATTATGGCTGGACGTGATTGGATCCATGACGATACCCACCTTCGTTTGCTGCTGTTACCGCAGCCGTTTTAATGTCTCAATGACTGCACATGTGCTTTGCTCCTACGTATTTAGTGTAATGAAACCTTTGCTCTATATTGCTCCCTTTCTATCTGTTGCACCTAATATGCCTAGGACCAATCAGCAAGATAATTGTACACCGTATAACAACGCGACTCATCATTTGACTGTTGATGCGGAGAACGTCCACCTTTTAACCACTTAGAATGACTCGTGTCAGAAGGGGCTGAAAGTTCGATGTTTTTAAATTAGGGATATCCACATATGAAAGCTAATATTCTCGTATTGAGGTTGCTATTTATTTTTTTTTTTTGAAAATATTGAAAGCTGCTACACTACGTACGATATACGGAGTACTCGTCCGTTACCTTACTACCATGTCTCCCGTACCCTAACTCGTAACCCTGATTTGTGCAGATGGTGTTTCTGGTGAGTTTAAGCTGTAGCCAAGACATCGTATCTTCCAGGGTCGCTAGTAGAAAACGTGCTGCCAAGACGCTAGCATGTTAGTGGATATTGCGATGTCGATCTTGGGTATTTTCGGTGGGGGTTTTCCATAGTTTACTTTGGTTAGAGAGGAAAATTATTTAACACACTGATTAGTTTATATTTAGGCAATCCAGGCTGAGTCAATTCCCAAAAGAATTGAGAATGAATGCAAAATTTGACCAGGTTTGGGGGCAGTGCGAGGGTCCTGAGTGAGAAACTAGTACGGAGTAGCGCGAGGGAAATTATAGCATCAGCACTAAGACCCTGTACCGAGAGAAGCTAAGATCAATTCGGAATTGGCGCTATAGATATACAAAACCGTCAAAATAAGCCCCCTTTGGATTTGGGGGCTAAATGTTGATTTTGCTTTTCCGACCGCTACACCTACTCTTCTGCAACACTCTATAGAGCTACTTAGCAGATACAGCTTCAAAATGGCGGCTACTGTAGCAGTGGCCACAGGCGAAACAGGTACGGTCGAGATAACGACAATGCCGACGACAACGCTGGCTATGTCAAGTATCTTCACAGCCCCCGCCTCATGCTCGAGTTCATGGACATACGAACCACAGGGGGCAAACGATGTCCCAAACGGACTCCTGATGCAAAATGCCGTCGCGAACGACAATGCCGATCCTGCATGTTTCCCTTCTGGGTACAGTCAATATGGAAGAATCCGACCAACTATCGCCTATAGCCCAGGCTATTGTCCAGGTGGATACACCTCAGCCGATTTAGTGATTCACGACCCAGCAACCACTGCCATGTGCTGTCCCTCGTAAGTGCAATCCCAAAGCCAATTCTAGTTCCCGACTCGGATATTGACGAGACTCTAGTCACTTCTCCTACTACGAGGAACTAAGGGACTCCTCAACGACATTCGGCGGATGCATAAGCGAATTTCCTAGTTCATCATCTACCATTGTCACCGTCCGCCAGGTTACCGAGGAGAGCACTCAGGTCAACGGCCCCGTCACGATGTGGGCGCAGCCAATCCAAATCGAGCTGCGAGCTTCAGACAGAAGCCTATTTGTTTCCGCCACTACGACATCCGACACGACAACCTCAGGCCAGACCACCGCAACTACTTCATCAACACAGACCGGCCCAGCATCCCCAGCATCCCCAACACCGGCGAACCCCGCAGCTCCAGGCACAGGGACAGAAACAAGCGGCCTGTCAACAGGAGCGAGAATTGGCGTTGGCGTCGGTGTCGGCGCAGCAGGACTCATTATAATCGCCGCACTCGCATTTTGGCTATTCCGCCGGCGCCAGAACAAAGGAGAGAAGAGTCTATCAGATGCGCCCTCGTCACTTGGAGGGAGTCACCCAGAAGCTAGCGAGCTTGGCGGGAGCACTCAATTCGGTGCGAACCCATCATACCAACGCCCGGAACATGGAACACCGAGTGAGATTGGTGGGAGTTCGCAGGCGGGAACGTCTAGCGTTGGGGCGAATACGCGGACGACTGGACCTTCTGAACTAGATGCGTCAAAGCCCGGCCCGAAGTTCGTACATGAACTTGGTGCTTAGGTTTTGTTATATTTTGCTTTCTTGTTTTGCGACACAGAATGATACCCACCTTCCCTCGCTTGGCTCCCGGTCTCTGCAATACTTGGCCGACATGAGCCGTGGAATTGAGACTCAAACGCTTGTAAATATGCTCACGCTATTTCCATTGAAGGTCTTGGATTGGAATCGATGAGCGTCTATAGTATTTATAACAAGCTTTTCTCTTACCTTGACGAAGCTAAGAGTAAGTTGAAGAATAAAGGAGTTGTTTAGAAGAAGCGTATGCTTTAGGCTCTCCAGACTATAAAAAGCAAGCTCTTAAAGTATTATACTACTACTGATTATAAATCATACGGTGAAATCTATACACTTACAACAATCCTTTGCCTATTAAAGAAACTTCGATATTTTGTATCATCAGACTGGCAAGGTGAAATTAATTACGTGAAACACTATTATGGAGTCCTAAAGCGAGAGTTTCATCGATATAAGGAGATACTTCACTATGATTCAGACACTTCGGTCTTACAAGATAATACTAGAGAGGCCTCAGATGATGATTTTTGTGATCTTGATACTGCTTATGCTTCTCAGAACTAGCTATAGGATGAGCCTTTAAACCCCGAAGCCGATAAGATTACGAGGTATCTTACGCGCGGGATTAAGAGACAGAAGCCCCGAGCATTCTAGAAAGAGTATAAGTATGAGTTTCCTATTCTTATAAGGATGGTACGGGATATTCTCTCTATTCTAGCTAGTAGTATAGGCGTTAAGCGATTGTTTAATTACGCTCGCGATATCTGCTACTACCGTCGTGGTTAATTGAAACTAAGTACAATCCGAGGACTAATGCTTTATTAGTTCGCTACTAGGTTTGAGGTTGAGCAGAAGGAGATAGATATTATAAAGGAATATCTTTCTACTAGAGAAGCTGCATTGTTAGATTAAACTCGGAAACCAATACCCTAGCTTAAAACCCTTAAGCCAATAAGTGACAACGAAGAGGAGGATTAAGAGCCTAGTATTGAGGATATATAACGGATAGGGAGC
>JAHAQQ010000252.1:0-13823 GCA_019190355.1 Penicillium palitans
TTAGTTAGGAAGGAATACTAATAAGGGAGGAGTAACGTATTAGTATTCTCTATATAAAGACTAATCCTTACTAAGAGTAAGTTCTTCTTAGTAGGTAAGATCCTTTATAAATATAGTACCGATCTATATATATAACGATAATAGCTACTAGGATTATATATCTCTTTATCCTTATTATAATTGACGAGATGCTTACCCGTATATATATGAACAATAAATGTTATATTGGTAGACTCCTAAGGCATCTTTATATGCCTTAGGCTAGAAGGACTGTTATCCTTTATAATAATCTATACTCCGATTTCTTAAAGAATAGATTATTTATAAATAATCCTAATAATACTTAAATATATTATCCTCTCTATATTTCTACTTTCTCCTTAAGACCTATATTTAGATATTAGTCTCTAGTAGTACTAGTCTATCCTTATCTTCCTTATCCTAGGCCTTATTAATGTTATTAACGTTTATTAGGTTATAAGACCTATTATCTAGCTCCTTAGTATTACTAATAAGATCTATCTTAATATTATTAGGCCTAACGTATTTCACATACGAGCTGCGCACACAAACGAGCTACACACCCCACCCAACCCATTAATTTCAAATGCATTTATCTCAACCAAAACTCTATTAAATTAAATCAACTAACTAAGTGGTCTATCTAGACATATTTCTCTTCTATGCCCTGGCAATCTGCATATGCCACACCCCCGGGGGGGCCGCGTACGTGGCTGAATAGTCGATTCTCTAGGTATGCCGGGGCTGGGGGGAGGTGCTTCAGTTGCTTCCTATTACTGTATAATTAATGCAGATGCTTCTTAAACTAAGAGGCCTTCTTCGGTAGGTAGCTGCCTTCGGGATCGAATACGCTTTTGCTTCTACTTCTCGTTAACGGCGCGTAATTCCTTATTTTCTTTAGCGAGTAGGATAGTACCTTATATTATAAGACGGAAGCCTTTTATAAGCTAGTTTAATATACGATCTAACGGGCTAGGCGGGCTTCGAGATCTTATACGAAGTAGAGCTTTAATTAATAAAGCCTATCGATATAGATCTTTCTCTATAGCTAGTATTTTTAGTATAAAATTTCGGCTTAATTCGCTCTCTTAGTTAAGGGGGGGGGGTAGGATTCGAAGCCGGATATTAAGCTTCGAAATAACCTAATCGGGTTTAAATAGTACTAAACTAGTAGCTAAGAAGCTATTTTTAATTATCTCTAATTTAAAAGCTTTAGTTTATATAAGAGGGTATACTTTAAGAAAGTTAAGTTTATCGATATAATTAATCCCGACCTATATCTAAATCTTAACTATCCGACTATATAATTATTTTAATACCGTAAAATAACCTATATTAAGAGATTATAAAAGATAAAATAAATACGCTAATATATAGATTAGTATTACCTTATTTTACTTATAAATTTTATTAAACTTAAACGCTAAATAACTTCTATAGCTATTAAGAATTAAAAGCTAATATATCCTTTTTATGTATAAAATACTAAGAATAAAAAGCTTTTTAAGCTAATAAATCTAACTTTAAAGCGCTAATCCTCTAGGAGGCTATTAAACTATAATTTAAAAAAGACTTTATCTTTAAAAATTATATATAAAGAAAGGGCTTAGCCGGAAGTATTCGTATACTTAATAATAGTTATCTACTCTCGATTTCTAGATTATAAAAATACTCGCCGACTATAATATTTACTCTATATAATAATCTTTATAGTTATAGTTAATTCTATTATAAAACCGGTCTTATTAAAGTTATAGATATTATTAGGGTCGATTCTAAACTAAAGGATCGTTTTTTAAACTAGATTAAACTACTCTATAATAATTTTAAAGTCTTTATATTTTATATACTTATAGTTATACCGTTTCGAGAATCGGGAGGAGAGGAGAGAATATCGTTTAATAAAATTTATAACCTATTTTTCGCTAACTATAAGAACCGGGGTAGTTCTACGCTTTTAAAGGAGGAAGTTCTATTATTTCTCGTACTATAGAAAGCCGGGGGGCTACTCTACGTAGATCTATAAAGAGAATCTATTTTTTAAGAGATTCCTCTTTAGCTTCGGTTAATTTAGACGAATTAGCGCGAGAAATCGCGCGTTATTATACTCCGTCAATTCGGCGGCGGAGGGTTATACGTAGGACTGCAAATATATACGCAGCGCGAGCAATAGAGCAAATCTCTCCATTTTTAAAAGCCTAGATAGCTAATAAAATCCTACCCTCTTACTCTATCAAATTTGATAATAATTAAGAGCGAAGTGGTGGACGCGTTTTTTGGTGGGGTGGCCGCTCGCTTGCCGAATACGTTAGTATATTTCTTTTAATCTATCTTCTTTTCTTTTCTATTTAATAAGTAATTTTATTTAAGCTAGTCTATTTAATATTATAGATATTTCCTTTCTCTTTTATCTTTTTTATATCTATGATCCTATTAAAAGCCTTATTATATCTTAAAGCTAATATTCTAACTTTTTATTCTTAATTTATAATAGAGATATAGATAATTTATCCTATTATATATTATCTAATTGTTTAGTAACTCTATTTAACAGTTAGACTATACTATCTAACTTTTATTATAATTTTCTTTAACTAGATTATTCTTTATCTCTTCCTTTCTTTCTTATCTATATTAGATTAGACTAGTAAAAAGTATTTTTTCTTTATAATATAATAGAATATACTAAATAGATTAAATAATAGTTATAAACTAATTATAAAAAAAAAAAGTAAGATCTATTAAGATATAACCTATTAATCTACTTTTTAGAGTAACTTCTATTAAGTTATTTAGAGTATAAATAGTATACTGAAGATTATATATAAATACTATAAAAGATTCTTAAATATCTTTATTCTATTAAACTAGATTAAGTAGGATATTATTATATATTAATTATAATAAAATATCTAAAATCTATAAACTATTAAAGATCTATTAGATAGAAGAATATAGATATTATAGGTTTTCTAAAAAATAGAGTATATTCTTAATAATTACTTTATTCCTCTTATATTAATATATTTTAATCTAAATAATAATAAATATTAATTAATATCTTTTTTTTATAATTAAAGTAGAAGAAAGAGATCTTATAATTTCTTATTTTTAACTAGCTTCCCTTCTATCTTATTAAGTATCTAATCTTTTATAGTCTTATTTATAAAACTCGTTTTATACCCTTCCTTCTAATAATCCTATCTATAAATATAATCTATTAGTAACTATAAGATCTAGTTATAGATTACTAATAGACTATTCTTTAATTATTATTATTAAATTATAAGGTTTTTATTATATTTAATTACTAGACTTTTTTATTTTTATAGATATTTATAACTATAATTAGCTATTTTATTAATATAGACTAGGTTTATTAAGAAGTTCTTTTTAGTTTTAAACTATTTTATAGTTTATATACTAGTTTAAATCTTAATAATATTCTTCTTAATATATTACTTAAATATAAGATAAAAGATTAGATAACGTATTTCACATACGAACCGGCCACACAAACGAACCGGCCACCCCACAGAAAACGCGTCAATTAATTTAACCCCTTCTTCTTCATCCACCCACCATGCCACCAATTCGCTCTCAACGCTCTAGAGATTTAATAGAGCAAGAGGGTAGGATTTTACTAGCTATCCAGGCTTTTAAAAATCGAGAAATCTCTTCAATTCGCGAAGTGGCACGCCGTTTTAGTATACCACGTTCGACGCTTTAAGACCGACTACGTGGCTACTAACAACGCGCGATTTCTCGCGCAAATCTATCTAAATTCACTGAAATTGAGGAGGAATCTCTTAAAAAATAGATTCTCTCTATAGATCTACGTAGAGCAGCCCCCGGCCCTCTATAGTACGAGAAATAGCGGATCTTCTTCTTTAAAAGCGTAGAACTATCCCGGTTCTTTCAGTCGGCGAAAATTAGGTTATAAACTTTATTAAAAAACGTCCTCTTCTCTCCTCCCGATTCTTAAAACGATATAACTATAAGCGTACGAAATATAAAGACCCTAAAATTATTAGGGAGTAGTTTAATTTAGTTTAAAAGACGATTATTTAATTTAAAATCGACCCTAACGATATCTATAATTTTAACGAGACTAGTTTTACGATAGGATTAACTATAACTACGAAGGTTATTACGCGGAGTAAATACTACAGTCGGAGGCCTATTTTATAACCTAGAAATTATAAATAGGTAATAGTAGTTAAATATACGAATACTTCTAGGTAGGCCCTTCCTTTATATATAATTTTTAAAGGCAAAGTCTTTATTAAATTATAGTTTAACGGCCTTCCGGAGGACTAGCGCTTCGAAGTTAGTTCTAATAACGTATTTCACCCCATTGCTGGACACACCCCATTGCTGGACACCCACCCAAAACGCGTTAATTAATTTAACCCCTTTCTTCTTCCACCACCTACCATGCCACCAATACGCTCCCGGAGCTCTAAAAATTCAATAGAGCAAGAGGGTAGGATCTTACTAGCTATCCAGGCTTATAAGAATCGAGAAATCTCTTCAATTCGCGAAACCGCCCGCCGATTTAATATACCGAATTCAACTCTCGCTACACGCCTCTATGGTATACAAAACCACGCGATTTCTCGCGTTAGCCTACAGAAATTGACCTAGATTGAAGAGGAATCTCTTGAAAAATGGATTCTCTCTATGGATCTACGTGGAGCAGCCCCCCGGCCCTCTATAGTACGAGAAATGGCGGATCTTCTTCTTCAAAAGCGTGGAACTACCCTAGTTCTTTCGGTCGGCTAAAATTGGGTTACGAAATTCGTTAAACGACGTCCTCTCCTCTCTTCCCGATTCTCGAAACGGTATAACTACGAGCGTGCGAAATATGAAGACCCTAAAATCATTAGGGAGTGGTTTAATCTGGTTCAAAAAACGATCCTTTAGTTTGGAATCGACCCCGACGATATCTATAACTTTGACGAGACCGGTTTCGCGATAGGATTGACTGTAACTACGAAGGTTATTACGCGGAGTGAATACTACGGTCGGCGAGCACTTTTATAACCTGGAAATCGAGAGTGGGTGACTGTTATTGAGTATACGAATGCTTCCGGCTAGGCCCTTCCTCCGTATATGATTTTTAAAGGTAAAGTCTTTCTTAAATCATGGTTTAACGGCCTCCTGGAGGATTAGCGCTTTGAAGTTAGTCCTAATAGCTGGACCTCTGATGAGATTGGACTTCGTTGGCTTGAGAAGCTCTTTATTCCTAGTACTTCGCGTACGAAGGGGGTATACCGGCTTTTGATTCTTAATGGCCACGGAAGTCATTTAACGCCTAAATTTAACGAAATTTGTGAGTAAAATAAGGTGATACTAATCTATATGCTAGCGTATTTATCTTATCTTTTACAACCTCTTAATATAGGTTATTTTGCGGTATTAAAACGATCGTACGGTCGGATGGTTGAGACTAAGATACGGGTCGGGATCAACTATATCGATAAACTTGACTTTCTTGAAGTATACCCCCTTATACGAATTGAAGCTTTTAAATCGGAGACAATTAAGAATAGCTTCTTAGCTACCGGTTTAGTACCGTTTGAACCCAATCGGGTTATTTCGAAGCTTAATATCCGGCTTCGAACCCTAACCCCCCCCCCCTAGCCGGGGGAGCGAATCAAGCCGAAATTTTATACCAAAAACACCAGCTACAGAGAAAGATCTACGTCGGCAGGCTTCGTCAATTAAAGCTCTACTTCGTACAAGGTCTCGAAGCCCGCCTAGCCCGTTAGATCGTGTATTAAACCAGCTTGTGAAAGGCTTCCGTATTACAATGCAAGGTGCTATCCTACTCGCTAAAGAAAACAAGGAATTACGCGCCGCTAACGAGAAGCAGAAGCAAAAGCGTACTCGATCCCGAAGGCAGATACTTAGTGAAGAAGGCCTCTCAGTTCAAGAAGCATCTGCATTAATTATGCAGCAACAGGAAGCAACTGAAGCACCCCCCCCCCCGGCCCTAGCATGCCTGGAGAATCGACTGTTCAGTCACGTACGCGGCCCCCCCGGGGGTGTGGTATATGCAGATTGCCAGGGCATAGAAGAGAAACATGTCCAGATAGACCAGTTAGTTAGTTGATCTAATTTAATGGCGTTATGGTTGAGATAAATGCATTTAAATTTAATAGGTTGGGTTGGGTGTCCAGCAATGGGGTGTGTCCAGCAATGGGGTGAAATACGTTAGCTAGACTTTAGATAAAATAGGCCTTCAGTAGCTTAAGAAGCTCTTTATTCCTAGTACTACTTTATATACTAAGGGGATATACCGGCTTTTAATTCTTAATAGTTATAGCAGTTATTTAACGCCTAAATTTAATATAATTTGTAAGTAAAATAAAGTAATACTAATTTATATACTAGCGTATTTATCTTATCTTTTATAACCTCTAGATATTAGTTATTTTATAGTATTAAAACGATTATATAGTCGGATAGTTAAAACTAAGATACGGAACGGGATTAATTATATTAATAAACTTAACTTCCTCGAAATATACCCTCTTATACGAATTAAAGCTTTTAAATCAGAGACGATTTAAAATAGCTTTATAGCAGCTAGTTTAGTCCCTTTTAAACTAGAGAGAGTGATTTTAAAGCTTAATATTTAGCTTCGAACGCCTACCCCCCCCTCTAGCTAAAGGAGTAAATTAAGTCGAAATTTCATACTAAAAACCCTATTTATATAGAAAGAACTACGTTAATAGGCTTTATCAATTAAAGCTTTACTTCGTATAAGATCTTAAAGCCCACCTAGCCCGTTAGATCGTGCATTAAACCAGCTTATAAAAGGCTTCCAGCTCTAGCTACAAAGTCATATTTTATAAGCGTAAGAAATCAAGGAATTACGCGCTGCTAACAAGAAGCAGAAGCAAAAGCGTACTCGATCCCGGAGGCAGATACCCGCTAAAGAAGGCCTCTTAGTTCAAGAAGCCTCTGCATTAATTATGCAGCAATAAGAAGCTATTGAAGTACCTCCCCCTGGCCCCGGCATGCCTAGGGAATCGACTAGTCAGCCACGTACGCGGCCCCCCCGGGGGGGTGGAATATGCAGATTGCTAGGGCATAGAAGAGAAACATGTCCAGATAGACCAGTTAGTTAGTTGATTTAATTTAATGGCGTTTTGGTTGAGATAAATGCATTTAAATTTAATAGGTTGGGTGGGGTGGCCGGTTCGTTTGTGTGGCCGGTTCGTATGTGAAATACGTTATTTAGATTAATAACTAATAATATATCTAATAATAAAATATTAGCTAATTCCCTCTAATAAGCTTTATCTAATAATATAAATATTATTTAAACTCTTTATCTTACTTATATTATTTAGCTTAGTCTTAATTAGCTTTTAGATTATCTTAAGATAGTCTCTTTAAACAATACTATTTAGATTAAATAGACTAAAAGATAATTAATATTAGTCTAGGCTAATATAAAATACTAGAATTATAAGATCTCTTATACTTTAAATAAAGTCTTATAATATATATCTATATAAGTCTTTAATAATATAAGATATAAAGACTTAGTAGAATTTAATATATCTAATACTTTATTAAGTAAAATAATTTTATATAGTCTTTCTATCTTTCTATATAAAGTATAACTATAAAAAAAATATTACTAAATAATAAGAAATAGCGCTAAATTGACTATCTATTATATCTTACTAAGCTATTCTTTAAATATATAATTAAGATCTTAAAGCTTTAAAATATAATCTTATATTTTATATTTAAAATTTATAATATATTATTTAAATATCTTAAAAAATTAATAAAATAGCTTTAATAGAAGTAGATTCTATAAAAAAAGTATATATTTAAGTTTTTTAAAGCTAGTTAATTAAAACTAGATAAGTACTGTTTATAAATAGATAAGATCTAAAGATATATCTATATAATTAATACTATATTAACTCTTAATAATTAGTTCTAATTTTTTTTTTTAGATAATTAAGATAGGTTATAACAGGATAAATACTAGAGCGTTTTTTAAATAGCTCTTATTTCTTATTAAGAGTATCTATTAAATATCCTTAATATAATAGGCTCTTATACTATATTAAGACTAAATTTAAAGCTTAATAAGATATTAAGTAGATATAAATTATAGATAAAGCTAGTTAAAGATAAAGTAATATAATATCTTAATAGTAATATATTTAAATTTAAATTATAATTTATCTATATATAATACTAACTATATCTTAGATCCTATTAATATTAAGCCTTTTTAATTCTAGAAAGAGTATTAAGATTATTTTCTTACTATTATTATATTTATATAAAATATTCTTTTAATTCTAATAATTAGTATTAGAGTTAAGTAACTTTTTATTATTATTTAGGATATTTACTATTATTATTATAGTTATATAAAATCCGAAATAATTAAGAAACTAATAATATTTTTTTTATATTTTAAGATTTAATTTTAAAGAATAAAAGGCAAAAGAGCTTAAAAGATTTTTTTCTTTTAATAAGATTAAAGTAGTAAAAGAAGAAAAGAATAATAAGTCTAATAATATTAAGATAGATCTTATTAGTAATACTAAAGAGCTAGATAATAGATCTTATAATCTAATAGATATTAATAAAGTTAATAAGACCTAGAATAAAAAAGATAAAGATAGACTAGTACTATTAAAAACTAATATCTAAATATAGATCTTAAAGAGAAAGTAGAAATATAAAGAGGATAATATATTTAAATATTATTAGGATTATTTATAAATAATCTATTCTTTAAGAAATTAGAGTATAGATTATAGTTTTATATATAAATTTAAAATATGATATTATATTAATCTAACTATAAGATCGAAAATCGAGATAAAAGTTAAAAGTAAAATATATAAAATTATAGCTCTAAAATATATAAGTTATATAGCTATAGAATCTTAATATATTTATTATATTTATTACCTAATTAGGTACTTAGGGGTTAGGTTAGGTTATCTAGTATAACCTAAAACCTAACCTAAAGTTGGGCTGGGTTAGGTTGGGTCCGGGTCTAATTGGGTTCCGGAGAAGTCTATAGGGGAGCGCTCTACTATTTAAACCCTATGCTCTACCAGCTCTCTCTCTCTCTCCTCTTACTAGCTTTGTTATTCTCGTTAGAATGTACTCTTTCTTCATTAATTGACCTGGCACGGAACAATCTATTAGTATAAGCGACTAGAGTAAGAGAACTAGGAGCTTAAAGATAAGCTTATAGTATTTCTTATAGAAAGAGTTAAGACTATTAATATAATTAAGAGCCTTAAGATCGAATATAATAAAGCGATCGCTTATTATAAATATATAATTAGAGCTTATAATAGTCTTATATACTAGCTTATAAATTATATTAGTATACTAATTATAAAGGCTAGCCGGAAGACTAACGTATTTCACTACCGAGCGGCCACTACCCCCGAGTGGCCACCCCACCCAAATGTATAAATTTCAAATGCATTTATCTCAACCAAAACGCCATTAAATTAAACCAACTAACTAACTGGTCTATCTGGACATGTTTCTCTCCTATGCCCCGGCAATCTGCATATTCCACACCCCCGGGGGGGCCGCGTACGTGACTGAACAGTCGATTCTCTAGGCATGCCGGGGCCGGGGAGAGGTGCTTTAATTGCTTCTTATTGCTATATAATTAATACAGAGGCTTCTTAAACTGAAAGGCCTTCTTCGGTAGGTATCTGCCTCCGGGATCTAATACGCTTTTGCTTCTACTTCTCGTTAGCGGCGCAAAATTCCTTGATTTCTTACGCTTATAAAATATAACTTTATAGCTAGAGCTAGAAGCCTTTTATAAGCTAGTTTAATATACGATCTAACGGGCTAAGCGGGCTTTAAGATCTTATACGAAGTAGAGCTTTAATTAACGAAGCCTACCGACGTAGATCTTTCTCTATAACTAGTATTTTTAGTATAAAATTTCGACTTAATTTACTCCCCCGGTTAGGGGGGGAGGTAGGCGTTCGAAGCTAAATATTAAGCTTTAAGATTACTCTCTCTAGTTTAAAAGGGACTAAACTAGCTACTATAAAGCTATTTTAAATTGTCTCTAATTTAAAAGCTTTAATTCGTACGAGAGGGTATACTTCGAGGAAGTTAAGTTTATTAATATAATTAATCCCGTTCCGTATCTTAGTTTTAACTATCCGACCGTACGATCGTTTTAATACCGTAAAATAACTAATATCTAGAGGTTATAAAAGATAAGATAAATACACTAATATATAAATTAGTATTACCTTATTTTACTCGTAAATTATATTAAATTTAGGCGTTAAATAACTACTATAACTATTAAGAATTAAAAGCCGGTATATCCTCTTAATACGTAAAGTAGTACTAGGAATAAAGAGCTTCTTAAGCTATTAAAGGCCTATTTTATCTAAAGTCTAGCTATTAGGACTAACTTCGAAGCGCTAGTCCTCCGGAAGGCTGTTAAACTATAATTTAATAAAGACTTTACCTTTAAAAATTATATACAGAGGAAGGGCCTATCTAAAAGCATTTATATATTTAATTACTATTACTTATTTACGATTTCTAGGTTATAAAATAGGCCTCCGACTATAATATTTACTCCGTATAATAACCTTTATAGTTATAGTCAATCCTATCGTAAAACTAGTCTTGTTAAAGTTATAAATATCATTAGGGTCGATTCTAAATTAAAGGATCGTCTTTTAAACTAAATTAAACTACTTCCTAATAATTTTAGGGTCTTTATATTTCGTACGCTCGTAGTTATACTATTTTAAGAATTAAGTGGAGAGGAGAGGATATTATTTAATAAATTTCGTAACCTAATTTTAGCCGACTAAAAGAACCGGGGTAGTTCTACGCTTTTAAAAAAGAAGATCCGCTATTTCTCGTACTATAGAGGGCCGGGGGGCTACTCTATATAGATCTATAGAAAGAATCTATTTTTTAAGCGATTCCTCTTTAATTTCTATTAATTTAGACGAATTTGCGCGAGAATTCGCGTAGTTTTATACTCTATTAATTCGGCGGCGGAGAGTTATACGCGGGATATTAAAAGTGCTTACTATAAGAGCAATAGAGCCGATATCTCTATTTTTAAAAGCCTAGATAGCTAATAAGATCCTACCCTCTTACTCTATTGAATTTCTAGAGCTTCGGGAGCGAATTGGTGGCATGGTAGGTGGTTGAAGAAGAAGGGGGTAAATTAATTGACGCGTTTTAGGTGAGGTGGCCACTCGGGGGTAGTGGCCGCTCGGTAGTGAAATACGTTAATTATTATAATTTTATTTAATATATAATGATAATCTTTAAACTATATATTAATTTATAATCTTACTTTATCTATTTATTTACGAATAGTATATAATTAATAATTTTTTTTTAATCCTAAATATCCTATAGAATTTAGTCTAGAATTTAGAGATAAACTAATCTTCTTTATTGGAGATAACTAGTTATCTCCGAAATTCTTATAATTTAAATAATATAATTAATAATTAATAATTAATTAAACTATCAATTTTATATTTATATCTTTATAATAAGAAATAGATATTAGTCTCTTATTCAATTAATTAATAATAATAAAGATAGTATTATAACTGTTACCAGCCAGATCTTCAAAGTAAAAGAGTGCATTTAACGAGAATACTAAGTACAGAGAGAAAAGGGAAGAAGAAGAGAGGAAACCTGTCTAGTAGGACCTTTGTAGGTCCTGGTCCTGTCTCCTTATGCAAACCATATAAATATCTACGAGGCGAGATCACGTGATAGAAAACTCTACTAACGGTAAGAAAGGCGGCTAGTTACAGCAGAAAGTGTAGTCTAGCCTTAATCGTTATATAACCCCTAGTTAAAATTGTATTTAGTCCCTAAATACTAGCTTATTATTATTAATATGATCCTCGAGGACTCGATCTTCTTCGTTAGTATCTAGCTATTCCTATAAATATATTACAGGGCCCGGCTTCGTAGGATACTATATATAGAATTCCTAATTTCTTTAATATATATTTTATATTATTGTGAAGGGCTGAAGCTTTATTGATTCAATTAGGCCAGGCCAACATGCTGTTTATATCAATCTTAGAGAAAAGGTAACTATCTACTAGCGATAGGGGCTTATATATGTTATAGGTATATGCCTTACGTGATCTAAGCCGGGCTCTAGCCCGTTATAGTACCCCCCCCCTTATATTGATCCTTACGATAGGTACGATGATATTACCGTTAGCGTCGAGACGGTGCCGGGAGGGCCTTAGAACGGGCCTATATCGTTATTTATAGTTATTAAGTGCCGAGTAGTTTTTAATTATATCTAACCTCTCCTACGTCGTTCCTATATATCCTACCTATTTTATTAGAACTTTAGTTTATATTCCACTACCTACTTACTTCTCTTTTATCGATAAGATCTCTTTAACTTCGTACTCTAGTTCGCTATTAACTAGTACTAGAGGTAGCTATAAATTATCTATAATTTATAATAAATATATATATAATTTATTTAATTTCTTAATTCGCTCTTTTGGTTATCCTATCGGATTAAGGATAGAAAGTAGTAGATAACTATTATTAAATTAATAGTTTTTTTATAAATAATTCGCTAGAACCTATTTATAAACTATAAGCTTTAATCGCTTATAATTATTAATAGAAGTCTATAATATATATATAAAAATATATTAAAAAGACTTCTATTACCTATTCTATTATAATCTCTTATATCCTAATTAAGATAATCCTTTTTATTAATCTATTTATTATAGGGGATTACTATAGGGACCCCCTCCTCCTGTAATGCGACCCCCCCTTTAGTAATGCGACCCCCCCCCCTGCCTGATTTTTCAGTACCGCCTTCCCTATCCGGTGCGACCAGGATTTCTGCCATATTTCTGCCAGGTACAGAGTTTTCTGCAATATAATTCTGCCACCACCATAATAATTCCGGTTTACGTAGTAAAAAACTAATACAGTGTGTACGCATTCATATGAGTAGAACTGTGTGTATTGAGTGGGACGGAGAGAGGAGAGAGAAAGGAGGAGAGAGAGCAGGCAGACTATCTACTACTGGGTTCTAACTATCACATGGTGATGCCTTAGGCATAAGGTATCCAACACCTATTTTTAAAGTAAATTAAAGCTTAAAATCTCCTATTAACTATAAGTAAGGGTTTAGGATATAATTTAAATTTTTTATATTAATATATAACTAATAAAGCCTATTAGACTAAATGAAAAGAAATATTAGTTATTAATTATTAATAATACTTCTTAATTTATTAAGGAGAGTATACTAAAGAATAAGAGTAACGTTTTTTATAAGCTTACTATATTCTATATAAAGATTAAACTATTTACTAGTAGATATCTAGATATCTAGCGAATAGATAGTAGAATAAAGTTTAAAGAGTTTATTAAATAGGGTAAGAAATATAGTATAACTTTTAAAATTATACTATTATATATTACTAAACTAAATAACGTATTCGGTAAGCGAGCTGGCTATATAAGCGAGCTAGCTACCCTAATATAACATATTAATTTAAATGCATTTATCTTAACTATAACGCTATTAAATTAATTCAACTAACTACGTGGTCTATCTAGATATATTTCTCTTCTATACCCTAGCAATCTATATATTCTATACCCCTAGGGGGGCCGTATACGTAACTAAACAGTCGATTCTCTAGATATACCGGGGCCGGGGAGAGGTGCTTTAATTGCTTCTTATTACTATATAATTAATATAGAGGCTTCTTAAACTAAAA
>JAHAQQ010000253.1:0-13749 GCA_019190355.1 Penicillium palitans
ATGAAGAGAAATAGGTAATCCTTTACATACTGGATACGCCAAAATACTACGAAAGGTTCACAATCTATGCAGTCAGATAAAAACCACAATGTTTAAATATCCATGGATAACCGCAAAAACCGCGGTTTTCCAAAGTGAAAACCACGGCCGCCCGCAGTGCGGTTTGCGGTTTTCAGTTCAGGTCCAAAACCACAAATTTGCGGTTGCGGTTTTGGTTATCCGCGGTTACCTATGGTTTTGCCGCAGCCTAGTCCTCGGGCCGCCTTGATAAAAACGGGGCTTAGCCTAATTTGGCAATCTTGTAAAACGATATTGTCTGTGAGTGATGATTATTATACAGCTTATCTGAATAATGGTTAAACTTGTACGAGCCGAGAAACAAAGTGTGTCTGCGTGAGGGGTAGACTGCTTTGAATTCTACTGTAGCCCCCGACTTGTCCACCGTCGAAGATATGAAATATGTGGTGTGCTGTGGCCTGAAGTATGCCATAATAATGTTCGTCGCATAGTAACCCCGAAAAGAACGTGGCGCAAGGAGAGCCAATCTAGGAGGAGTTATATTGTGCCGGACGACGAAAACAATCACCTAACAAAGCAATGACGGCCTATCTGCAGTTCAAGGTCCAGTGCAAAAGTTGCCTTGCTCATTCAAGCGACCTTCAAGGTAAAGCACAATTCTACGGTTGGAAGGTGCTTCAATCGCCTTTTTCACATCACCAGCACATTTTGCCCGAGTGTCCCTGTACAGACGCTTGACGACGTGTGCGTGTCCGAACCGAGCTGCTTTGCATAACGCTGTGTCCCCGAATTTATTAGTAGCGGTAACATCCAGTTCATCCACTTCCAGCAAAAGATTTATGATAGCCAAATGGCCACGGTAAGCGGCCAAGGAAAGTGCAGTGTCTCCCATGTAGTTTTTGAGATTGATGTCGGGTGGTGTTGTGTGCTCAAGGAGTAACCTGGTAACTTCCTTGTGGCCCATCTCGGAGGCAACACAGAGAGGCGAGCCGTTCGATGATTGTTGATCGATGTCGATGGTATCAACGCAAAGTAATCGGCGTACAACTTCTACATGGCCCTCGCTGGCAGCATAGAACAGTGGAGGGGCTTCTTGCACGTTCACTTGTATGCCTTCCCTTGCGAGGAAGAGTTCCACCATGCGTAAGTCCCCGTTCAAGAGCAGATTGAATTCGCTAGTTTCAACCGCAGCATTGTCATTTACCGTCGCCGTTTTAGTCTGTCTATCTTTTGTCTTTGTCGGATGTTCGTCGTCTTCCTCGCCGAACGGTCTACATTTCCTAAAAGTAAGATACGCCCGAAAAACTTCCATGCTAATCAATGCTAAGCAATCGGCAGGTAGACCTGAAAGAATTTCCAAAGCTGCGTGATTTGCGAATTCGGGACTCATTCAATATTGATACTGCGCGTATTGAGAACGGGGGAAGAAATGCCGTCGAAGGCGTGGCATCTAGCATCCATACCAGTGCAAATGAAGCAATCCATGAGGCAAAGTCAGCTGCCAGCAGCATGGTCGAAGCCCAGGTACACGAATTCAAGTCACATCTGCCTCAATACTATTTAGTTGGCCTCTGGAGCTACTGTAAAGCCAAGGATGGCTCGGAGATGGTTTGTTCCGACCCCAGCACCTCTTTTACTTTTGATCTATCCGCCGTGCTTGATTCCACATCCATAAATCTCAGCAACATACTTCCAGATATTGACCTAAGCTTGGTTTCCGGCTACCGACGGTTTTCCCAGAGTGTGGTCTGTTTGTATATTGCTGGGTTTGTGGTAACCACATTATCCGGAGTTTTGGCTTGTCGCAAAGTTTTCTTTTCAAAAGGCAGCAGATCACTTGCCATAATTTACACGGTATGTGATACTTGGACAAATATTGAAGAGACATGCTGATAAATTAAGCTTTCCTCGATGCTGATTACGACTGCCACAATTGTGGTCACGGTGATGTATGGGATTTTTGCTTCCAAGGTCAAGAACACGCTGCAGCCTTACGGCGTTGAAGTTACCCTTGGAGCTAAGATGTTTACCACAGCATGGTTCGCAGTGTTCTTTTCTATTGGTGGTTCCACCATATGGTTGGTCCATCTTTTCTGCTGTTGCATCTAATTGCCAAGCCCGTAGATGGTCATTCGGCTGGGAGTGTGGGAAATGATATATAAGGACGGTGGCAGATGGTGGGGCTAAACATTGCTCGCCTTTATGGTGCACATTCTGTGGTAATCGGAACTTCTTGATAGCTGTGTCTGATTCATGAGAGCTTTGTGTTGGTGGGCTCCTACATGGTTGGTGTATGAGCATTTGGAGAGAAATACTGTGGTACACAAAGTACATTATGATTTTCACGCGGCTATATAGAATTTACAGAAATCCCGCCTTTGAAAATATCACCATAGTAGAGTTACCAGTCGTGCGCGTCCGTCTTCCCAGGCGACGATGCCAGGCTAGTAGTTCCACCATCATCTTGTACCCTGCAATGAGGCTTGTGGGTTGGTGTACATTCTCCTGATGGGCTCGAAGACAACGCGCGCTGAGTGTGATTCATTCACTGAGCAGAACTCCTCGCATTCCGCTTGGGCTTCGCATGCTCTTTCAACCAGATTACAGATTGTGTTCTGAAAATTTCGGAGAAGTTGATGGACAGAATTGGTCGAGCGCTCGGTGCCGGATTTGTAAAGTCTTTGTAGTTCGGTGAACGTATGTTCTGTGAGCTCTTGGAGTAGCTTGAAAAGGGAATAGCAATCGTCATAATAAGCATTATGAGCTTGTTGTTGACCGATCTGGCGTACAATCTGTACAATATCTTCCATGGTGCTATCATGGAAGAGAGGAAGAATCACAATCGACTCTCAGGTCCTGCATTTGCATAATGAGAGATACCAATTACATAGTCAGGGAGGTCTGTCGGTCGGTTGGTCCCTTACCATTCTGGTGATCAACACCGCACCGATCATTATTCCAACACTTATGTTTCTGCAAGACGTCACCCACGGTCAACGAGTAAAGACTGAGCTCCACTCTTGTCTATAAAGCCAAATGCTCGCCCGAGGAATGTTGCTTCAAGAGGGCCGGTGCTAACCCCAACTTTACACAATGGACACGCTCGATTACCGAAACCTGCGCAACTGCGCCATAGGTGTCATCATAGGCACGCTTGGATTCTCCTACTTTACCATTTATCTACTGATGTTCTTGATCTTCCATTTCCCTTCATCTCAACAGTCAATCCCATACGCTCTAGCAGTGATGGCGTTTGGTGGAGGAAGCGCCTTCTGGTATCTATGTGTTGTCTTTCAGAATGGCTTCAGTGCATTCCAGAAGGAGAAAATGACAAAAGAGCAAGATTCCGTGTGGTTTGGTGGTTTATTCCTGGTCTGGACCGCAGCTCTTCCCACGATCGCTTTTCTTTTTCCAGCCCAACCATTGCTACAACTTGGGTATGCATCGGCTTTTACAATTATCGCGGTTGGAAGCCTCTCGGACGGCTATCTCAAGGACATGGACATGGGGGCATTTTCCGCCCGATTGTCTCTTCAATTTGCCTCAGTGGTCCTGTTGGCCTTGGTACCGTCCATTCACGCATTGGCCGAGCCGCTCCATGCTCCCTCTCCACTGGCCACTGCATTCGGCAGACTGGTACTTCTCAACCTCTGCGGTTGTGCTCTGTACGCTTTGCGCCCTCTTGAGAGAATTGGAATGGTCCGGTTCTGGCAGCCCAGTCTCCACGGCATGTACTTGGTCTTGACATACAGCCTCGTGGAGCATTCCAAAGCGGTGTTGCAGGTAGCAATCCCTTACATGTCTTGATATAGACTAGTGTGTGGAAGTATGGGCAATAGTGGACTACAAAGGCTCGCACGCATGAAACGTCATGTCCTGTTGTCCATCGTTCGGTTTATTCCCGGTATACTGTCTAGATGAGCCGTTAACATTCAAGTGCGTGACTTATTCACTATATAAAATGTCTGCGTCGCGGTGATCCAGATGCATTTTTGATTCCATTCTTGTTTGGTATTTAGTCATTAGTTACCCTTTATTTCTTAGTTTGAGAATCCTGCGTGTATCTTTTCGAGCAAGAGGAATGTATCAATTTTAGGACACATCCCCCCGAGCAGATTGAATCTTGACCTAAAATAGCTGAAGTATTTCTGTCACGTCTATCGACATTTAGTTGCATATCGCATGCTGTAAAGTAATGAGCAATGCCTCGTATAATCAGTTACCTGAGGCCCTCTAATACGCGAGAGAAAAAAAGGAAAACAGTCTTTATATCATTGCAGAGTTTGGCCACTTAGCGATGTTGGAACAACTACTTATCAGCTGACACAATATAGAGGCTCTTTAGTCCGCCAGTGAAATTATGAGTGATCAAGACCCAATAAATAGAGCATGTTCCACATTCTTTTGACGCTTTAGTGATGTAGCTATCCATTTTGCCCCGTTCCATAGTGTGCCGACGAATCCCAAGATACTATCATGACGATGAACGGATATTGTAAGCCCCGTCTCCACATTTGCTGATCCCAGCACCCTTTGGAAAGGAGACACGTATTATTTTTGCCGATGGTAAAACATCATCAAATCACGAGCCTTGAGCAGAGGTTAGAGTTACGATTTCGGCCAAAGGAGTAATCACGATAAGCTAATGAGAGTCCGTCCAGGGCAGACAACCATGAGCTGCTGAAACTGACATGGAGAATAGGCGTTGTATAAAATTGCTGTTCGGGATGTACTCATTCAAGACACCGCGTAATCTATGGCATTTTCTGCGTATTTAAAGATGAAATGCTGTCTTATCAAAACACTGTGAGGCTTCCAGGCATATTGTAGCCAATGCACACTTTTTCTATGGCTTCCGGGGGCTGAGCCCTGAGAGAATGCAATGCTCTCTAGAAATTGAGTTAAGCATTATAAATGTATGTATCACCTTACTGCAATTCCTCGATGTCTACGTGAAAGCAGGATGCTGCAACTGTGATTGGCCCTGCTATATGTTGTCTGGTACACGATGCAAGTTAGATCAAAAGCAATCCCTTTCAATGTGGAGTCTATTCTCGGGTCAGCACAAAAGAAGAGCAAAAATGTTGCCCCGAATCCTCAACTGAGGGTCCTCAATTCGTCTTCAGCGCCATAAGATTGAGGTCAGCTCATTTCTACACGCAGGAAATTTAGTATGCTATTCGTGAGGAAGATTTCAGGATCAAATGAAGACATCCTGGGAATTTATACACTATTACCTAGCCAATATGTCTCTGTTCGGTATATAAACCCCAAGGCATCGTTCAAACAAGAACATTGGCTGGCAGTCATGTTTGGCCATGGTTTCACAAAACATTATCAAATCCGTCTTAGTGACTATTCTTCTACTCCTCAACTTTGGGAGACTATTTCTTTTGTATCGTATCCAACCACACTGGCGGTGGTATAAAGTCGATTTAGCGCTGTGCGCCTTGTCTTGTAGTTCCTTTGCTATTCTTGCTGGGTTGTTCTGGAGCAACAGGTTTCCATCATGGAGTCAAGTACTCTTTTGGATTACGCCAATATTCCCACCACTACAAGCGGTAAGCTCACAGCACACCGAACTCGGTCACATCCAGTGGTTTCGTTCCTACTAACAATCCTGCAGTATATTCGCATAATCTTCCAGCAGCGCGAAAACCCACTCACACCTCGATTACTACGTTTCATATGCCCTTCTTTCTCTGTGGCTTCAACCTTGGCGAAAATAGCAGTCTCCCTCGTTGGAACCTTCCTTCTGAGCTCTGCTCATCTGGGTAGCCTCTATATTCTCTTCGCGGACTACCTTTGTGTAGTTGCATGGTATTGGTGGTTGTTTCAACAGTCAACTGCCGGTCGAGCTAAGCTGCGGTGTATCTCGTGTCATCTCTCTGCAATGGCACTTCTATTGCTTGTGATTGCCGTCATGGGTACGTTGGGGAGATCGTGGATGATTGCATTGGAGGTAATTGCAGATCCGAACGTTATACCGTTATACCAACAATGCTGACACTCAACAGATCGAAATGGTCATCATCGCCATCTGGGCGTCGTCCTTGCAGTCAATCCCGTAAGCCAGATAGGTGGGTCCTTGCTTATCTACTATCTTATGGTATGTGGATGCCACAGGACGGATGACTCAGACAAGATCACTGAAACCAGGAGGTTGCTATCGGGGCAGTCTTTAAAAGATAAAATACGGATCGTTTTCAAGTCTAATTAGCTAAAGAAATAAAACATGACGCCACATGAACTCTGGCTACACCGTAAACTACGTTCTCATTGCCTCAGTGCATGTAGAATAGCATGATCTCTCTCAGAGCAATTTGGTGATACACGCTTTGAAGGATATGTATTCTGAGATGTCTATAATTTCGAGAATGGCACGGATAATGGCGCACATATCGTGCAACCAAGCAGCATAAAATCCCAGCACATTTCTTCTGGCCCGTTCCATGCGTCCCAATTACATTAAGCACTTGTATATGCAATTGTATACAACAGTCATTATAAAAGCGTACAAATTATCCTCTTGTATACTGGAAACTTTGCGTATACCAATCGATACCAAGGTGAGCAATCTCCTACATAAGACTCCATGTTTACGGGCTAACTCATCACGCACTGCATTTTCACTCTCATTTTCTTGCAAGTTTTTTCATCTATACGACGATATACGAATGAAATTAGAGATTGCAACATGCTACCCTCTGGGGCTTCATGTCTGCCCTATGGTTGTCCGACCTAACAACGTCTATGGGGCTTGGGACGAAGTCGCCGCATCCAGTCCAGTCGAATTGCCTCTCGCTCTGAAACAGCTCGCTTCCGGCGCCGACCTTCTCTGGCACCCATTCTTTGGGGTCTTTCTGGTTGTCGGAACGTAACGTGCGAGCCATCAAATCGATGATGAATCCTCATTTCAAGGACCTTCTTGGCTCGCTGCGAAGGTGGGCTCGATGAGTCAGTTCGAATGTTACGACCGGCATGGCGAGTGATCGTTATTGATGGCAGAAGCTATGAGGGGTCACACAGTAATGGCGTCAGATCGTGGGCGCTGGTTAGTCTTTGGCGGCGGGGCCAGCGAGCTGTTGGAGTCATTGCAATTTTAAGATAGGTGGCGCAAAGTACATGGAGTCGACCCAACCTTGCTCAATATACATTCCAATGTTTGCTGGGTCTTTGGGAATGTTGTTAGCGAGCCCGACAGTCTGCTCAGTGGCATCACTTTTCGACCCTCCATTAAGTCATTATGGGTTCCGCCGGCACCTTGGAAGGCAGAAAATCTTTGGCAGCGTGAAGAGGCCCCAACCAAATTAATTCCAGCATTTGCCGACCAAAACTTAATGCTTGAGTATGTATTTGAACAGAAATTGAGGTTACTTTTTCCTGTGTTTTCTTCAGTAGCCCAGTTTACTTGATGAGGTCTCAATAAAAGTTATACCCGACTTTCAACCAAATCTCAACTAATCCAAGTTTCAGCTGAAACTTTATTTATCCAATTGGATACTGGTGGGCCCCACCCACTGATACCACTTCTGACTTGAGAAAGAACGAATCATCGATCCTACATTGAGCCGGTGTTTTGGCGGAAGGGTCAGTTTCGAATCATATTTTAAATACCCGCGTCCCCATTCCCTTGATATTCTTTGAGTGCTGAAGGTACCCTACGATGCCCAAACGTAGCAACGAGAAACGCTTGAAACTGAATCAGCAATGTCGAGAAGCCCTAGCGGCCAATATATGTATTTGTGGCCCTCTACTGACAATAACTCAGCTAATACTCCTAGATGACCGACTTCGCATCGTAGTCGCTCCTGAAAAAGTCCGTCTTCAACCGCGACCTGGAGATGGATATGCTTGGTCCGTCACGAGCGCAAATGCTGGTGTCCTCAAATCTAGCTTGAGTAGCGGTAAGATTCATCTTTACCGGAAAATTTGCAATGAGATCGGCCATTCAATCGAGGCTGTTTCCCCACACACGTTGGGACACTCGCAGACAAATGCGAGCTGTATTCCAAGGGAGGTGAGCATTACTAGACATCCTTATTGATACAGCATTGCTGACAGATCCTGGAGGCGGAGAGTTTTGGTCACGGAATGGATGGCTCTTTCACGGCAGAGATCTCCAAGCTTAAGGCTGCTAATAGCAGCATAGAAATGGAGTTGGAACGCACTCGTGTCCGACTGAATGACTGTCTTGACGAAAGTCATACGGTCCGGGCCGAGGCCAATGAACTCCGCCACGATATGCAAATTCTTCAGTCGGACAACAAGAAACTGCATGATGAGTTAACACAGGCGAAGGCGGGAATTGCCGGAGCAAGGCGGATATTAAACTCATTGCAAACGGAGGGAATTGAGGTCGCACTTGGCACCCGCGATATCCAATCATCATCCAATGGCATCCATGGGGTAGCGAGCGAGGTCTTGGATTGACGGGAGCACGCGACGGAGATCCCATATGCGCTAACAGCCTACTGAGTACCCTAGTTGTCATGTGTCAAAGACAGCGTTAATGTAAACCTCCAATAATACGCCTGAAAATTCGCCTTACAATTCGGTACCAAATTTATCTAAACTCTAATCATCGCCGGTGTCGTGATGTATAGTATACATAGATTGTGATCGTGTCCTACCAGGGAAGTGCGCTGTAGGAGTCTCGAGTTGGGTTGCCTGACAGCAGAACCCTCAACAGGTGAAGGCCGAGGCCGATGCCGTAGCTTAAACTGACAATTATAACATGCTCAGATACCTGCTATGACTTCCGCTTGGTTGGTAGCACTGGATATTCCTATCCCTCAAGCATGTCTATATTATGGTGGACACCAGATGGATTCCCTTACTACTGCGTCTTGGCCGCAAGAAATGCCTTTCCCCCGTGACTTAAGTAACGGCTTATTGGGGAATCCAGACGTATGCGGACAGGAAAGTGAGAACTCTCAATTCGGAAAAACAAGTCCGCTATTTTTTAGGGCCGACCAATACAGAGTCGTGGGAGTCGGCAAATTTCACAAAGCATTTGAAAGATGACATTGTTGTCTAAACACTAAACTTTAGGCGGGATGTGGCCGATTGGTCTTTTCTATCATAAGACAGTATTGTATACAATAATGTATATATTTGTGCGGACCTATTGCTCGCACCCTCCATAATCGAGCGGTAGGTGTTTTGTGCGTTCGCACTAACGCCCAGTGCTCATTTTTCTTAGAATTATGACCCTTGTTTGGCATACCCCCTGGCCAGGAACAAGATCGGCTTCATTTCGGGTTCAAGTCCTGCGCTTAGGTCTCCTCGTACTCCTATATAATTCAGCTTCTCGAAACTCACTGCTTATATTACTTTCAACCTTCTACGTCTCGTTGCGCTATTGTTTATCTCACGATCGAAAACACCGAGCATGGCAAAGAATAACAAGCCTTTTCGGGGACAGGCAGTCCACTGTAGTGAAGTACAGCTGCGTGCTGCACCTTCGTGTTATCCCCTTCGGTCCACCCGGTCTAGATCCAAAGATGATCGGAAACTTCTCAACCCGGACACTGGGTTGCACAAGCATACGGTACCCAATCTCTACCTTCCACCATATTCTCTGGCTTTGCCATGGCCGGGACTACCTTGACGGCATACCTTGATGTACTCCATACTGACTATGCTAGGCATCCTCCATCACGAGAAAACAAAAGCCTAGGCCGAAACATGATAAAGCGACCCATAGAAAATGTCTTCATGTGATGGGAATCGTTGAGGAAGAGATCCAAAAAGCGCAGGAGGAGAGAGAAGAGGAGAGACACAAGCATTGCCAGTTGCTGGAACAACTTGAAGCCGATAAAGCCGACGAAGCTTCGAAATTTCAGCTGGCTATTGCAGCAAGAGATGCATCATTAGCTGACAGTGAACGGGTCAGGCACGAGATCTGTGAGTTGCAGCAGCAGCTAGAGTCCACAAATGCCGCTCTTCAGGATCAGGTGCCGTGGAATGATATTGAGCTGGTTTTGGATCAGGCACACGGGGACATGGTATCGACAACCACTCGATTTTGGAACATGATCGATGCCCTCCAGAACAGACGACTGGCATCCTATTTGCCAGGCTCCGGAGTGATCCACGCAGACTGGGCCGAGCAAAGCGGCCCTGCTACTCAGGGCCACGATGTTCTCCTCGGCCTCTCTGGATCGAATGTCCTGCTTCCTAGTCAGTAGGAACCGTCTGCGACCAACCAGTACGGATCTCTTTCTGAAAAGAATATCTGCGTTGGACTTGCTGGGCCTTAGTCTCCTGCGTATAAAATTGATTTTTCAATGTAGCCAACGCGCATATAGCTCATGAAAAGGCTTTCTGCAACATTCTTATCATACCATGCTAAGGGTAGTGGTTACGAACTATATGTATTGCCAATTTCTGTTAATTGCTCTGAAGGATAGCGCTGGGTGACTTGGTCCAAAAGTCACCAGTATGAGTAAACACAGGCGTCTCGATACAGTGTTCGGCGCATGTTAACGGCAGGGTTCACCACTCTCTAGGCCGACCAACTCCAGACTCTTTGGTTGTTTCTTATTCAATAAGGAAAGTTATGAGTAGGTGGGGCTGATACGTGTGGAGACGCAGCCGTGGTGGGTTCAGTATCACGCCGCGCAGATACGCTTCAGAAATGGGAAAGACCTTGGCACGCTGGGCTGTGGAGTTGATATTTATTCTAGTCCATGTAAAAGGAATGCATCTTTGGTAGTCCGATCAAGATACTGCTAGGTAGGCTCCGTGACTATGGGTTTAATGGAGAAACCCCCGCTTCTCTTGCGCACTACAGTTGTTGTCTCTTCTTGGTCTTCAGCCAGAGCTTGCCGTAATATGTCCTGATCTAGCTCAATCGCAAATAGCAATTGCTCAACTACTAGACGCATTGAACTAACGTACTAGTATCGACCGCGAAGGATCGCACCTCAGTAGTCGCAACCAATGTGCAATCATCTGTTACATGGCGTATAATTCTTATGTACTACTGTGGCTTTAGCCTTTGGGGAATGTTTCCAGTTTTACAACCGTGCACAAGCATACTGGACTAGACAGTACAAACCATTTGCAATGGTGGAACTAATGAAAGACTTAAAGTACTCTTTTACATAGAGTGAACGTGACCCTCCACCAGCGTGGATGATGAGAGTGTCCATATTCAGTAATATTTTCAGTCGGTGAAACAATCGTATCCACAACTCAAGACCAACACGGATCCATGCCTTGCTCCAGTGTACATAGTCGGATATCAAAATACTGTTTAGCTCGCATCACTGCTGCCGTCACAGGGATCGCCCAGTCTTCTGGCCCTCTGTAGATTTGTTTGTACCCTGTCCGGTCACCTTCTGTACCTCAGTCTCGACGATTGCCAATCGGCCAAAGATGTCAACCAGATCGTTGCGAACTCATTCCAGGCGCCTTGGTCATGCGATAAGCGCTCAATAGACCTGCGGAGACAGTTAGTGCTTTAAATTCTCACTCAGTAGCGACCGCAACTGACCCCATTCGGTTATGTAGTCTGGATATTGTTAGCAGGCCAATTCTAAATTACGTCCGTGTGGGGCTGTACTTACTCCGTCAGGCATTCAAGAGCAACCGTATTGCTGTCTTCGGAGGGCCGGGTCTGTCCGCGCATGTCCAGGTCTATTTCATGTCCAAACACAGTTACCCGCTGTTGTGCAGTTTCCTGCTCACTCTTATCATCTGAAGTGCTATTTTCCTGGTCGCCGGAGTCGTTTTCCTCCTGAGAAGGTGACTCGCCCCCGGTTGTATCCTCTGTAGCGGAGCTGGACACACTGCCGGTATCCTCAGACTCTAAGGACGACAAAGACAATGCACGTTGCAATCTCCCTCGAAAGTCTGGTCGTCGAAGAGGACGCGAGGCTTTTCGAATTCCGCCCATGTCGGCGTCTGCGTTACGCTGGGGTGACGAGTGTTCCCACTTCTGGTTGAGTGTGATAGGAGAAAGCACTCTGGCTTTATAGCAAGTTGTATCACGGGACTAGAATTAAGTGTTTTGCTTGCTCACGATAACGGGAATTGCAAGCGCACGCATTTTTCACCCATGCATTCTGATTCTGCACGTAGATATTGTAGTGGGGGACCTTGTCTTCCACTACGCATTGACCTCGCCTGTCCTGTGATTTACTAAGTGATTTGTTATGTAATCTGGGGGAGCTGGAGGATACAAGTAGCAGGAAGAGACAGATTGAATAAAACACACCTCTACACTTCTCTGAATTGACTTCTTGGGCTACATGCCTGGGTTCCTTTGTATGCAGAGTCGGGTATGAAGCTGGACTGCGAGTGCTGAATCGACCCGTGCGCCTCAGAGCATACAGCCTTGAGCGTACCCCTCTTCAATATGTATTCAATAGTTCAAAGCCTCCCACTTGTTTTTGTCTGGCCCGAATCCCTGTTCAATGATATACCTCTAGTGCCGTCGAATAGCGCTGCCTGGCAGCACTTTGGGTTCTGGGAACATCCATATCATAAAGAGGAATGGATCGGCGCCGCTATAATCCTCGTTGGTCAATCAACATCAGCAGGTAAGATAGAGATACCATTGGCCGATGAAATTTCAGGGGCTCGATGGCCAGCTTGGCACCACGGGAGCCCTACCTCAGGGCTAGGTCCCTTGACCAAACAAATCTAGAGTTTCATTTTGCCACTTGGTGTCTGAATGTTTTTACCATCATATACTGCGCCCTTCCAATTTTGCCCTCAATCTCTGGCTCTGTCGATGAATATGTCGTCATCACCTACCTTGGAGTCCTTACCTTTCGACGTTCTCTTTCAGATAGCAGTCTACCTTGACATTCGAGACTACATACACCTCAGTCACTCGAGCCGCTCAATTTTTAGCTCAATGAAAGATACCATCATTGCACGGGCTACTGTCAAGGTGAGCAACAACGTATGAGGAAACGAAAGCTTTCTACCCGCTATGGACCAACACACCATGCTGAAACTTATCTTAGAACATTCTGCTTTGCAGCAACGAAGGACAAGCAGCTTGGGCCACTAAGAGTGGCTATTATCAGGCCATCAGACATCGGTTTCATGTTCATGAGGTGGTTGCTACTGCGTCCCCATATTCTGTTTCAGTGCTGGCTTATGCCGCAGACTTCTTGTACCACCAAGGCTTTCTGTGTTATCGAGTCAAAAACCAAATTCGTTTGCTGGATGTACACAATACAGGCCAAAAAGAGCTTGTTTTGAATCTCGACCATATGAACAGTTACGACATCGGAATTGAATACATTCTCTCGGACGTGGGAGAACAAACTACCCTTCTACGGTTCAGTTGCGGGATCCTGATCCTTCTGTTTAGCCAAGCCAATTCAAATGATGCTGATCTGGTCGCGATTGATTTACAGTCCCGCCCAGACCAGGCTCGACAGAGCCGTTTGCTTCTCCAAGAACCAGTCTCCTGCTTGGATCTAATTTTTGTCCGCCATACCCGTCTGTATATCTGGTTTGGCACGTTCACGGCCGTCAATGGCCGACTGAGTGCATGGGTATTGCGGGGCATGAACTTCAAAACGCTCCAACGAACTGAGTTTTCCGTAGAATTTCTTGTCGATGGCGAGCTTGGCAAGAGAGTATGCTTTGAGATCTACCAGGGGCATCTTTATGTGGTGTCCCTAATAGACCAGCAAGAGTCTTCCTTCTACCACTGGTCATGCTACTCCCCGGATCATGAAAACAACCTGGGCAATGGACGTC
>JAHAQQ010000254.1:0-13694 GCA_019190355.1 Penicillium palitans
TCTCTCTTATACCTTATATAAACCTATTATATAAGATATAAGGCTTACCTAATATTACTTCCCTATATAATATTATAGCCTACTGTTAGGCTATAATATATTATCTGCGTGAGTGCTAACAGAGTTAATAGGTTTTTAATCTTAAGGTAATAGTAAATAATAAAGTTATTAAATTTAAAATATAATAGATAGTCTATAGTAATTACTAGTTGTAAAGGTATACTGTTTTTAGGTGTAAGGCCTGTCAACCGGGTAAGATACGATGGTAGGAGAGAGGAATAGATTGTATTGCCTTGGTATGACAAGACTAATTCTTATCAAAGCTAAACGGGATCTAGGGGACTCCCAGACTATGTATCGCATTACCCCGCTTTGATCATATGGGATACTATAACGAATAGGTAGCAATCTACTCCTATAACGTGTCAGATGCGGTATCGGTAAGACCGCTATTCTGTTTCTATATTATAAGGATCTTTATCCGTTACAATTATCTCCTCCTTTCTAGGCGGGCGCCTCTGCCCGCGATAAATATAGCTTTAAAGACGTTTTAGGGGTAAAACAGTAGTAGGACCCCTTTTAAAGAATAACTTCTTAGAAATGATTCTTTAACTCGAGGATAGCTTATATTACGCCCTCTCCGGTTATCTTTATTCGGCAATTATACTTAGAGAGATATATAGTAATAATATTACTCGTTAATCATCTCCTTAATATACCTCTAACTCCTTATACTAACCCGATCTAGTTAAGATATACCTAGTATATAAAGTACTTATATATTAGTATTAATAGTTAGGATATTAGAGATACTAGTAGACCGATATCGATCTAGTATTTCCTTCGGACCGCTAATTTAAAGAAATACTAGTAATATATCGAACGATATAATATATACGAACGTCCTATAGAGGGGATATAGGGGGACGCCTATAATTTAGTATCGATCTTTATCTAGGCTAAGTAGATATATTCCCTAAATAACGGATACTTCTTATAAGATACCGATTTCTTAGAGACTATAAACGAAGGGATTCTTTAATTAGCTAAGGATTTCGCGGTAGTATATTAAGCTTATTAGTCCGTCTATAACTTTAAAGATAATAATAAAGTAGACGAAAGTAATATATATGATTTAGTACTATCCCGTTTCGTATATATTTCGCTAATATTTCGATAGCTAGTCTTTATTACTTATCGACAATTTTTAGAGGTTCGCCGTATAATATACCTAAATCCTCGTCGTTAGCCTTTATAGAATATATTACCGAGATAATAGCATTAGTACTATATCGAATCTAGGTAGCGCTTATAGCTTAGGGATATAGGATACGTATTATAGACCTAGGTAAAATATAATATCTTAGACTAGATCTAGGAGACTAGTACTACTATATACTATCCGATATTAGATATACCCTTAGCGGTATATATCCGGAATCTTAAGAGGACCTTCCTAGTTCTATTATTCCTAGTTCTATTACACGAATTATAGGCGTTAAAGGATAAATTCGGTAATAGTTCCTTCCTAATCTTAATAGAGAGTAGTATAGTAGTTTAAAGGTTTTTAATAGAAATGATAGGTATAATATTTATTTAGTCGCGTCCCTATTATAGCTTCCTATTTTATAGACTTAGTTATATTGTTATAGATAATATAGGTTTATTTATTTTTTCTTTATTATACCGCGATCTTCTTACTTCTTTATTATCTCGCTAGCTTTTTACCTTTATTTCTTTACTTTCTTACTACCTTATTTCTTTACTTTTTCGAAGCGCTATTTCTATCTTAAGGCTCTATATCCTCGTTCTACTTTTATTTATATTTTAACCTCGTTTCTATACTCTTAAATATCTCCTATTAAGGAATCCCTATATAAGCTATAGCGGCCTATTCTTTAGGAGTAGATATAGTATATAATATATTTATATATCTCGATCTATAACTAGGCTAAGGGTAACCCGGTAGCGTTACGTCCTTTTCTTATCCTCTATTATATCTCTATCTATAATAGAAAGAACTATCTTTACTATAATAGTTTATATAAGACTTATAAGACGGTATATCTTTAGCTCTACTACCTTTTCGTTTCGGTATTAATCTATACTAATATCGCTTAGGTCCCTAAAGGTATTAAGAGGTACCGTTTCGAACTCCTAGCCTACCTATCCTAGATTAAGAAGTTCTAGATAAACTATAAAGGTAACTATAGTATAGGGATAGATAAAGATAGTAGAGAGTCTAAGTTACTTCTATCCTAAGCTCTAGTTAACGACGTTACGGCGTATATTCGGCACTTAGTTACGTCTTTTAATAACTTTATTAAAACTTATCGTTATAAGTACTCTCTTATTAGTACCTATTTACCTTAAGTATATATTAGTAATAATCCGGCCTTATTACATAAGTATTTTGTTAAGCTAATACCCCTTTAATAGGAAGCTAAAGATACCTATACCTAGTAGGTCTCTAACCGAACCGCGCTTATTTCGCCGCCGCCGCCCTATAGTACCGTATATAAGATTGAGTAGGAGTTATTAGTCTCTAAGAGTACTTAGTTCCCTTAACTATATATTATAGAAGAGTCGGTCTATTCCTAGTATATTAGAGTCGTAGCCTTCTATTAAGATCTCGATAATCTTATCTAGACGGCCCTCGGTAATTCTAAGGTTAGCGAGGCTATTAGGTAGTTTTTACGTTTATATATAGAATGTTTCCCTATAAAACCGCGGGTATAGTAGTTATATTTCGGGGCTTCTTCTTATATAACCCTTTTCTTTTTCTTTTCCTCCCTAGCTTATAGTAGTAAGGTTATATTATTTTAAGATTTTAACGTTATTTCTCTATTACCTAGCCTATAGATATTTAGTAATCCCTTAAAGGTCTTTCTAATTAAGTCTATATAGTATATCACTTTGCTTTTTTTTTAGCTGCTTTATATTTTATAATGACTTTTAGGGTATTAGCTATTATATCCTTAGAGATCTATTAGTTATATTCTAAGGGCTATTCCTATTATTTTACTAAGTAATAAAGTTTACCCTCGATTTAATAGTTATCCTTAATCTCTTAGACTTCCTATTTATTATTATCTATAAGTTCCGGTAGCGATAACTATTCTAATTCCCCTTCTTTTTATATCTATAGTTAGAGTAAGGAAATAGGGAATATATTATAAATTACTATATATTAGTTAGGGAGTAGAAGGCGATACGCCTATTTCCCTATATATTTTAGGATTCTAAATAGACTAATCTATTATAATAAGAGTTTCTTAGTAGTACCCTCTTTTAGCCTAAGATTCTTTATAGAGAGGGCTATAAAGCTATTCTTTTTAAGTGATATTTTCTAGTAACGTTTATTATAGTAAGCCGCTTATAATTCGGTAGCTTTTCGCTACGATATCTATAACTTTTCGTATAGCTCTATTAACTTTTTAAATCTATATTATATTACTAGCGCCTCCTTCTTTATACTACCGTTCTTAATATATATTTAAAAATTTAGGTTAAAACCTAAGAAGGCTTAGAATAGCGATATACTAGTTATAGTACTTAATATATTATTATATATATATTTAGCGGACTAAAGTAGTATAGGCTACGTTTTTTATTACCCGTTAATAAAGTATCTTAGATAGTATTTAAATATTTAGTTTATCCTCTTAGTTTAACTATCGGTTTAGAGGTAAAACGCTATTAAATAGCGTAGCTTAACTTTAGATAAGTAATATAGTTTTAACTAAAATCTGCTTATAAAAACTAATCCCTAATTAGATATAATACTATTTAGTAGTCTAAATCTTAGCTTAACTTCTTTATAAAATAACTCGGCTAATTCCGAAGTATCTATTATAGTTAAGATTAGGAAGAAAAGGCACTATTTTAAGAAACAGTCTATAATTACTAATATAGTATCTATTATCTTTCCTTTCTAGATTAATTAAGATAATCCTATAATAAAATCTATTAATAACTTAGTAAAGGACTAGGGTAGTATTAGTAGCGATTCGAGCTTTCCGAATAGCCGATTCCTCGGAGTCTATACGGTTTAATAGATTATATATAATCTTATATACTTTTTAATATCTTCTTATAGATAGATCTAGTAGTAGTTATATTTTAGTAACTCCTCTGTCCTTACTCGGCTAAAATAGCTTATAGTAGGATTATTATAATATATTTATAGTAGTTTTATATAGAGGCTTTCTTTCTTAGGTATATATATTCGACCTTAGTAATATAATAGGCCTAATTCGTCTATAGACTAGCCTTTACTTCCGGGTTTCTAGGTCGAAACGTCCCCTTTTCGGCGGATTATCTCGGGGTCTCCTTTTTAAAGCCTTTATACCTATTTAATAATATCTTTAGTATCTATACTAATAGACTAGATTACTACTATAGTAGTATCCTCGACGTTAAATAGGATCTCTAGATCGTCGTATAGTCTTCTTTATTCCGACTAATTATTAATACCGATACATTTTATATTTATATCTATAGGTATACTAGACTTAGGACTTTCCTATATAGTAAATAAGCTAAGTCTAAGTTAGAGTTTAGAGTTATATCCCCCTAGATTATACTCGAGATCTACGTCTAGATCTTTTATCCCTATAATCTCTTAGATTTTAAGGGTTTTCGTATCCTCGACCCGGTTTTAGATTAGAAGTATATCGCCTACGATTTAGTCCTAAATCTAGGTTATTAATTCTATTTCGGAAGCTACTTACTTAGAGTTTAGGATTCTCGATAATCCGTCTATAGGATTTATCTTTCTAGGCCTATACTTTATAATAAAGTTAAAAGGCGTTAGGAATATATATTACTATACTTATTATCTATTTAGCTTTTACTATACTATAAAAGTATATAGATTTATATAGTTAGATAGTACCTCAATCGGGTATCTACTACTATTAAGATAGTATCTCTAATATTAGAATAAGTATATAATAGCGAATAGCTCTTAATCCGGTATTATATAGTTAAGTTCTACTCTAGAGAACTTCCGAGACTAAAATGCGACTAGGTACTATCGCCCTTTATTATCTAGCTAGGATAATACTCCCCTTATTTCTTTATTTAATATATCTATTTCTAACCTAATATACTTCTTAGGGTCGAAATAATATAGTAGAGACGCTAATTAGAAGGAAGCTTTTAGCTATCGAAACGCTATTAATTTAGCGGTACTAAGTTAAACCTTTCTAGGTTTCTTCCTATTCTTTAACCCCTTAAGTATAGCCGTTAGGGGTAGAGATATATAAGAGTAACCTTTAATAAACCTCTAATAGAAGTTATAAAACCCTAGGAATATCTATATATTATAGTAGCTTTAAGGCTCCTACTATTTATAAATACTCGAATACGATCTATATCTATTCGTACTCCGGTTCTATTAATAATAAATCCTAGGAATTCGACTTCCTTCTAATAGAAGGTATACTTTAACGGTTTAATATAAAGCTCTACTTTCCTTAGTCGTTCGAATATCTAATATAGCGCTTTTATATAGGATCCCTAGTCTAGCGTAAAAATTAGGATATTATCTAGATACGTTATATAAACGATATTAATTAGTCTACTAAGCGCTATATAGATATAGCTCTAGAAAGTAGTAAGAGTATTTAAGAGGCTAAAAGGTATAATTATATATTCGAAATAGCTATATCTTATCCGAAAAGCGGTCTTCTACTTATTACCTTCTCGGATTCTAATATAATAGTATACGTCTTTTATATCTACTTTACTAAAGTATTAGGCCCTAAAGAGCCGATCTAGGATCTCTAAGATAAGAGGTAATAGATACCGATTCTTAACTAAAATACAGTTAAGACCTCTATAGTCTATATATAGACGAAGACCTCTATTCTTTTTTAGGACGAAGAGGATTAGTATTCTAGTAGGGCTCTTAAATAGCCGGATCCTTTTTCTCTTAATATTCTCTATAAAATAGGCTTATAGCTCCTTTAGCTTAGTCCTTAATAGAGGATATATAGGACTATATAGCGGTATTTTTCCTTCTTCGATCTCTATCGTATAGTCTAATACCTTCGAGATTAGTAGAGTACTTACCTTCTTATAATTAAATATATTAAGATATACTTCTAACTTAGAGGGTATTCGTAATAGGTCCGTTATTAAGTCGATAGCGTCTTTATCCGGAAGCTAAACTTGCTTAGGTATCTTTATTAGGGTATAGATAACTATAGAGTTTCTCGATAGTTTAGTAAAGCGGTATAAGCTTACTAATTTAAATAATTTAGTACCGAATTATTATTAGTTTACCTTAGGATAAAGGGTAATATTAAGCTTATTAATAAAGGTACGTAATAGAAGTACTAGACTTCCTTCTATACGTAAATCCCTATCGATATCTATATATAGTCTCTTTATCATTTTTTCTATATCTTTAGAGTCTTTTATTATAAATAAGACCTAAAAGATACTATAGGTATATAGTCGTTCCGGAGTAATATCTTTTAAGGATAGAGATAAAAATAGAGTAGCTAGTAATTTATTCTTATAAGCGAATTCCTTACTAACTATATTATATTCCGCGTTTATATCTAGGTTTATATAGGTTTCGATACCGTTTCTAAGGGTAATCGGTATATAAAGGCGTACTATAGTCCTAATCTATAGGTATAGAGCTAGTATATTAGGATCTATTCTAACTCTTTTACTTTTCCTAACTGCTTTTATTTAGTAAAGCGTAGTACCTAAATAAGTGATTAGAGAGTATTCCTCTTAGAGTATTCGTTTACCTAATAATTCTTATCCCTATAGACGTAATAAGCGCTATTCGATATCGAATCGGTACCGTTTCTCTTATCGGTAGGTATAGTATTTATACTAGAGGCGTAGGATTTTCCTTAGTATCTTTTATAGCCTCGCTTTCTACCTCTCGTTTATCCTCTACCTTTAGGGTTAGTACCTCTTCCTCTAAAGCCCTCTCGTCCCTTATAAGGATTTAAGTTTATAGGAGAAGAAGTATAGTTTTAGGACTAATTCGGCTTTAAATCGGTATAGTTTCCCTTCTTCTACTTCTCCTAATCTAGCGTTAGGTATTCCTTCCTTTTTTAATAAGCGAGATATATATTATAGAGTATAGAGGCTTTCGAGGCTATTTATATTCTAGTGACCGGTAGTACTCTATCGGTACTAGTAATAATAAGGTCTCTAAGTAGCTTAGTAAGCTTTATAAATAGAGCCTAAGCTTTTTACTCTTTAGTCTAGGCTAGGAGGTATTTCTCTAGCGATTATAGGTAGTATTTAAAAGTATATAGGTCTTAGTTAGGACGTATTTCGGCTTATTAGTAAAGGATTAGGATATCGGTTATAATATTATAGGAGTTACGAAGTAGGGTTTTAGTCTATTCTTTAAAACTATCCTATTTTATCTTATCTTTAGGGTAGTTTAGTATATAATTCTGCTATTTACCTTTATAGGATAAATAGAGGTAATTTATAGCTACTAAGACCTTCTAGGAGTCTAAGATATATTTCTTCGGGGCGCCTTTAAATAGGGCGATAAGATTGTTTAGCTATTCTTCTTTTTAGCGTATACCGAAGCTCTCTTCGAATTTCTCGATATCTCTCTTAATCTCTCTCTTTTAGCTTCGTTCGCTTTCCGAGGAGGAATTATAGTAATCTCGGTAGCGGTTCGTTTTCTAGCCTAAACGTTCTTCGTTTTTAGCTATTAGTTTTTTAGTATTAATAATTCGCTATTATAGTTCTGCCTTCTCGGTAAGTATATAGATAGTTTCCTATATCTATTTAAGGGTCGGTATAGCCTATTTAGGGTATTGCTCTACTAGCTATCCCTAAGCTTCTAGATCCTAAGGATCTATTTAGGGCTCTATTCCTTCTGTTAGTTAGGTCTTATAGACGGTTTAAGTTTCTTATTCTTTAGGTTCTTAAGGCGTCTCTAGATCGTTGCCGACCTAAGGGGTTCCCTCTGGGTATTCGGTATTAGATCGGCCTATACGGCGTAGAGCTATCGTATCTTAGGTAGTTAAAGAAGAAGAATTAGAATTGTAAAGGTATACTGTTCTTAGGTGTAAGGCCTATTAACCGGATAAGATACGATGGTAGGAGAGAGGAACAGATTATATTGCCTTAGTATGACAAGACTAATTCTTGTCAAAGCCAAACGGGATCTAAGGGACTCCTAGACTATGTATCGCATTACCCCGCTTTGATCACATGGGATACTATAACGAATAGGTAGCGATCTACTCCCGTGACGTGCCAGATGCGGTATCGATGAGACCGCTGTTCTGTTTCCATGTTGTAAGGATCTTTATCCGTTACACTACCTAAGTCCGGTCTCGATTACTACCACCCCGCCAAGCTCCAATTATAGCGACTATAGCTTAAAGAGCTAAAAAATCCATTCCTATAAACCTAAGCGACACCCCCTTCCGACGCGCCCGCCGACGGAGGTCTACTTAGATAGGTTGGATTCCGAGGCTCTACCCACTCGACGAGAATCGGAGGGCTTAGGTCAGACACTTTTAGCTGTTAGTGACCCGGAGCCTCTTAACTTCGAGAATATCTTACAAGTATAGTTAGTGCCGATAACGTCGCTTTTATAAGTTTCGCCGATGATATCTATTAGGAAACAGAGCATCAGTTCCTCGACTTAGGGTTAAATGACTCGGATCCTATCGATTTTGCCTGTTAGCATCCTCAAAGTATTAATCTTAGAATCCCTACTTAGAATAGAGAGCTTCTAAATTTTAAAACTGTCGATCCTATAATCCTTAATGATTATGTATCTCCGGTTGCCGAACGGGCTTAAACAACTATAAGTATCGCCGGTATCGTAACGTACCCGGAAGAATGCCCTATAGAGTCTATTCGCTCTCAGAACAAAGTCTTATCTCTCCAACGCAGACGGAATTTAAAGGGGATGATAGACAGTGAATACTAGGCCTCAAAAATAAAAAAAGGTTCGGGTACGAGAGAAAGGCATATAAGAATTGGCTCTACTCGGTCTAAGAAAAGTTCGGGTTATCGTTACAGCATTTCTTTTACTATAGTCCGTGCCTAATTCTCAGCCCTTTTAGTCGAAGACCGACTACAATTCCTATCCTAGCTTTTTAAGGGTACGTTAAATCATTACGCTTCTGCGCCCTTAAGCGCCGCTGTTACTTCTCTATCAAACTAATGTGACGGTAGAACCGACGACCGTGGTTATACGAGCTTGAATACTGAAGTGACTGATGCGCAGCACGCCTCTTTAAGAAAGGGACTAAAGTGGTCTGTGGATAAAGATTACTTTCTAATGAAGTTAAGGTACGAGCAAAACCTCGCTTGGTCAGAGGTGGTCAAGCAATTTTCACGAGAATTCTCTGGGCGGAGCGAGGGGTTAATCAAAGTGTACTATAGTATAACTTTGAAGAAAAGACGGCTATCTTTCCCTATTACTCTTATTGCTTGACATAAATCAACCCTGAGATATTACCGATATAATCGTCTAGAATATCTAAAACATTATGTGTGGGGATGATGAATTGCGTAAATGTATAGTCGAAGATATGCTGAAATGATCCATCGCCGCTATGCATAGGAGGTGGTATTGTAGGGACGGGTGCTCTGGAATTTGAGGAATTTGATCGGGCATCACGATATTTATTTTGAGATTTTGTAAGATATTGAATCTAGTATACTTCCTGTTAATATGGTACAATCTTAACGGATGATGGCGTTGGTCAAACCAAAGCCTAGTACGGAGGCGCATAGGCTCTCAGGTTGAAAAAACTCTCGACGCGCCCAATCTCTCGAACTAGGCGGGCCGTAGGCACGCTTGATGACTCAGCTCCCCTAGAGGATTCACTTTCTGTATGATATTTCTGATCGCATCAGGTATGGAGTAGTGATGTATGGGATAAAATGGTAGGCTATCCCAAATATCAAATTATTAGTTGAATCTCCCAATGTGTTACATAGTTGGCATTGTTTGTTTGTTGGGTTTGAAATTCAAGAACCGGTTTGCCAAGCACTCTTTACGTCAATGATAGAGAAGGCCTCACCGGGAATTGTAATCGATATTTAATTCCCACTTTTGTCTGTTTTCTACTTTACCATCCAGTATCACCATGGGAAGTCAAAAACATGAATTCCAGCGACGTGGTTCTGTGGCCCTACAACGCCGGCTGTCGCCGCAGTTCAGAAGGAATGCATGGCTGGCACCACCGTCAGATGTACGCGCAGCCCTACCAAGGAACAGTATAAGCTTGCGGAAAGACTAATTATAGACCGCAGAACGTCTATGCAGGAATTTCCGCCTATTTCTCCAACCATCGTGTTCCCGTCATTTCCATCTCCATTCGGGACACCACGTATCTGCTCGACTCTATCGAGAAATCATTTGACCGAGGGAAACAACCATCCGCCGAAGAAGCAACAGAGTTTGTCCTCTCTCAACTCCGAGCATATGGAGAGAGACACCTGGAGAAGATCATCGGAGCGGCAATGTCCAGACAAGTTGCGGACTGTTGCCCTAGACTATGTTCCCGTCTGTGGGGCGAGCTCGACATCATCCCACTAGTATTGCCAGACTCCAGCTTGTTGGAGCGGTATACCGAGCAGGCACCGATCAAGTCGCTTACATGGGATGCCAAAACGATCGATGAACAGGCTGAAGCCATGTCGCGGAAATGTGTTCGGTGAGTGAGGGTCGGCGAGAAGTGGACGCGAGATGCTGATAGCACGCGCAGGTTGTTTGGACCAGAAAACGTTCCCTTGCTGCAGGTGGGGCTAATGGGCCTCGTGGAGGTGGACACGGACTTCTACGTCCGGTTAGCGAACCTTGAAGATTTCCAGAACACTGTATCTCCCAACACCTGGGCCGCGGTACAGCATTATGGCTCGGACCTTAAGAAGCGAAAAGTCAGTGTTGGATTTTTCAGTGCGACGCCGCAGGGAGGTGGTGTGGCTTTGATGCGGCATGCCCTTATGCGACTTTCGCATTCATTGGACATGGATATCAAATGGTGGGTCTTCACGAGTTATGGTGCTGCAGAAAAAGACTGATCCAGTGCAGGTACGTCCCGAAACCCAGACCAGGCGTCTTCCGTGTTACCAAGAACAATCACAACATCCTACAAGGCGTTGCAGGCCCGGATGAACGCTTAAGCCCTGAGAATCGAAGGTCATTGACGGAATGGATTGAGGAGAATGCGAGACGCTATTGGACCAGGCCCGGTGGTCCATTATGTTCACCATCGGACGGGGGAGTAGATGTGCTCATTGTAGATGATCCTCAGATGCCGGGACTGATCCCTATCGCCAAGAAAGAAGCTCCAACCCGACCAGTTATCTTCCGGAGCCACATTCAGATTCGAAGTGATCTAGTCGACACGCCGGGTACTCCACAGGCAGAAGCATGGAAGTTTCTGTGGAATCAGATCAAACTTGCCGATTGCTTCATCAGTCACCCAGTCAAGGCATTTGTGTCCCAAGATGTACCGACAGAAATCTTGGGCTATATGCCGGCCTCGACCGATTGGTGAGTGGTCTAATAGACTTGCATAATCTTGCTAACGTGGCGCAGGCTGGATGGCTTGAACAAGGATATGCGCGACTGGGATGTGGCACATTACGGTCGCATTTTCAATGCAGCATGCAGGAATGCGGACATGCCGGTTATTCAGTACCCAGACGGTATGATTCCTCGTAAAGTTGCAGGAGCATGAGACTTACCACTGATCCACGCATGTCAGACCGTTACGTTGTGCAGATCGCACGATTCGACCCTGCTAAAGGGATTTTTGATGTGCTGGACTCGTACGAGAAGTTCTACAACAGGCTCGCTCAGGATCGGCCCGATCTCAAACCGCCAAAGCTCTTGATCTGTGGACACAGTTCCGTAGATGATCCAGATGGAGCTGTTATTTATGACCAAGTGATGGATCACATAGAGCACAGGATTGCATACATCCGTGATTTCATCTGCGTGATGAGACTGAGACCCTGTGATCAAGTTTTGAACGCGGTTCTTTCAAAAGCCACAGTTGCACTGCAACTTTCGGCCCGGGAAGGATTCGAGGTAAAAGTATCCGAGGCGATTCACAAGGGCAAGCCAGTTATCGCCACGCGGGCCGGTGGCATCCCACTTCAAGTTGAGAATATGAAAAACGGCTTCTTGGTGAATGTCGGCGACACTGATGCCGTCGCGGGGCACTTGTACGATTTGTGGGTCGACGAGGCACTTTATAACCGTATGGCGGCGTATGCGATCAGCCACGTCTGCGATGAGGTTAGTACGGTGGGTAATGCGCTGTCTTGGTTATACCTGTGCTCGAAGCTTTCCAGGGGCGAGCTTGTATGGCCGAACGGACGGTGGATCAATGATATGGCATTTGAAGAAAGTGGTATTAATCCAGACAATATCCCTCGACTGAAGCGCGCAGTGGATGTGACCAAAATGGGATGACCAGCTGGTGGACGTGTCCTATTTCCCGTTGAGAAGGGGACAGAGACGGTCATCATGCCGAGCACGACGGTAATAGGCCATTTTCGACATGCCGAGAAATTTTGGGGGTTTTCCTAATAAAGTGAAGTGAGCGGGTGCCGATAAAGGGCAGAAGCATGTTAAAGGCAGGCTGAACACTTACTGGGTCGTCAGGTCCGTTCCATTCAATTAGGTTCGGATCTTTAGCGGTCCCCTTGTCAAACTCTCCATGTGTCTGTTTATCCTCGAGGCCTGCATTAGGCAGGAGTTCTCGCGAGTTCTCGATGGTGTTGAGCTTGTAGAGTCCGGAAAATTGTACAATGCCAATAATGAGCGAGTTTGTGTTAAGCCTTGGCACTATGGATCATTTTGCGCGTACTGTGAAGATTGTCCTTGTTGCACTGTGTGCGGGTGGTTGTCCACTCCCATCGCGTGTTGCTCGTGCTATTCTAAATACGTACAACGGGTAATTCGATCAATCGGACCGACAGCTATCACCAACGGTGCAGCGCCACACTTCATATCGCAAGTACGAGGACTTGCCTCAAAAAGCATGACATAACCGGGTGCAAGCCAATAACGTGATCCACGGTCGCGCGAGCGACCCCACCAAAATTTGAAAAACCATCAATTTTTAACCACTTTTAAAACCTCAAAAACAACATAAATTTGGCTGTTGAACACGTGTAGGGCATTTAGAATATGTATGACCTTTTATCCCACAGCCAGAATATGTCACCTGCCGCCGAACCAAGGGCATGGAAGGTAAAGTAGGCTCAGTAACCGGTTTTGCAGGCACCTCTGGTAAAGATATATCTTTGCTTATTACTTTTATAGCCATCCTGTAGGTCTTCTCAATCTCCTTTTTTGTTGGCGAAGAAAGAAAAGAAGAAGAAGATTCTAGACCTTTTTAGATCCGAGATTGCGATTCTGTGAGTTTTGAGAGGGTCCAGAGTGTATTTGGATCACTATCGCTGCCGGAAGAGAGTGGTCGCTGGGAGAGGATCTCTAGAGGAGGAAGAGAATCCAGGTGCACATTTAGCTTTTCCAAGACTTTATTAGCATCAAATGGTACTAATCCAGTAGCCAAAAAGCTATTCTGTATAGTGGAAGTCTTGAAAGCACTCATTCTCGCATCTGCGATTAGTTCAAGGAAATCTTCCTTATCAATAGTGTTGACTCCGTTCCGCATCAAAGTTGAAACCGCTCCTCCATAAAGTCTCTTTAA